>CM068717.1:4001350-4546914 GCA_035079005.1 Fraxinus americana | reverse complement strand
CAAGCTCTTTTTTTTTTTTTGTAAAATGAGAATTTTACTTTTTATTTTCGTATTAGAGTTATAACATGAGATGGAGGAATTTATTTATATAGAATAAACTTCGCAAGGGCATAGAAAGTTTGACAATTAATGAGAGGTGAACATGTGGTAACAAGGAATGCCATAACGATCCAAATTATTTATGTAGATTCTAGGATCGTGTCTAATAGTTCAATTACGATGACACATTGGTAATTTTATGTGTGATTATTTGTCTTATAAATATCGAATAGAGTAATTATATTAACGTACCAACTTAATAAATGAATGGAGTAAAGGAAATCGAATCGTTCTATCCTTAATTTAAAGGGCTAAATCCATCAATGTCGACCTAACTTTACACTCGTGTCACCATGACCATCCAACTTTATATTTAGCGTCACCATGACCACCTAATTTGAATTTATTTCACCATGTCCACCCAATTTCAGATAACGTTTCACCATGGCTGCCCAACTTCTTTTCATAATTTTCATTAATTTTAAAAGGGGCATTGGAAACTAAATTACTTAAAATTAAACCAAATGTGTAAACTACTACTGAAAATCTGTGTGAGAGAGATGGGTACCTTTGTTCAAACTGTACATATTTAAAAAAAAAAAAAAACTGAGTTCGACCCCATCTTAAACTCACCTAAAATTGTAACAAATTTTGTCTTGGCTTTGGTGGTTGGGGAGTTGGCGAGGGGTAAATAGCTTTTGGGTCAAAGGTACAAGCATTAATTTGTCTTGTTGTGACATGAAAAACTCGAGTCCTTTAGTCACAGAAATATGTGTGCGCAGAAGAATCTTTACCTATAGGGAGTGAAAAGCTGGATTATTAATTATCCCAATTAATGGTTTTGTAACTGACTACGAGTGGTCAATGTCCAGATGAAAATGATTTTATTAAGAATCGAGTTGCATTGGACAAGCGTTCCTTTTTTTTTTTTAAATGAGAATTTTACTTTTTATTTTCGTATTAGAGTTATAACATGAGATGGAGGAATTTATTTATATAGAATAAACTTCGCAAGGGAATAGAAAGTTTGATCATTAATGAGAAGTGAACATGTTGTAACAAGGAATGCCATAACGATCCAAATTATTTATGTAGATTCTAGGATCGAGTCTAATAGTTCAATTACGATGACACATTGGTAATTTTATGTGTGATTATTTGTCTTATAAATATCGAATAGAGTAATTATATTAACGTACCAACTTAATAAATGAATGGAGTAAAGGAAATCGAATCGTTCTATCCTTAACTTAAAGGGCTAAATCCATCAATGACCACCTAACTTTACACTTGTGTCACCATGACCATCCAACTTTATATTTAGCTCACCATGACCACCTAATTTGAATTTATTTCACCATGTCCACCCAATTTCAGATAACGTTTCATCATAGCCACCCAATTTCAGATAACGTTTCACCATGGCTGCCCAACTTCTTTTCATAATTTTCATTAATTTTAAAAGGGGCATTGGAAACTAAATTACTTAAAATTAAACCAAATGTGTAAACTACTACTGAAAATCTGTGTGAGAGAGATGGGTACCTTTGTTCAAACTGTACATATTTAAAAAAAAAAAAAAAACTGAGTTCGACCCCATCTTAAACTCACCTAAAATTGTAACAAATTTTGTCTTGGCTTTGGTGGTTGGGGAGTTGGCGAGGGGTAAATAGCTTTTGGGTCAAAGGTACAAGCATTAATTTGTCTTGTTGTGACATGAAAAACTCGAGTCCTTTAGTCACAGAAATATGTGTGCGCAGAAGAATCTTTACCTATAGGGAGTGAAAAGCTGGATTATTAATTATCCCAATTAATGGTTTTGTAACTGACTACGAGTGGTCAATGTCCACATGAAAATGATTTTGTTAAGAATCGAGTTGCATTGGACAAGCTTTCCTCTTTTTTTTTTTTTTAAATGAGAATTTTACTTTTTATTTTCGTATTAGAGTTATAACATGAGATGGAGGAATTTATTTATATAGAATAAACTTCGCAAGGGAATAGAAAGTTTGATCATTAATGAGAAGTGAACATGTGTAAGAAGGAATGCCATAACGATCCAAATTATTTATGTAGATTCTAGGATCGTGTCTAATAGTTCAAAGTTACCATTTTACCCATTTTAAAATAAGTGAAAATAGTGAAAAGAAATTGGATAATCATGGTGAAATGTTGTATGAAATTTGGTGGTCATTGCGACACGTTACATGAAATTGGGTGGCCGTGGTAAAATAAAATCAAATGGATGACTATGGTGAGTCTAAATATAAAGTTGGGTCACCATGGTGAAACAAAATCAAATTGTGTAGCCATTGCCACACTAAATATAAAGTTGGATGACAATTGGTGAATTTAACCCTTAACTTAAGTGCTGAGATGAGTCCATCTTCATGTTTGAAGATTGAATAATAGAGAAGATGACACCCTTCATGTTTGTCCATTATTCTTAATGTTCGAAGATTTATCGACAATTGTTATTTCCTAACACATATAAAAGAGGCAGATTTGCTGACGTCATCGTCGACCAAAACGACGCCGTTTCAGTGGTTTACCGCGTTTGCCAATACGACGTCGTTTAGCATCCACCGCCTTTGCCAATACGACGTCGTTTAAGTGTCGGTTGTGTCTGTTTAAAAGAAATAAAATATTCTTTGATAGAAGCTTCTCGTCTTTCCCGTCTTCCCCATTTGCGTGCAATAGTGTGATTCTATTCTGCTATTTCGATCGTCATAGCAATTTCCGGTCATAAGTTTGTTTGTATTTTTTATCGCATTTGTTTGGGTGTTTTACGATCGTCTTCACGGCGAAGGTTTTTGGCAAGAAAAGTTATAGCATCCGTCCGAAAATCGAAACCTAGATCTTTTAAATCCAGATAAGCGACCAATTTTGACTTCGTTTTGGCAACAATTTTTTGTTGATGGTTTGATTTCTATGTTTTACTGCTGTTGATTACCTTTATTTTACCTTTATAAAAAACTATTTTGTATTTGGGAATTTTGGTTAGGGTTATCACATCTGTTTCTTTATTTCATAGTCAAAAATTTGCTACAGTTTTTTACCTTCTTCTGTAATATATTGTAACTTTTTGTCTTCCATATTTGCGTGCGGTTGTATTCTGCTATTTCGGTCTTCATAGAATTTGACGGTCGTAAGTTTGTTTGTATTGTTTATCACATCAGTTTGGGTTTTTTACCATCGTGTTCACCTTTATTTTACCTTTAGAAAAACTATTTTGTATTTGGAAGTTTTGATTAGGGTTATCAGATCTGTTTCTTTATTTCATAGTCGAAAATTTGCTATGGTTTTTTACCTGCTTCTTCTGTAATATATTGTAACTTGTAAATAGAGATCTATAAGGTCTTCTATAGAACACTGGTTTTAACCGTTTCTTTAGCATCAAATTTTGGTTCTGCAGTTCATATTGCCAGCGATATGTTTCATCATTTTTTTATCTGTGTAAAATTTTTATTTTACTTTTGTTGATTGTGGCTATTTTTAGAATTTTTATGTCAGTTGTTATGTCTTTCTTGATGAGAAGAGCTAAATATAATGAATGTTGTTTTTGTAAAAGGGATAAATTTTATTAGGAAATATCTACTTAATATGAAGTTATTATATTTAGCAACATGTTAAAGATACTTTCACTAATTTAGTAGATGATTTGATAAGTTCATGTCACATTAATAAGAATAGATATTTATGAAATTGATGTTTTTAAGGTCAGAGTAGTTTGGTGGAATGAAATGATAAAGCAAAATTTCAATTTGGTCATCGAAACGGATGGTTTATCAATTTTTGTTGTATAGTTTTAAGACTGTTTTTTTTGCCACATGTTTGTATTTCAAGACTTAGATAGACATCAGATTTTTAGTTTAGACTCTTGTCTTTTATTATAAACTGGTTTTTTGCCTTTTTTGTTTTTTTCTTTTAAGAAAAAAAATTACAAAATCGAATGGGATTGGTATTTTATTCTTTCGTTAACATTATCATTTTTGTTTTCGAGAAATTCTTTACAAATAAAGTTTTTTTGGTATAGATGTCAACAAAACATTTTTTGTAAATTGTAAGTAACTTTTTCTACATTGTACTAATTGTGTGAGGTATTTGGTGGTATAATCAAAAATATATTAAGTTTTTGTATCATTGTTTATTTTTATATGATAAGTCCTTGATATAAAAGAAACTAATGATATCAGAAGCTTATGCATTTGGAAAATTTGACAATATCGATTAGATCATTACTCAAAGGTAAACAAAATGAAAACATTATAAATCATAATATAATCAATGCTTCAAAATAGAAATTCTATAATTTAAATTGAATTGAATTTTTTTTATTTATTTCATTACGCTTATTATTTAAGAAGATGCTTATTATTCATTAAAACTTTTGAACTCTGCAGGAGATAAAATTTGATGTTGATGCGCATCCAACATTGTATAAAGTTATAGACAAGCTCTTCAAATCAGGAAAGGTAATATCTCATTTTCCTCAATAGTTGTTTTATTTTTCCTGATAAGACCCCTAATTGCTCTGAAGATTCATGTCAAGAGGCAATAGAGTAATACATGATATGAATCATATTGTCCTCAGTGCGCAATGGAGAGACGGCTGTACGCATTGTAGACACTTAGTTTGAATTTTTCTTCTATTTTGATGCTTAACCAGTTTGCATTGGAAGAAAAATAACAGGAGATGTGTATTTGGTTTAAATTTTTTCTGCGTATGGCTTGCATTAATGAGTATTGTCTGTAACTGTAAAATTTTACTGCTTATTAAATCATATAGATGGATTGGAGTCTAATTATTTTCTTCCTACTTTCACTGTACATAAATATATTTTAGTTCTTTTCATTTATCTCTATTCTCAAACAATTACCTCCTTTTCTGGAACAAAAAAAGGAACCGTAAAAAATCGTCTTTTTGTGCTTCTCTGTTCTTCGTTGATAGATTTGCCAATTAACGTGGTATTAAAGGTTAATTAGTTTGTGTTTTCTCTAATTTCTCTATTTCATGTCATTTTTTGTGTTTTTGTTTTTATACAACCTGTTTTTCCTTTTTTTTTTTCGTTTCCGTTTCTGCTGCCTACTGTGTTTCATTAGTTTTTCTTTATTTTTTTCAGGTTTTGTTTTGTTTTGTATTATCTACAGGTATTGTTAAAAGGTAAGTTCTACATTTTCATTTGGCTACATAACCTAAAAATTAGAATTCATTTTACGATTTTTGCTTAGATTTTCTATACAAACTGTTTTTGTTTATGTTTTTAGAATCTGTTGTTCAGGTTTTCCCCCTTTTTCCCTTCTTTATTTTTTTGCATCCCTTAGATTGTTCGTTATCCTATTTTTTTCTTTATTTTCTTCAGGTTTTGTTTGTAGTGTGTGCATTTGTTGTTAAAAGGTAAGCTTTATTATTTATTTTTTTGCCACAAAAACTAAAAATCTTAATTTCTTTTATAATTTTTACTTAAAAATTCTATGAAAGTTAATTTTTTCCTTATATTGTAAAATTTTTGTACTTTTTTTAATTTCCTTGTCCCGAAATCGTAATGCTTTATTGTGTTCTCTAAAAATTTTGATTATGCAATCTTTTAGGTTATACGTTATTTTGCTTGGGAGTTTTACTTTTAGCTTGACTTTTTCTTTCTATCTTATTTCATATTATTTATTTTTTTGCTACAAAAACTAGAAATCTTAATTTCTTTTATAATTTTTACTTAAAAATTTTACGAAAGTTAATTTTTTGTTTATATTGTAAAGTTTTTGTACTTTTTTTACTTTTCTTGCCCTGAAATTGTAATGCTTTATTGTGTTCTCTAAAAATTTTGATTATGCAATCTTTTAGGTTATATGTTATTTTGCTTGGGAGTTTTACTTTTAGCTTGACTTTTTCTTTCTATCTTGTTTCATATTTAACACTGTTTAATGTATGATCTATATTTATGTTTCATGTTTATGTAAGTTAGCTTTGTTATATGTTTCATGTTTATTAACACTATGCTTTATTATATTTAGTTATTTACCTTATGGATGCTGCTGATAGCAGTAGTGGAAGTTCTGAATTACGAAGAAAACGTCGTAGAGAACTTTATTAGCAAACAAAGGAAACTCGAAATTTACGACGTCGAGAATTGTATGCCAAATCAAAACAACAATTTTCCGTACCAACAAATCTGCCCAACAAGGAATTAGAACATGGAAACCATACAGGACATCTTAGGCTGCAAGGTGGCAGTCATACAGACAATCTTATGCCTCAGAATTGTTTTGAGTCTGAAACAAGTAAGTTTAAAAATTTATTTTTTTCCATTACTTGTTATCAAATTTATCTTACGCTTAATTTTTATACTTTAGAAAATAATAATTGTTATATCTATTGATTTTAATTGGAATTTATTTTATTGTAGCTACCAGTTATAGCAATAATAAATCTTCGCCAACTACAATTTATAAACCAGATGATAATAGTCCTGATGCATATGAAGAAAACAAATTTAGTTCTGATGATGAAAGTGTACAAAATAATGAGGAAAACAAAAATTTAACACTACAAGATATCCCTACTAAATCTTACTTCCTCAAACACCCAACATGTTGTTCACATTGTGGAGCAACAAAATTCTATGGAGAGAGTAAAGGGTTTTGTTGTTCAGATGGCAAGATTAAATTACACACACACGTTGTACCAAATGAATTATATGATTTATTTACTTCAAATTCACCTGAATCATTAAATTTTAAGAAAATTGCAAGAAGTTATAACAACCATTTTGCATTCACATCTTTTGGTGTTAAATATGATAAAGATTTATGTAAGAATTATAGAGGCATTTATACATTTAGAATTCAAGGTCAAGTTTATCATTATATAAACCAATTGTTACCGTCAAACAATAACCCAACCTATTTACAGTTATATTTTTACGATACTGAAAATGAACTACCGAATCGATAAAAAATTTCAGATAAATTTTCTGAATCAACTTTACGTATATTAATTAATATTTTAAAGGTTAATCCTTACTGTAGACTTTTTCGTTCTTTAAGCAATATTGATACTTTATATACATGTCGAATACAAATAAAATGTGATCCAGGTCTAGATCAAAGAGTATACAATACTCCAACGTCTTCACAAGTAGCTGCAGTTTGGGTTGATGATGATACATCCACAAATAACAAAACTCGTGATATATCAATTTATGGTCATTCAGGTGCTTCGTATAGAGTGCATTATTATTTTGGTTGTTATGATCCTCTTCAATATCCATTACTCTTCCCTTTTGGTCAACCTGGATGGCATGAGGGTATAGAAAGACTTAATAAACAAATTTGTCATTATGTTACCAATACAAATTTCCTAAACATTAATACTCTTAATTCTCCAAATGAATTGATTGAAAGAGAGACCGAAGGTTAATAACATGAAAATTATTTTTATAATATTCTTTATTCTTTTTATTACATTATATTTAATTTATTTATTTTTCTTGTGTAGTTATGAAGCAAAGAAAAAAAAGGTTGCACGTGTCTTGCCGCGAGTATTACTGCTACAAGTTACAAATTCGCAATTCAGGTAATTGTATTTTACTTCATGCTGGTAGATTATTTCAACAATATGTTGTTGACATGTATGTAAAAATTGAAACTTCTAGACTCGATTATTTTCGTAACAACCAAAGACAAATACGAGCTGAAAGGGAATTGTTGATAGTGTTCACATAGGTGAAACTAGAGGTAATAAAATTGGTCGAAAAATTGTTTTGCCATCTTCATTTATAGGTGGTCCTAGAGATAATCAAAAACGTTATATGGATGCAATGGCATTAGTCCAACGGTACGGCAAACCTGATGTCTTTTTAACAATGACTTGCAATCCTAATTGGCCAGAAATAGAACAACAATTAAAGCATAATGATGAAAAACAAAATAGACCTGATTTAATTGCACGAATATTTAGAGCTAAGTTGGAAGAACTAAAAATTGACTTATTCAAAAGACATATTTTAGGACCTATTGCTGCATATATATATGTTGTTGAATTTCAAAAAAGAGGTCTTCCACATGTTCATTTTTTATTAATTTTTAAATATGGTTCAAAAATTACTTCAGTCGATTTAATTGATAAAATTGTATGTTGTGAAATTCCTAACAAAAATTGTAATTCTCATCTGTATTCTACTGTTGTAAAACATATGTTTCATGGTCCTTGTGGAATATTAAATCCAAATAATATATGTTTGTCAAATCATAAAATATGCAAAAATAAATATCCCAAAGATTATGTCATGAAAACTTCGCTTGGTAATGATTCATATCCAAAATATAAACGTCATAATGATGGTCAAAAAGTGAAAGTAAGGGGTCATTATTTAGATAATAGATGGATTATACCTTATAATCCTTATTTAACAGCTAAATATGATTGCCATATCAATGTTGAAATATGTTCAACTGTTAAAGCTGTCAAATATTTATATAAATATGTTTATAAAGGACATGATCAAATAAGTTTTTGTATGAATGAAAATGAAAAAGATGTTGACATTGACGAAATTACAAAATACCAAACTGCTAGGTGGATTTCTCCTCCTGAAGCAATGTGGAGAATTTATGGATTTATACTGTCCGAAATGTTTCCATCAGTATTTTCATTACAATTGCATCTAGAAAACCATCAGTCAATTACTTATAAAGATAGTGATAATTTACAATCAGTTATAAATAGAGATTATACACAAAAAACAACACTAACTGAATTCTTCCGCACTAATATTACAAATGAAAAAGCTAGATCACTTACGTGTAAAGATTTCCCTTCCCATTTCGTATGGGATACACGAGGACGACTTTGGACTCCTCGAAAGCAAAAAAATGTAATTGGTCGAATAGTTACTGCGAATCCATCTGAAGGTGAAAGATATTATTTACGACTTCTTTTAAACCATATTAAAGGATCAACTTCTTTTGAGCAATTACGAACTGTAAATGGTACATTAACCCCTAGCTTTCGTGAGGCAGCTCTTTCGCATGGTTTATTAAGTGGAGATAATAATTGTGAATTAACTTTAACAGAAGCAATTGTTTATCAAATGCCTTGTTCACTACGTAGATTATTTGCTACTATATTAACGTTTTGTAGTCCTGATAATCCACAATTCTTATGGAAAAAATTTAAAAGTTATATGTTTGAAGATTTTGTCCATGAAGGTATGTCATTGCACAATGCTGAAATAAAAGCATTAGAATATATACATTCTATATTAGAACCATTGAACAAAAATATTAATGATTATAAATTAGTATCATTTCATATAAGCATAGCAGAGGATGATATATTAGCTAATATGATTTCTGAAGAATTAAGAAACGGTGATACTCAAACTAATAGTTTTGATCCAAATTCTTTAAACAAAGAGCAACTTTACGCTTATAATATAATCTTATCTCGAATTTTCAATAATGAAACTGGTATATTTTTCGTTGATGGACCTGGTGGTACAGGTAAAACATATTTATACAAAGCTTTATTAGCAGCTGTACGCTTAAAAAATCTTATCGCTATCGCTACAGCTTCTTCTGGAGTTGCTGCTTCTTTATTACCAGGTGGTAGAACTACACATTCTAGATTTAAAATTCCTCTGGATATAGATGATAATATTGGTTGTTCAATAAGTAAACAGTCAGCATTAGCAAATCTACTGAGAATTACTAAATTGATTGTTTGGGATGAAGTACCAATGGTAAATCATTATACTGTCGAAGCTTTAGATAAAATCTTAAGAGATATAACCGAAATAGATATACCATTCGGTGGGAAAGTTGTTGTATTAGGTGGTGATTCTCGGCAAGTTTTACCGATTATTAAAAGAGGAAAAAAAGAAGACATAATGAAAGCAAGTTTAGTTTTTTCGTATTTGTGGCCTTCTTTTATCCGTTTATCATTAACTCAAAATATGAGAGCTCAATTAGATCCATCATTTTGTAATTATTTACTTGATATTGGAAATGGTACAGAGAAAGAACATTCATGCAATATGATTACAATACCGCCTAATATAACAGTACAATTTAATGATGAATTTGAATCTTTAAAAGATTTAATTAAAACAGTGTTCCCAAATACAGAAACTTATATGGAAAATTTAGATACTATGCTCAATAGAGTTATTTTAACACCAAAAAATGAATACGTAGATCATATAAATAATATATTGCTGAAAGAAATCCCTGGTCAAATATTTACGTATTATAGCTTTGATGAATCTATTGATACATCTGAACAAAGTATCCAAGAAGATTTTTTAAATACTTTAACACCAAATGGTATTCCACCACATGAACTTACTTTAAAACAAAATTGTCCTATTATATTACTTCGAAATATTAACACATCTGAAGGTTTATGTAATGGAACAAGACTTATTTGTCGAAGATTTGAGAAAAATATAATATCTGCAGAAATTGCTATTGGTGAATACCGTGGAAAACAAGTATTTTTACCTAGGATTCCATTTATACCACTTGAAAGTGATAAAAGTTCAATCCCTTTCAAAAGGACTCAATTCCCAATTCGTGCATGTTTTGCAATGACAATAAATAAATCACAAGGTCAAACATTAGATTTTGTTGGGCTTTATCTTCCAGAATCTGTATTTTCTCATGAACAATTATACGTTGCTTTGTCTAGAGCAAAAACAAGTACAGATATCAAAGTTTTAATTAATCCATTAAAAAAATCTAGCGAACATAATATATGCACAAAAAATATTGTATATCGAGAAATTCTTGCTTCTATAATATTTTTGTAGCCACTTTCATCAAAATACTATTCCTTATCTATTTCATAAATATTTCATATTATATTATTTATTTGTTTTTATTACATATATGATTTAGCTAATTATTTCCTTTTTATATATATCTAAATTCTTAGCTATGTTTTTGCTGAAAATTTCGATGTCAAGACTTACATTCTTAACAATAGTCATTTTGTATAATTATTTCATTTTAATAATTTTCTGTTCTTATACCTGTTTTTTTGCTTATTCATTTCATTTTTTGCTGAGATGTGATATGATTCTAAATGATGAACCAAATATCGACATTTCCAATAAGATTTGCTTTCTTACCTAAAAATCAAGGCTTCGTACTATTTTACTTCTTTGCTATTCCTTTTTAGATCATTATGTTCTTATCTTAAGCTATCAAGCATTTATTATTGAATTTACTAAAGTCAATAGTATCTCTATTTCCAGAACTGCTTATCCCAAAATTTTTGAATCGATGGATCTCCAATACGTAAATTGTGTAATCCATGGGCCTACGAGTAGGCATTTTACCACACGTTTATAATTTACCCTAATATGCTTTCTGTTCAGGCTTCTATAGTAGCACACAAAGGTATATAACAAGCAAAAACTATGATAACAAATTATGCTCCTATAATAGACACAATATTATAAGCTATTCATACAAGTAGTAATGTGTATAAAATATAGAAAAGAATATTAGGTATTCTACTTGTAGTTTCAAAATTTATTTCCATTTAGTATATACCTATTTTCGCTAACATGTTTGGAAATAATTCCATAATATACTTCAGTGATTAAACTTTAGGTTACTATTTGAGTATTACATTAGATGCTTTAGTTAAACAAGTAACTTCTTAAAATAGTTTATATAAGGATATCCTATATATATAAACAGAAATAAGGAAAAAGATTAAATTTAACCACAAAATAATTGATTTTCCTTTAAGCTATCATAAAGTTAGAAGTACTTCTGTTGTACTTGCTATACACATTGCATGTACTGGGTTCTGTATTTAATATTCGATAATGTAATTTTGTGGTTTATTATGATTATGCAATCCTATGTTATTATTTTGAGTTCTTTTCTTAGATTTGTTGTACAGATGTGATTTTTAAGCATTATATCATTTAGAAATGTTTCTTACTAATTTCTTCTTTATATTTGTTCTTCAATTGGAACAAATGAGATATGTCCATTTTACATTGTCAAATATGTGTAATGATTGACTTCTTGTGAGTATGTTAAAATTGAGTTTCCATCAAAGGAATAATTTTGTAATTAATTGCATAAAATTTCATGGGAAGTCGTGCTACAATTAGGCTATTCTATTTTCATTTTACACTTGTGGTAAAATCACATGAATAATTGTATATTTTTGTACTGAAGTTTCATCAAAATGTAGTTAGATATATTTTCTATGACAATGCTTGTGTACTTTCACATCAGGATGAAAGAGACGGCATTAGGTGGTGAAAATATAGTCTTTTACTGCAGTCATTAACTTTTCCCCTAAAGTGATATTAATATTAATCACTGAGATAATTGCAGTTAGCTTAAATTCTGATGTTTCGTAATAGACACCTCTATTGCTAATCAAATACACCTAGAGGTTTAAAAAAATAAAGTAAACAACGTTTAATTAAATTTCTATTTCTATAATTTTTTTTAACTATCAGAATCTGTATCTAAATTATGATTTTTTTAAACTATGAGAACAATTTTCTGTCTTAGGTTGGTCATGAGAGGAATTCAGCTTTCTGCTTGATGCAAAAATATGCAGACTTGAATTATTTAACTACTAAGCTACAGATAATATCTACATTGGCAGTCAATCATGTGAAGGGTTTTATTTATATTGAAACCGAAAACCAATACGATATCAATAAGGTATTCATTTTGCTTCTTTATAGAATCATTATTTTACTTAGGTGGTAATTATTTTATTGCATTTTTTTTTTATGGTGTGTTAACGTTATTATTTATGAATACACGCATGTAAAGGACTTTGCACTATTTATCCAAGCCAAGTGGCCAGAATACCTCCCAATGAAATCCATCATTTGCTCTCCATCAGGAGCAAATCTAATGCAATCTCCAAGGGCATGTGACCCATGTAACGAATGGAAAATATATAGGCAATCTTGCACAGGTATGGTCTTATTCATGTATTAAAATATTAATCATAATCCATATATATTTTTTTTTTTTCACTTTGCTAACAATAGCTTTGATTTTTTCCTTTTCGCAAAGAAACTATTAACTTTTTTTTTGTTGATTGTTTCAATTATGCTTGCAGTCCTAAATAATTACCATTCATTCTTAGATAACAATGATTGTTTATTGGAATAATCCACCGAATGCTTTCTTTGTATAGTTTCATTGCAATGTTAAGGAAAGTTCTAAGGTATCAAAATATTTAATACTGTTTGTTTTAAACCATAATTAAAGAATAATAAGGATGAAAAAAATTTATTATTTTCTTAATACCCACTTTTCATCTTGTTCATCAGGTATGCCATTTCTTGTAGTACTTATGATTGACTGTATTTTCCTTAGTTTGATGTTTAATTTCCAATGTGTCATTATGCTTAAATTATTCACTTCTAAATTATATTTTGGGTGCTGTTCCTCATGAGCTTGGACCGGACAATTGGTTTCAAGCTTTACTTTGAGCCTTGGTTGCTGGGTTTTTTCAAACTGATAAGAACTTTCACAACAAAGGCATGACATCGAGAAGTCAGTTTTCTTTGTAACTTAATACATTTCGTTTTTTATATGGCTCAAGAACTTATTGTTTCTGTCTTCATCTTATTCTTACCATGGAAAACTCCAAAAACCCTAGCAACATTCATAGTAGTTGGGGGATGGACCATGATTTTTCCTTCAGTTGACGATTTCCGCTGCATTTTACATACTCAAGGTTATGGTATCTCTATTTTGACTGTCCATCACTCACTTTAAGGAAAATTCATAGGAATAAGTGCTTATCTGGTTACCCTTTATATTTATGTTTTTCTCTTTTCATTTGTTGAACCACCCTATCTAACTGCAATAGTCTCTATTATATGGAAACAATATTCATTTTTTGATCAAAGGTTTGACACATGCACAAACACACCCCCGTGTACAATTTTTTTCTGCTTTTGTGAG
Source organism: Fraxinus americana (assembly GCA_035079005.1). Lineage (NCBI taxonomy): Eukaryota > Viridiplantae > Streptophyta > Magnoliopsida > Lamiales > Oleaceae > Fraxinus > Fraxinus americana. The sequence goes on along the minus strand of CM068717.1, from coordinate 4,532,913 downwards.
ACACCTCCATCTAAGATGGAGACACCTGTACATTATAAATGATCTGACCACATAGAGTGATTTTTAGTCTTTCTTAATGTTAATTTAGCTGCTTTCAATTTTTTTTTTTTAGTTTCGCCCTTGTAACTAGATCAAGCTTTGTATTTTCCATAAACCTTGTGTACCTTTTCACATAAAAAGGTTTATATAGATATGCTTCAAAGGTCAATTTGTGTTTTAGGTACCTACACAAATTGGATAACACTTGTATTATTTGTCTTTTTTTTTTTAAATTTAGATTATCTTGTCAACATAATCATCTTGTTTCCTACAATTTGATCTCACTATTGATAAACACCATTGTTTTTAATTGTAAGAAAATCTCGTTCAGAAAGAATCCAGATCCGTAAAAATTTACCCCTTCCCTCACCCTTGAAAAAATATATATATAATTAAACTGATCCAACTTAATAGCTTCTGATTGACATCGTGAAATGAACCACAAAAAATGATAAATTTTTCTTTTTGCTATCATATCATATGTCAGTTAGACTATGTATTTCCTCCAATTTTGAATTTTTACCATATTGCTTCAATATTATTTATTTCAAAAATTACAAGAATGATGATTTGCAATGATATTAACGGTTGGTGCTTAAATTTATCTCTTCCTCGCTGTTATTTATTTATCCATATTAAAAAACTGATTACTGAATTTATATTGTATTCATGCAGACTGGTTCTCATCTCCCTTTTAGAACTGCATTTAAAAATGCAATCTTCTGCAGTTGGCATTTAGGACTTGATCAACAGATTCAGTCATTGTACAGTTCAGAGTTTGCTGCCGACATATAGAAAAAAACAACATCAGTAAGATCTTGTCAACTTTCAGTTGTTCGTTCAGTATTTGTTCCTTTTTAAATCTAACTGAATCATGTCACTGTTTACAAATTACAAATTACAACTACAGAGAACATTGATGCACATATTTTGCTGAGGTTCTAATAATTGCTTACTGTTCAGAAACTCATACACAATGATTCCCATTTTGTTCCTTGAAAGCTCTTTGTTGCTGACATAATTTAGCAAACTATAGTTTTAATTAACATGTATGTTTTTCTCTTTCAATAACTTAATTAAAAATCTGCTTCTTGCAAATAACAAGTAATGACAAGCTAGATGTATTAAACATTCCTCAAGATATATCAAAAGAATAGCTACTTTGATATCTCTACAGCTCTATTGCACTAAAATATATGAATGCCCATTTGCAAATGTGTGAGCAATGCTAAAAGATTTACTTATGAAAAATAGGTATGGATAGTTACTTGTTAAATTATAAATAACGAAGTTGATCTAAATAAACTTTTAGAAATAAGTAGCGTCTTGACGACGACTCTCATGGTTGCTTTTTTGACATTATAGATTTTTTAATATATCTATGCGAAAAAATGAAACTCATGGGTTTGTACTGTTTATCCAAGCTGAGTGGCCAGAGTACCTCCAAATGGAATCCATCATTTACTCTCCATTAGGAGCAACTCAGAAGCAAGTCCAATGCAATTTCTGAGGCCACGTGGTTCCGTGTAAAGAATGGAAGAACAAGGGCGATCTTGCATATGTATGATCTTACTACTGATGTATAAAAATATTTTTTTATAATCCATGTTTATTTTTTGTGTATTTTCACTTTGCTAATCAATTGCTTTGAATTTTCTCTTTTCGCAAATATCCTATTAGCTTATTTTTGTTAATTGTTTCAGTTATGCTTGTACTTCTAGGTTGTAGCTGTGAATGATACAAGGAAGAAAGTTACTGTAAAACTGATTCCAAGAATAGACCTACGAGCTAGGCTGAAAATTTTGTAAGATGATTTGTACCAGACATGCTTTTAATGTATATATATATTTATTAAATCTCTTATGAAAACATATGCAGGTTATATATATTTTTAGCAAGATAATCTATAAATTTAAAGTAAACATTAACATCAAATCAAAGTATAGAAATAAAATGAAATGCGATTATACTTTTCAGTATGAAAGTTACTTTAGTATTTTCTGCTCATCTCTGTATCTGAAGTTATTTGTTGCTGCATACATTATGAAAGAAAAATTATGTGAATAATATACGGTATTAACTCTAATAGACATCCAGTGTCACGCCTTTGAACAATATTTTGTCTAAATATTTTCTTTCATTATTTAAAAACTTCATCATGTCAGGCTATAGCCGAACTATATGAGAAAGCTTTTGCAGATGCTGATGTAAGTTATTCATGACTCATTGCATTACTATCATATCTTACTAAATGTATCCGAAATGTGTCAAGGATGTTTTCCCTATTTTTTGCTTTACCCATTTCTTGCTTTCTCTATTACAATTAGGTGACCGAATTAAAATACCACTATTTTCTTTGAGTTTTTCCATTCTTTACACGAACCTACATGGCCTCAGAAATTGCATTGGACTTGCTTTTGACTTACTCCTGATGGAGAGCAAATGATGGATTCCATTGGGAGGTACTCTGGCAAAGGCGATCTTCTATATGTATGATCTTACTACTGATGTATCAAAATATTTTTTTATAGTCTATATTTATTTTTTGTGTATTTTCACTTTGCTAATCAATTGCTTTGATTTTTTTCTTTTCACAAAGATCCTATTAGCTTATTTTTGTTAATTGTTTCAATTATGCTTGTACTTCTAGGTTGTAATTGTGAATAATACAAGGAAGAAAATTACTGTAAAACTGATTCCAAGAATAGACTTGTGAGCTAGGCTGAAAAATTTGTAAGATGATTTGAACTTGTCAACAAATCCATTCCTCGCTGACTAAGTGTTTACATATTGACTACTATACTAATAGTAAACTTAGTTGCTTGCGAGACCGTCATAAGAATTATACTTTGGAAGAAGAAGGAGGCAAAAAAAAAACCCCTCCAAATTTTTCGGAGTCACGGTGTTCAAATAATAGTCTTAAAATATTAAAATTATTTATCCTTGAAGTTTGTTTCAATTAAGAGCAAAAAAAAGAAGATAGATAAATAGAAATCATACTATTAAATGCGTTAAATATCTTTAATTCCATTTGAACTATTCGAAAAAAACGTGTCTAAAGAATCTGAGGATAACAATAACTGGGAATACAAAATTACTGGATTAAGTGACAATTCTGCAAAAAGCAATTATATAGTTTCTTTGCTTTATTTTATCATATTATTTTTTATTTTTTTTACTATTCTGGTTTCCATTGTTTGGCATGGTTTGAAGTTGTATCATATTATCAATATTTCAGGTTTTCATTAAAGCAGAAAAACAAGGATGATACTGATGAATTTCAAAATACTGACATAACTTTTTATGATTACTTTCTTAACAGCTGCAACATTAATTTGCCATATTTTGCCAATCTTTATTGCATCAATGTGACAAAACATAAGCATCAAACAAACTTCCGTATCAAGGTAAAACTATTGCATTTCTCATTCAGTTTAATTCCAGATTTATTTTCCCTTCATTGTTGCTATTATTTTTTGAGATCTTTTTCCTTCGCTAGAAATAAATCACACTAATATCTAAAGAACATAAATTTGATTGGTCTGCTTTTGTTTTTCCAGTTATGTTTAGTGGAAAGAAGAGTATTCAAACAATTATAAGTTCTCTCTTTGCAATCTTCTATGGCTGTGAATATCTGTATTCCCTTTCTACATTCGAAAGGGAAGAGTAAAAAAAAAAACACAAATGGTGTTGATCAGGTGAAGTAAGTCTTCAAATAACAATAATAACAAAAACAATAAAAATAAAAAATCATTCCCTCCAGTAAAGTCTTCATCACAAAAGTGTCAAAAAACACTGTCTCTCTATAATTTTTATAGTTTTTGAATTGTTTAACTTCAATTGTCCATTTTGAATAATTCTCTGTTTTTTATCAATTTTTTTGACAGGACAAAAGTAGTAATTGTAATAATAATAATTTAAAAGCATTGGACAAATTAACTCCGCCACGAGAGAGTCTCAATGATAAGAGCTCCACCAATACAATACCAAAACTTCTAGCTACTGCCTCCATCATTGACACCACTCCCATAATTACAGAAGTCTAGAATTTATTTAATTTTTGAAATTAAACGAATTCATATTCTTTGTGTGTGCTTCTAAAAAGCAGTAAAATGTAGAAAACATAATGGTTAAATTTTTGATTTGTTGTTTTGCAATTTCAGGCACCACACTGGCAATATTTAACAACTCAAGGAGCTCATCCACTTCCTACAAACAGCATCAAAGTCTAACAAACTTCGTAGCTTTCACATAGGATTTTCAATAAATTCCCAAAGGTAATTTATTTTTCTTTTAACTAGATTTTTAAATAATTTTGATATGAAACAGAAGTCTTGGTTTACAACATTAGGTAAACTTAGAATTTATGTCTTTGCTTGATAGAGTCATGATGTAAAACAATAATCATAAAATTTATTTATTTCCATATTAAGAATTATGCTTTGAAAGAAGAAAGAAGGAAAAAAAAAAAAAAAAAGAGCCTCCACATTTTTCAAATACACAATTTCTGAACAATCATCTTAAAATATTTAAACCACTTATCCTTTAGAGTTTGTTTAAATTAAGGCCTAAAAAAAGAAGATAAGTAAATAGAAATAATTCTATGAAATCCGTTAAATATTGTTAATTCCATTTAGTATCTCAAAGATGAAACATTAACGTAAAATCAGTTCGTCATGTTTAAGCTCCTCTACAAAATACATTCCATAATTTACAGCTCACTTCATTGGCTTCTTCCTTTACCTGTGCCTTGGCTACAAAATTGGCAAAAATTAGACGTATGAAACAATGTAGGTTTCTTTTTTTGTTATAAGCCTAATTCAATCATTTGTCTCTCCTTCCCTTGTTTTTACTTTATTAATTGTAGAAGGTGAAGAAAGGTCTCATTCAGAACAAAAAAAAAAAATAAAGAGCAAGTATTTAACCATCTTTATATTTGGATACCGCTTTAAATAATAAAAATCATAAAAATATAGATATGGAAAAACATACTACAATAATTATGAGAAATTGTTTTAGCTATAATATAAGGTAAGATAAGAAATCTTTATTTAAAAAATTATTTTACGTATATACTTTTGTCTATCATAATTAATAGTTTCATTTCTAATGTCATATTCACGATTTACATAAGTAGATACACCAAACAAGCAAGAATGTAAAAATAATAAACTACCTTTAATTAAACCACTTCTTCAATCAAGATTATTTTCTCATTGCAAATAAAATCTATTATAGTTTGAACTACTCTAGCAAAACCTGTTGTGAAGAATTTGAAAGTAGCAATAACCAAGAGTACAAAATTACTGGATTAAGTATCAGCTCTGCAAAGAACAATTGTATAGTTTCTCTGTTTCATTTGATTTTATCAAATTTTTTTTTTCTACTATAGTTTCCATTGATTCGCAGGGGTCTAAAGTTGTACCTTTTTATCAACTTTTTAAGTTTTCATTGAAGCAGAAAAACATGGATGATGTTGGTATATTTCAAACCACTTTTTAACTTTTTATGATTACTTTGTTAAAAGCCATAACATTCATTTGCCATATTTTACTATTCTTTGCCAATGTCCCTCCTCTTTCATTTCTTTCTCTCAACATTCGTCTTTCTTAGACACTCCCTTTTTTTATTTTCTTCCTTTATAGTAATAAAGAAAACCAGTACAGCATCACAAGCATTTGTAAGAATCAAGATCTCCTCTAGAGAACCAAAAGTGACTTCATTGCCAGCACCTTAATTGCTCTCGTTCTCTCTTCTCTCGACTCTAATTATATTTAAGACCGGCTTTGGAACCAAACCACCTAGACAAAGGCCTAGAACGTCAAAATCCATACAATAACCCAGCCCCAAATAAAAATATCCAGCATGCACCAGCATGAAAAAGAATTCTGGTATTTCAAATCGCCGGCTCTTCATTCTGTTTCAATTCTATGCTTTTATTTCATTCTCTGCGTGGGTTTACGCATTGGTTTATGTGAGATTCAGTCATTCATATATGCTTCAATTTATTCTTGGTGTGAATTATGATTCTTTCCATAATCGAATCAAGAAATTATGAAATTTCCTATTAATCATTATCATGGAATTTGAATGAGGTAATATATTCGTATTGTACTCCAGCTTTTGTTCGAGATTGATTCAAAACTTTATTTATTTTAGAAGAACCTTGTTGATCTATATTCAATAGAGGGCAGAAATTTGTTTGTGGAGCTAAACTGCAAGTTATCAAACTAAAATTAAAATTCAGTGAAAAATCAATTAAAAAACTTTGTTCTTTTCCTCATTCAAACTACGACTAGATTTTAATTCTTAAATGTCAAGGTGAAGTTGATAGCTCACTGAACTTCATTCATTCCAGATCAAATTCAAATCTACAAATTGTTATCTACCACCGATGCACTATTCCTTTAAGCTATGTTTACTGATTATACTACTACATAAATTACAACAGGGTTTGGATTTGTGACAATAAGTACAGAGAAAAAAACTGAGAAAACTGTGGAGATGTTCAATAGTTATGTAAATTGTTCTATTTTTCACACAAACCCTTTAGCTTCTTCATCCTTTTCTCAACTCCTATTATAAGTAGTTTTAGTGAAATCAGATTACAGATTAAAACAAGTTCTTGTGATACTTTGCAAGATTATTTCCTGTATTTTCCAACAATGAGAATTGCTATATAACAGCAAAACTAATGGAAAACTTATGCGCCACATATGTTATTGAGTTTGAATAGGATTGACTATTTATTTTACACTCCAATCTTTGTCTTTTCAAAGGTAAGTTGAATGATAGTAAATTATGTTTCTATTAAGCAGGGTCTGGATGAAGCTTTGACGAGGCAAGAGAAACTGCTTACTTATATAAACAGTCAAGAAGAATCCAAGTTTCGGGTCAGTTAATTCAATAATTCTTCTCATCATGAAAAATATAACTCCAATATTTTCCTCTTATAATTATTTTTGCCCGAAACCTAAAAAGAGTAAAATATATTTAAAATTAACTGTTAAGCTTTACGTTTATCCTTCTGAGAAGTTACTTATTAACTTGCTTTTTCAAAAAAAAAAAGATGTCTACTTTGCAAAGGTCTTTTAATCATTTGTCTCTCCTTCCCTTGTTTTTACTTTATTAATTGTAGAAGCTGAAGAATGATCTCATTGAGAACAAAAAAAAAATAAAGAGCAAGTATTTAACCGCACGGTGTCTGCCTCCGTGTGCATCAGAGACACGATATGTCTCCGTTGCTCACGGAGCCGGGCCCTATTTTTTGGTTTAAAAGGATATCAACATAGCAAAATAATATGCATCTTCTATTAAGTTATATGATGATATAACCTAAAAGTTGGATTTATTTTGATTTCAATGGTTTTTTTTCCATCTTTCGATATACAGAGGCTGATGAGCGTCAACTTAACCAGCTTGAAAAGGGTACTACCGCTAAGAAAGGTAATAGGAATCTATTTTTGAAGTAGCCTCACTTTGATTTTCAATTCTTAGTTCGATTGAATTTTCTTTTATTACGTATAGATCTGATTATATTTCGCCTAATTTTCTTTTGTTATGTATAGATGTGATTGAATTTCACCCAATTTTTTAAGTATTGATTGTTTGAGGAATATGTTTAAGCTCATAAATTAATTCTCATGTTTTGAATTTTTTTTTTTTTTAATTCTTTTTAGTTTGAAAAAATGGGTTTCAGATGATTGATTAGGATCTTCGATTATTATTTATGTGGTTGTGACTTTTTTAGACCTTTAATTTTTTTTGGTCTATTTTAATTGTTTTTCTTCCAATGAAGAAAACCCACAGTTTCAACATTCTTAATAATATCTGTTTAAATTGTAAGCAAAATCGTAATTTCAGTCTTTTATTAAGTTATCAACATATAGCCCTCAACTAGGTGTGCTCATTTGTAGATCTTTAGCATTTTTTCGATCCTTATACAATGTTGAAAGGAAGCAGCCGCTATTATTGAATCAAGAAAGCAGCAACAATATTATCAAAAATGTCTTCCTTGGCATTTCATTATTGCTTATATTGTCATGCCTAGAAACATCCCCCATTCTTCCACTTAGCTTTAGATATATAATTTTTATCATCATTATTCAACTTTAATTTCCAGAAATATCCATTTCCACTTCTATGGAAAGGTTTTATTTTAATAATTTCATGGCATGTATCTATTCATGTGACAACGTGTAAATCCTATGTCATTTGTTATTGGTATAATGCAAAAGGGACTTGGTAGATAGCAAGAATGTTGTTTTATTTTATTTCGTGCAATTCTGATCATTTAGTTTTGTGCTTGGGATAGAGCACATCTTATAGTTGACAAAATTAAGTAAATCTCCTCATCTTCTTCAGCTTTACTGAGTCATATCTGTTGATATTCCACGTGTGTGGAACCACAACCAGTCATCATTGAGTTTAATCTTCCCAATCTTTACTCCGGGTAAATTCCTTCTTTTTTGGTCATAATTTGTTTGCTTGAGTCTTAACATGAAATATAAATTTCATAGGCTATGCGAATGAGGTAATTATTGCTGAGTTTGCTACCCCATAGTGGGAACAACCAGCTTGGCCTATATGGTGGTGCCATCTTTCTGCAAGGCACCCTTCTGTGGATGCACGATTGAACAATGCCTTGTGGTATAGCTGTTTCAGATTTTCGAATGTTTTGCTTACCAGAAATTTGAGTGTTTTGCTTACCAGAAATTTTTTAAGTATTGAGTCTTTTTCAATAGAGGGCAGAAATTTGTTTGTGGAGCTAAATTGCAAGTTATCGAACTAAAATTAAAATTCAATGAAAAATCAATTGAAAAACTTTGTTCTTTTCCTCATTCAAACTGCAACTAGATTTTAATTCTTAAATGTCAAGGTGAATTTGATAGCTCACTGAACTTCATTCATTCCAAATCAAATTCAAATCTACAAATTGTTATCTACCACTGATACACTATTCCTTTAAGCTATGTTTACTGATTACACTACTACATAAATTACAACAGGGTTTGGATTTGTGACAATGAGCACAGAGAAAGAAACTAAGAAAACTGTGGAGATGTTCAATAGTTATGTAAGTTGTTCTATTTTTCACATGTACCCTTTAGCTTCTTCATCCTTTTCTCAATTCCTATTATAAATAGTTTTAGTGAAATCAGATTACAGATTAAAACAACTTCTTGTAATACTTTGCAACATTATTTCCTGTATTTTCCAACAATGAGAATAGCTATATAACAGCAAAACTAATGAAAACCTTATGCGCCACATATGTTATTGAGTTTGAATAGGATTGACTATTTATTTTACACTCTACTCTTTGTCTTTTCAAAGGTAAGTTGAATGATAGTGGATTATGTTTCTATTAAGCAGGGTCTGGATGAAGCTTTGACGAGGCAAAAGAAACTGCTTACTTATATAGACAATCAAGAAGAATCCAAGTTTCGGGTCAGTTAATTCAATAATTCTTCTTGTCATGAAAAATCTAACTTCAATATTTTTCTATTATGATCATTTTTGCCTGAAACCTAAAAAGAGTAAAATATGTTTAAAATTAACTGTTAAGCTTTACATTTATCTTTCTGAGAAGTTACTTATTAAGAGATTTAATTTCAAACTTGCTTTTTCAAAAAAAAAAAAATGTCTACTTTCCAAAAATCTTTTTATCTTTTCCTTTTGGAGCGAAATATCATGCTCTATGACTCAATTTTTCTATTCCTCTTTTTCTCACACACTCAAATCTTCATTATAAGTTTTTTTTTTCCCTTTTTTGCTGTATCTCCATCCTGGATGGAGGCTTTGACAAACCAACTCAGTCTAGGTATGGAAATAGTTATAGTTCGGAGGCATCAAATCTTCATTATAAGTTTTTTTCCCTTTTTTGCTGTATCTCCATCCTGGATAGAGGTTTTGACAAACCAACTCAGTTTGGGTACGGAAATAGTTATAGTTCGGAGGCTTATCCTCAATAAACTTATTGCATGATGTTTACCCTTCTATCTGACTTGAATTACATTTTCCACCCATCCAATAAACTTTAATGTTCTGACTTCTAATGCTTCCAGATCTAAATTCGTATTATAAATGCTTTTAATTTTTTAGCTATAGGAGGAATCTATCACAATAACACCTCTATTTTCACGATTATTTGAATTTTAGAAAATGTATTTTCGTTACATAATGCTTTGATGTTTTGACTGTACTCTAACATTGTTAGCTACCACATTACTTGATCCAGATTCTCAAGTGACTCAAAAAGAAGCATGGACTAAATATAAAGTTAGACCAGTGTTTGTGTAAAACTTCTCAATTTAGAGTTATTATTAAACAAAATATGCTCTTTTATTTCTTTCTTAGATTAGAACACTAGGTCTTATGCTTCACATTCTCTTCTTTTAGCCTAAATACCACTTCCACCCATGGCCAAAGTGCATCCATTTTATTAATACTATCTCTCTTCTTCATTCCAAATCAACACGGAGTTACTATATCTATAAACCATAAAATCCTTCTTCAAGATGCTTTTGTTCTCCACATGAAATTGTTGCAATATTTTATCTGTGACGCCACCTCTTGCTTGGCTTTTGTTTGAAGCTACCACAGTTTCCTTCGATTTGATTTCTTATCTTTTATTTCAAACAAAATCAAAAATAAGAATTTGAAATCTTAAACAAGAAAAACAGTTCTGGTTATTATAAATATTACTTCGAAATATGTTCTAATTTACCTTAGATAAACTACAAAGGTCAACACTTATTTTTCAGGTTCCAACAATAATATTGATTAACATCCTCCTACTCTTCCTTCAGAACCAACTTTCTACTTTTAAATCAGTTAAGAATAAAATTACTATACATGATTATCTCTTACATTTTTCCTATCTTAATAAGAAACATTATATAACATTACTGATAGTAAAAACCAAAAATATATTAAAATTTTTTTACATATACTATCCAGTACTTAATTCAAATATTATATAAGACAACAAATACATTTTTTCAGGAAGCCTATTTATCATTTTTTGATTTAAAAAATAGTTTTTACCTCTTCCTATATTTGATGATATTATTATCAAAAATAGGTTATTCATAACAACATTTGTTTCTAGATAAAAAATATAAAATTTTTTTTTTTTAACTACCATTCCTATACCTATAACTTTACCTTCATATTTGTATCTCTATACTTATCGAATCAATTCTATGAATACCGATTCTTCTACCAAAAAATACAGCAAGAAATTATGTAAATTCTCACAATAAAAAAATAACACGTTGACATCTTGACTAGGGAAATTTCTGACAATATACTTTGTGCTGTCCACATTGGTTTTTCAACCTGCAGCTATTTTCCTGGAATCAGTACCAAGTACAAATATTATTTTAATCTCTGCCTTGTCTTATCCTGTACAATCAAAAATATCTACAGAAAAAGATTTCCATTCATATATATATATACATACATACATATATATATATATATATATACATATATATATATATATATATATATATATATATACAGAAATGATCTAATGAGCACCGGTGCTCATCTTATCCTAAACACCGATGAGTTGGCACATTAATTCATTGGTGGATAAAGATTTTGGGAGTTCCAATCCACCAATGAATCAATGTGCCAACTCATCGGTGCTTAGGATAAGATGAGCACCGGTGCTCATTAGATCATTTCTGTATATATATATATATATATATATATATATATATATATATATATATATATATCCAATCCCATCTTAACCACACAAGAGTTACCAGACGAAAAACACGGTATGTTTACATTTTCCATATTACTTCACTTTCTCCATTTTTAACAGTTCTGTCTTTCTGTCCTTCATAATCCCACTTTGAGCACACAACAATTATCAGAAGAAAAACACGGTATGTATACATTTTCCATATTACTTCACTTTCTTCATTTTTGGTAATTCTTCCTTTCTGTCCCTCATAATCCAGTTAATTGAACAAAAATGCGAGGAACTTACAAATTCATTCCAGAAATCAGTCCGGGTCAAAGAAATTGGGAAGCCAAAGTTGTTGTTGCTGAGAAACTATCTCCCAAAGAAGCTCGAAACAGTAATACCAAATACCAAAACATGGTTTTGATGGATTTTGGGGTAAAAACTATATGCTCAAATTTATATAATATACAACCTTTCTACCTACACAAATATATTTCAAATAATATTTTTAAACCATTATTCTTTTTATACGGTATAGGGAAATACAGTCCATGCAACATTGTACGATGGAAATATCCTAGCATTTGAAAATCAGTTGCTACTGAGTAAAACCTACATCATTTCAAATGCCATTGTAAAAGATACAAAATCTGAATATAAAGCAATCAATGGTGACTTCCAATGGACAATAATAGGAAAGACTCGTATCCAAGAAGTGAAGGAAGACAACTTGGAGTTCTTATTCTCAACATACAAATTTACTAGATTTGATGAGCTCGAAAAATATATGGATTCCAACAGTGACATAAGTATTTCTTCTCATCTCTACCTACATTTTCCTTTTCTGTAACTTATATTATTCTTTCATCCTATTCATATATTCTCTATTAATTTTTCTCCTTTCATTTCATATGGTTAGGTATACTTGCTATTGCTATTGATATGCGCCCTAAAAGGCTTATTCAAACAAGAAATGGAACCCAAAGTTATGTCCAAGATCTGATACTGATTGATAAAAACTTTAATTCAATCACTCTGACAATGTGGGATAACTATGTGGAAAAAGAATGCATCCTTCTTGCAGAAAAACTGGCTGCTAAACCTATTGTCTTAGCCAATCGGCTCAAAGTGTCATCTTTCAACGGTAATCATATCATTTTTTATCAAACTATTTTTCATGTATAATAAATTAATATCAATCTATACGATATTGCAGGCCTTACCTTATCAACCAAAATAAATAGCACTTTTTTTATAGATGCTCCATTTAACAAAGTTGCAGAACTTCGAGCATGGTAAAACTATCAGATTATATTTTATATTATCTATCTATTATTATCTTTTATCTAATGATTTTTCAATTAATATAATTGAAGGGTGGACAAACACACTGAAGAACTTAACGAATTTACATTGGATAAGTCATGTTGTCCAATAACGCCAACAAAATTAACTCCTCCAGCTCAAAAGAAACTTACTGAAATACAAAATATGAAAGGCCGATTACTAGGAGTAAGTTTTCTAGATTATATACATGCTCTTTCTATATACATTTATATATTCCCTATATTGATTATGAGTGTTTAAATAGCGCAAGTACTTTTGGGTTAGAGCCAAGCCAATGCTTGTAGCAAGAACACAACCTTGCTGGTATATGTCTTGTGTGAATTGCAACAAAGTAACTCATGCAGATTTCGGAGATACTTTTGCCTGCATTTACTGCAAATATCCTTCATCAAGAGCTGTCCCTAGGTAATGTTAATAGTATTTATATACACTGGTACTATATGGTTTACTTTGTTACTTTTCTATGATTTATTTAAATGTTCCAATAATCAATAATAATAAATCTATTCTCCATCATTATAAGGCAACTATCAATGTTCAGCTAGAGGATTCTACTGGAATATTAAATGCAAGTGCAATTGGAAGCCCAGCTGAAATATTGTTGAAATCTGATGCTGAAAGTCTGATGAATAGCTCAAAATCGGTACACTATCTATTATTTTTTCTGACCTATTGTTTTAAATATTACTTCTCATAAAAATAAAATGACAATCCCAGGCAACTACTGTGAATGTTGAAGAACCAATGAATTGTGAAGAATATATCTTTTACATAAAGGTTACACAGCTAGAGCCAAATGCTGTTGAATACAAATATGAAGTTGTGTTTGTCCTAGATCCATCCTCCACTGTTGCTGATACTCCAGAAGGAACAAGTGAAAATGAGAAAGATAGGAATCTTGCATGCCTTGTTGACAACAACAATTCTGATAATGACAATGCTTCTCCACCAGCAAAACGGTCTCTGTTTCATCCTTCAAGTGAACCAATGATTTCCATCACAAATCCTGTGGCCAAATATTCAGAGAAAGAAAAGCTTGTCTCAACTAATGATCCTTTACCTAAGCATCCAGGAAAAAAAAAGCCAGAATAATTGTCGGTGGTTACATGCACACTACAACCTAAAAGCTTCACTCCATGTTCTGCTATCTCCATCCTAGTGATTTCAATCATCTTTTGTTTTTATTTTTCCTAGCATCACAGGCATAAAGCCCCTAACTTTTGAACATGTATTTTTGTGTTTTTGTACTGGCAAAACATTTCTCAGAAGGAAAACTCAATGTACAAAGGATGTAAACATGTTGTATGATGCTTTTAGTTGTGAATAACAGGATGGAGTCTAAAGGACTTTTGCAATGTAGAAAATGACTTCACTTTTTGAATATCTTTGTAGTTTTCTTTTTTATATGCCAATTTTACATTTTAGCTTATTTTTAGACTCCATTCTTACCATATGTTTCTGGTATTCTTTTTGCCTAGATAATGTCAATTCCTCATTAAGCCTCAACTTTATTTTAAACATATACAATCTTCTACTACATTTCGCAATAATCAAATCATAACCAACCTTCTATAATTAATCCCCATCCACAAATATGTATCTACGCTATTAAATACCCAATAAAAATTCAACACGTGCATTGCACGTGCCTTAAACTAGTAATAAATTAAGTACCACTTCAATGAATTGCTCATGCATCGTCAAAGAAATCTCATGCATTAGATTTTTCACTTGACTTATATGAATCAAGTGTTTACAAGTTCTCCAAACACAAGTCTTGCAATGAACATAATTGGATAAAGCCTGAGGCGAGCACACGGCTGGCCTAATATGACTCTCAAGCATGTGAAGTAGAGTATATAACGCTAGGGTACAAGAGTGTCATGAAATCAGAGGACATGGCCACTAAGAAGTCACTCGTTTTGTTTTGATTTGATAGTTATTTTTCAATTGGCACCTAAAAGGTGAAGCACGAGACATTCGAGGTACTTACCCTTCTCATTCAAGAATAAGACATCTTGTTCAAGAAAAGACAAACGAACAAATAGTAACAGAAAAATGTATATAGGTAACAGAACAAGAACAAGAGAATTCACAAGGTTTTGTACTTCAAAACAGAGCCATTGTAGCCTGTTTTACACTAGTAAGTAATCCACCCTCAGATAGTCTAGTTCAATCATGTGGGACTCAGGGCTTCGCCGAATGCCACCCTAGTTTGGTTCGGATTGAGAGATCAGAGGAACTGTATGTGAACATAGGCTTCATCAAGGTGAAAATACAAAAGCTCGAGTTTTTGAGTTATGCTACCCAGTAAATTAAAGGAACAAATGAATATAAAAACAAAACGGTTCTTCTAACATAGAAAAATAGACTCAACAAGCTCATGAAGAGGTGCAAGCTCTCCCTTGTCGATTAAGCGGAATTCCTGCATTAAGAACAATCAACGAGACAATGCTGTTAAATAATTGACATAAATAATTGAATACGATAAAAGAGGAGTTGAACAACCTAAAATTCAAAGATTTAGCGACCAACACACATTAAATTGACAAAATTGTAGTCGGAAAGGAAGAAATGGTAGAATTTCCAAGGGAAACACTTTATTTGTATTTGTTGAATACAATATACAAAGCCCCCAAATCAACATTTACAATTAGGATGCCATAAAGGTACTTAAATCAAGCAATAAATTTGATTCCTACAAGTATTAAAAGATAAATATTAGTTGGAGAAAATATTATTTTCACAAGTTTCCGTGCCATACACATAACATAGAGAGGAAGTTATATAAACCGATAGAAGAAAAAGCCAGTGGTTTCAACCCTTCTCGACAACAACATCCCAAGCACTGCAGTCCTCGGAACCCTTAAATCATGAATATAAGAAGAGAGAATTTTTTAACATTTTAGTTATTGATAGTCACAGTTTACGCAGTATACATTTTCCATTCTGGTAGACTTCATCATAGTCTGTTTCCACCGATATTAGCTGATATATATTAATTGCAGAAAACAGCAATTTCACAATTTCCAACTTGTTCTCTTCTACATGACATGACTGAAGTTTCACAATAGTTAAAAGAGAGCCAGTGGTCTCGAACCCTCCCCCCAACAAAATTCCAAGAACTCCAGTCTTTGGAACTAGTAGGAAGCAGAAATGGCTGTAAAGGTGTAGAGTGACCTGTAGTGATCAAATATGTAAGAGGACATAGGGAGATGCTCGTGGAAATACAGATATGCATAAAATTTAAGAATTCTTTAAATTCAACAAACTGACGTAGGCAGAGTAGAACAACATAGGCGTTGTGGTTTGGTAAGTGTATGAGCACAGGTTGCTTCTAATTGAGAAAATTCAACAAAGCACATTGAATTACAAATAGTGATGCATCAAAGACAATATCCATATAAGCATTCTGAATTTGATAACTTGCGCAAGTAAAGAGAACAAAATGCTTAAAGCAAGTGTTCAGATGAGTTTCTTCCTTTAGACTCGCGATCTTCTGAAAATGTGAATAATAGATATGTGCATACATCTTGAAAGTAGGGTGAAAATGGTTCACCTGTAGAAAATCAATTATTAGTACAAATGGCGTCTTTATCAAGAACACAATGTCAAAAAGAATAAAATAGTTCTACATACCCAGCTTTTGAGGAAAAATGGACTCATCATCAAGCTGAGCTTCTATCCAATCCATGAAATATTCCACATATTTTTGAGCGGAGACTTTAATTGGCTTCTTTATGGTAATTCCATCAGCCCATCTGTATTCATACCTATTGAAACCAAAGTTTGTAAAGAGCTTGTTGTGGATGCAGATAAGCCATAATTTTAGAAAATAGTCGAAATTGAAATTGTGACATTGGATTATAGTTTTAACTGAGTTGGCGTAAGCTCTGTGATTTCTAGGCTACAGCACATAACAAGAACCATTATTTTAAACCTTCATCTTTCAAATGCATTTAAAACCATTATTACATGGATGGGCTGAGCACGTCCAACATATATATTATCCATGCCAACTTTTGAAATATTTGAGCATATGACATAAATTGACTGTGATTCAGTAAGGCAGTGACTTTGTAACGCCCCAAATTCCAGGAACTCGAAGCGTTAAAAGTCTTCTTAATTTGAGCTCTTTAATGTCATCCAAAATAAATTTCAAATAAGGAAAATTTGAAGTTTGAAATATATTATAAAAATATGATGGGAGATAATTGTCTATATAGACTTAGACAATTACGGTAAAATTTGATTTTGGAAAACATTCGGAAGAAAATCAGCAATACCAATAGCGCTGCAGCGGAAAGATAAAAGTTGTTTGACCTAGCAAACGTCGACTAAAAATCACAAAATTTTAACAGAGACTATGACATTCATATACGTACATCATATAAAAAATTGAGCTCGCGTCGATAACTTTTGAAGCACGAAATCATTTTTCAACTATGCTAGACAGAAATTTTCGAACTGACTCGTAGCAGTCTACTAAAACGGACATAACTCCTTCTCCGACTAATATTGTAAGGTAATTCCAAAGGCTACTATTAGAAGATTCGTAGATATTTCAAATCCAACTGATTTCACTCAAAAATATGCATTGTAGCCCAAGTTATACCATTTTTAAATAGGTGGACAGAATTTGTGATTCAATACAGCAATAAATAAACTTCATATGTAGTCATTCAATCGTTTCTAAATTATAGTCGACATGCAATGAAAATAATTTAAGCAAAATAGAAAGTTAAACATATTAAAAGTGTCATCTAAGTGTTCATAAGAGATTTAAACAAATGAAAATTTTACTAGAAAGTTAAATGCTTTCTAAGTCACCAAGCACTTTCCACTGCTCTATGCCACTGCCATGCCTTCAATTAACCTATAAATTTTGTAGGGATGAGTATCACGAGTAATACTCAATAGGAAAACACTTAAGTAAATGGTAAAAATATATATTTTCAGAAATGCGACTTTAATTATTTGTGTCACCGTCAGCTCTGTAAAGCGAACCGATGATCAGTCAATCCGCTTATCCTTCGGGTTTTGATAACCCCATTCAAGTGTCATACATCATCTCTTTATCTTTTGTTTGAACCACCAAATGGTGCTTCCATCATAAGTAACACAATAACACTTTTAATGCAAAAACGAAAACAAATAAATTTTTACTTCACTTACAAAAGTGTAGAAAACACCCCTACCTTAAATGATTGGACTTCGATTATCCTTTTGTGTTGAATTTGTAACAAAGTGCAACAGAAAATGGACCCGGCAGTAACCAAAAATGGGAGTCAAAAGTGGAAGTGGGATAAGAAATCTTAAGTGGACATAATGTTTTCAATTTATAACAAATGGGGAATGTGATGGCAGTAATTGAAATGGTAGTGGAAGGGTTTTGTTTTCAAAAGAATTAATAGCCATGATTTCAATAGTTAACGGAAATGGGAAGTTACAATTTGTAAATTGGAGAGTGAGGGAGTTGAAAAGTGAGGGATAATGAAATAAATAAATGGAGATGAATTAGTGGAGGAAAACCGTGAATGAGAAAAATTGTAATGAAATGAAGTAGGAATTGTTTGGCACAATATAATCGATTTAACTGATTTTTAAGATTTAAGCACTAAGCATGTATGCAACAATTAAAATAATGAGTGTTGTCAACATATTTAAATGATAAAAGAAATTTCGTTTACTAGCAATTTGCTACCTTACAACAATTCTATGAACAAGTGCGCGAAACTTTACCATCGTGATCAAAACTTTAATTTGAATTCTTAGGAAGGGTCGTAGCGACTTAATATAACTAAGTATTTTCGGTTTCTACAAAAAAATTTCTTTTAAAACGAAATACAAGATTTTTTTTCTCGATCGCTACAGACTTATTGTTGGATTATGGATTAAGCACTTCCATAATATCTTTAAAAACATAATAAAAAACTTATAGGCTCAAAAAGTTTACTCAAATAGAAGTTTGTATATTCATACATATATAGAAGTTTGGACAACGACAATTACTTATTACAGAATGCAATTTATTTTTAATTCAAATAGTGATGCAATCCATTCATCTTTTGATAACACAGATTAACTATATTGTCTTCTGGTTTTTGCAAACAATCACATCATGGAAGATAAGCATTATTGTTAGAACATTGGTATATGGTATTCATCGTCACTTCTTATCTTAAACGAGTGATGTGATATTTGGATGACTTAAATTGACTGGTCATCTTAATTGAATCTTAAGTGTGGGTTTTAAGAAGACAAATTAAAGTAATGCCATGTAATCGATTTTGGTAAGCACAATTTATGAATAATAATATTCTTTAAATTAAAGTTTGAACCGAATTAAATTTGAAGTAAACTATTTATTTATTAGACATAATGAATAAAAGAGTTAAATGTTTTATTGACCATAGTACTTTACACCTCGTTACGACTTACTCACCGAACTTGACTAAACTTCCCAATGGCTACTGAACATAACTCCGTTGCACTAAAATGGTCACCGAATGGATTCCGCCTATTCTTGCATCTACGTGGACGACGAAAATGTGAAATTGCAACTAAAATTGTCCACATTTTTTTGAGTCGCACATTTGAATGCCAAATCACCCAAACAAACCCTCGCCCACAATAAATTAAAAACGTGTGTATGCTAAACTCATATCAAAACCACCTCCACGCAAAAAAAAAAAAGAAAGAAATCGTAGCCGCCCCCCATGGCACATCCGAGTTGGCAAAGGATGGGCATTGTTGAGCTTGCAACCTCAAGGTAGAGAGTTCAAATCCTGGATGGAGCAGCTGAGTGATGTAATACTCAATTATGGGTGGAGCAGCTTGGTGATGTAATATCCACGGAGGAATGCTCCCTTGGGGTCAGGAGTATAAATGGTGCACGGATCCTGATCAATTTGGACATATACCGCAATTAACTTCCATCCAACGCTGAGGGGCCGGGGATGGATAATCCAGGACATAGTCTAGTGTAAATTGGAAAAACCGGGGTATCAAAAAAAAAAAAAAAAGAAATCGTAGCCGTAACCTCAAATCCACTTCATTTTTCACATAGTGATTTCAGCTGGGAATTGGAAAACCCAAAATACGCTCAGGAGAAACCTAACCCCCAAAATCATTTTTCACATCGTGATTTCAGCTGGGAATTGGAAATTGATACTTGATAAACTTAAAGATTGCCCAGAAATCATTAGTTGCTTTGGGGGAAAATTAACTGATGAAAACGGTGAGAAATTGTATAATGTATTGTTGGAGTAAGCTTCTGGTGGCGCTTTGGAGGATAAAGTGAAGAATTGACGGGATAATCGGCGGCCAGAGAATTGGCTTAATTATGTTCACAGGTTTTGTTATGTTCATTGTTATATTAAGCTTCAGAACATTCTTATGGACCCAAAGGGCGGCGTAAAGATTGCGGATTTTGGCTTGGCGAAGCGACTTGGGAGAGAGAATGTGAGCAATTTTTGGTTTGAATTGAGGGGTACACCATACGGGTAAATCGAAGCCGAGAGATGTGTTTGAAGATTTGTTGTGTATTATCCAGTTGCTAACTTCTTTTCTTGTCTGGTTAAAATTGGGGCATTTCCTACTTTGCTACTTTCTTTCTTTCAACTGATCATTCATCTCTCGCTAAATCGAACGGCTAGGATTTATTCAACATAGATGGCGTGTATATCGTTGACCTGCAACACGCGAGAGTCCGTTTCTGGTGATCAGAGGTTTCCGGCAGTGGCGATGGAGGAGTATCGCTGTAGCTCTTGTCGTCATCATCCTCATCTCCAATCTTCGATTGGGAAGAACAGTGATGAGTCAGACGTCGAGGGGAAGAGGTACAGAGTGAATATAAAGGAGAGCATATAAAGTATCTAATTTTCATTGATTTGCATCGATTACAATAAGTAATTTCTAACTTATGATAGTTAGCTTAGGAATTCCTTTTGTATTTATGTTTATATGTTGTTTTTGCATCAATTACAATAAGTAATTTCTAACTTATGATAGTTAGCCTAGGAATTCCTTTTTTTTTTTTATTTTATATGTTGTTTGTCCAATAATTTCTATTGGCTTATTTCAGGAACGGCATATCTAAGTTCTACTGTGAAAAATCCAAATCTTTTACCAGCCTGTCCTCCATTAAAGATATTGGTAAGCCTGATGATGCATACACCAGGAAGCGACTGCGATAACTTTTGGGACAAGAGTCGTAATAGTACTTTAAGAAGTAACAATGGCAGGATATCAAAATGACCTGCCAACACTAGAAGTGCATTAACTCAGGCATAAACTATGAGCCATTCTGAGAGCAATAACAACGTAATTTATATCTCAAAGTCGTCATCACCTGGTGGCTGCCCCGTCATCACCACCGCTCAGTGAGAAGTTTGCCCCTGGCGGTCTTTCTCTTTCTCTGATCTGCAAGGTACAGCTGCTGGAGGTCCCAGCATCAAAGGATTATGGGTCTATAACAAAGACAAATAAAGTAAACTCTACAGATGCCCTTCACTTTAGAGTCACCCTAAGAATCTGAAGCCTGATAGATGTTCATTGAGTTGGAGATATTTGTAATTTCTGCCTTGCTTTGTGCTTATAGGCTTCTACCGTTTGTTGTAATTGTCATGTCGTTTATTTATATAATTGCTGCTGTATATTATTATCATTTTCTGCTCTCCTGGTCAGCTGTTGTGTAGCTATATGAAATTCCTGCTAATTCTTAAGATTCGTTCTCCTTCTCTTCCTAAGTTTCTTGGCCTCGTAAGTTTCTAACTAAGTCGACTATCCTTATCTAGGAAATATAGGAATTTCTTTTAATGAGAAGAATATAATTTCCTAAGGACACCTCCATACTTTGCTCGTTTGTGGGACCTTTTTTTAGGTTTTTTCCTGGGCTTAAAAGTAACTCATAGTGAGCAAACTTGGTGGCAACTGAAGAGTTCTAGCACTAGTTGCCCAGTGTCAGCTGGTGCACTCGTATATCTAGTATTCTTGTGTTTTCATAAAATTAGGTGTCTTGAGTAATTATGATCTTAAACTTTTTATTTTGTGTGGGATTGTCTGTGCAAAATATTCTCTGGATTTCTGCAGCTACTAAGATCTTAGTTGCCATTGCAAAAGCCATGAAAGGACATATTGTTATAAAGTGCTGCAGTAACAAAACCCTTAGATTTCCGTTCACGGCTTCTTTAAGGTATGGAATCCGACCTAACTTTATTTCTACCAGAATTAAAATCTTAGTTTGATTATATCTATTTGATTTTGTTAATGATCTTAGTCTGTTGCTAATGTCTTGGTAGCATATATTCAGCAGTTTCATTCGATAAATGCTTTGTTATGATTAGCACTGCAATATTACACAGAGTAGAGAGTAAATATCCAAACACCTTTACAAGCAAATGTTGTTGAAAAGGAAGTTTGAGTTTGCATCAAATTTCTATATTTGTTCCGTATGGACATATTTAGCGCTTGCTTTCCGTGATGAACTTATGTTGCGGAATAACTATAAATTCTTGATACTTGTTGGAGTGGTCGTGAACTTTTGAAATCATTTATAAAGCTTCATACTGAAACAATGGTAAATGCCAAATCAAAAGGATTACATAAACTTATAGATCCGTATTATTGAAGTCATATATTATGTAAATTCACGTGGACAGTAAATAGACTTCAACCTTGTCTAGGAGGAATTTTTCTAAGAGCATTTGCTCCATATACAGATAGTAGAGAAAATAATGATGAATACCTGGTTTTGAGCCTAGCAACGACAATCTAACATGAATAATTAGCAGAAATACCTGCGTCTTTAGACTTATTCTCAGCGACTCCTAACAGAAATAATTCATCGCAAACATTTTCTTAAATAAGTGGCCAAGTTATGACAAATGAAAATATTTTGGTAAGATAAGCAGCCATCAGATTGGTAATGAACGGTATCAATGAATAACAAACCAATTCCTTCAGTTTGGGTGCTGCTCTTTAGCAAATTATTGATCTGAGTAACGAAGTTGAGCCAAGTTAGGGTTTTGTCCTTGAGCAAAGTTATTGAACCAAAAAGCCAAGTTGAGTTATACGAACACCTGGAATTTTATTTAGGCCAACAGATGTGATTGTAGCTCTTTATCCTCGTTTACTAGATTGTAAAGAAAAAGCTTTCATGCTGGTGAACATTTTTGACCTTGGAAATGACTCTTTATTACATTAGAAAGTTTATAGCAAAATATTGTTTTTGCCGACTGTTATTCAATATTCAGTAAATAGGTAATCTAGACAAGAATGGATGTATAATACTTCAATGTCTGTGGTAGATGCTTAAAGGTTTATGCATCTACAGGAGTGACACAGCAAAGAAAAGAGTTATATATTTATTTTGGATTTCGTCTTTGGTTCTAATGTATGAATTATTTAAAAATACCAACAATCTAAGTTATTCTCACTAAATTTGAGGTGAATTATATGAATCACTTTTCATCATTGCATTCACTTCATCATGAGATTATTTGATGCAAATTGTGAATTATTTAAAAATAAAAATATTGTGGGTAGAAAAAATGAGTTTAAAATATATTCATAAATCTCGTGAAAAGAAAAAATGAGTTTTTGACTGCTTTCACAATTTGTTCCCTGTTAGGAGCTTATGTGTAAAATGTGAACATAGCAGGTGTAGGTCACGGGGTAGATACCGAACAAATCTACGTGTGCAACTAGCTATGGAAACTGGTGTAAAAGTGAATCAAGAAATGGATTACGTTACGACTTATTGACATACTATATTTACCCAGGTCATTTCATCTTTAGATATTGGCTATTTAGGTAACCAGATAATTTCTTGCTTTCTTAATGTACATGCGTTTCTTTCCCTAGATTGAAATGGCAAAAATATAAAGGTGTCTAGTCTTCCTATAATCTTAGCAAACTATGTTTTACCAGCTACGGATGATTTATTTTAAAATGGTTTGAAACCATCTTAATCATTGCTTGTGGTTTATAGCATCGATATGAACACTTCGTGATTCATCTCTTGTGTATTCATTGAACAGGCTTGCTTTGTGGTATTGGGCGGAGAAAATTAGGCTTTGTTTGTGGTATCGGGCTGCGAAAAATTGGTGACACGTGGCATTAGGCTTAGCTTTATAAAAGTCGCTAGAGTATCCTCCAATTCATTACTTGTAGCTACCTTTCAGATACCCGAGTAGGTTGGCTTCCTTATGCTAGTTCTGCTTTTGCTTGTTTATTGATTTGTGTTACTTTTAATGTTAATAAATTTGCAATATATTAGCCCGAAATCTTTAGATCTGTCATGATTGTAAAGATTGTTAGAGAAACATCGCGTTGGGCTTTGTTTTTTGAGTTTTTTTCCTTCTGTAATTTTTCTTGATTTAATCCCTGGGTAAATTCTGTTATCAGGATTTTCACTGGTCTCAAGTTTGGATCTTCTTATGGATGCTAAACCAGTTATAGTCAGTCTGGAGGCGCTGCGTGCTTACCATTCAATTGACAGGGCTCTTTATGCTATCCTCGTGACAGAACTTTGGCGTGATCCCGTGGAGTCGTTGCAGATTATTGCCTTATGGCTTTGGTTAGAGCATGTGGGTTTTGGCAAGGTCATAAGGAAGATCTTGGCATCTGCTTCGTTGTTCATCAATCAAACTGCTGAAGAGGCTATTATGTGCATCAAGTGCATAAAGGATTCCCACTTCATACATTCAGCTGAAGCCACCGATATTCCTATGACTCGTAGCATCATCGAGAAAGAGATATCACTTCGGTTTTTTAATGAGAATCGTGTGACTGCCTACCGTGAAATAGACAGAATCATTAATCAAGATTGCCTCCACACTATGCGAGACATCACTGAAAAAGCCCTTCATGGTAATTCTGGTGAAAGTTCATCAAGAAACTGGTTATTAAATCCATTAAATGCTGCTCAGAGTTCTACATCAAATTCTACTCTGATGCCATTTAATGGTGGACAAAGTTCACGATTAAACCAGATGATGATTTCATCCAATGCTAAAAGTGCAGAAGGTTCATATAGAAACCAGATGATTCCCTTTAACGCTTCTCGACACTCTTTATCAAATCCCATTGTGATGCCATTCAATGGTGGGCCAAGTTCAGGATATAACCAGATGATGATTCCATTGAATGCTAATGCTGCAGAAAGTTCATCTAGAAATCATATAATGATACCATTAAATGATGGTCGAAGATCTTTATCAAATCCTACTGTGTTGCCATTCAATGGTAAACGAAGATCGGGGTCAAACAAAATGATGATGTCACGTCATTTCCACGAGTCCATAATCCATAACTTCTCTAACATGAGAGTTGGAAGGAATGTAAATGAGGTACTACCAGAAGACAGGACTATGTTTGCAACATTTTCTAGGGGTTATCCTGCGGCTGAAATGGAAGTTAGGCACTTCTTCACAACGGTCTATGGGAATTGCATAGAGTCCTTCAGAATGCAGGATGTTAGGCCTTATGAGCAACCGCTTTATGCTCGAGTCGTGTTCCTTAAAGCCTCGTTTATTCAGGAAATTCTCAATGGTTCGGAGAAGGCCAAATTTACCATCAATGGAAAGCATGTTTGGATGCGCAAGTTTGTGCCAAGAAACGAGGGTTCCTCTTAACTGGGGTTGGTGTGATAGAATGCTGGTTGTGTCGTATATCTGTATTTTGATGTTTTTGTTTGTCGTGTTAATGTAATCGTTGTCTTGTCGTAAATGTAATTTCTTTCTTTTACGTGTTGTATTTTCAAATTGACTAGTGAATGTATTATATTAATTGGTGTTACTTGTGTTAATTTCAGTTATTTTGAGTAAACTTGATGGCTTTTAAGAGTGATGTTTGGTAAATAATGAACAGAAAATGAGTAACTTGATAACGTAGGTTCTATACTGGAGGGTTTTTTGAACTTGCATCAACTCTGAAGACTGTCTTCAGACTACAATACTAGGAACCGCTCTCAAACAATCCCTCCGCTTGGAAAAGGTTAATTATTTACTGCTTTCTTGGTTGTTGGGCCGGCATGGGTTGGGAAGTTACAGAGACTAGCCGGTGGTGCGTTACGCATGACGAAAGCTGACAAATTTTTTTACATTTTTTCTCATATTCTTATCTATTCTGTATATAATAACAAATTTTTTACAGTTGTTAACTTTATTCTAGCATAGGAAATGATGTTTGTTTGGGAGAAATTATAATAGAATTAAATAAAAATAAGTAGTCGGTCCCACAAAATATGTAGACAATGAGTAGGAGTAGTTGTGAAAATTTAATTATAATAAATGTTTCACTTCAAATGGTAATGATATTTATTAACATTGAACTGCATCATTGGCGGCCCTCACCTGTCATGCCCTGGGCGTTGGTGAATGTGGTAAATCGCAGGTTATGCCTCCAAGGATATAGGGTGGAAGGCTGCTTGTATACTTGCACTTGCCCAATGACCAAATCCATATTTCAGGATTCGAACCTTTGATGCGACAGCCTTAAGTAAAGGTGAAGTTTTTCCACCTTCCCCTTTTACCACTTGAAGATGTGCCCTAGGGGCTTGTAATGATATTTATTGACATACCATGTTTTTGATCACTCCTTTTTAACGTACATTTTTATAAGCTTCTAATTACGTCAATATAAATAACATTGGAAACTAAATTATTTTAAATTAAACCAAATGTGTAAGCAACTGCCGAAAATTTGTGTGAGAGAGAGATGTAAAGGTTCAAACTCTACATAAAAAAAAGAAAAAGAAAAAGAAAAAAAAGGAAAAGGATAAAAAGAAAATTGAGTTCGACCTCATTTTAAACTCACCTAAAACTGTAACAAATATTGTCTTGGCTTTGGTGGTTCGGGGGTTGGCGAGGCATAAATAGCTTTTGTATCAAAGGCACGAGCATTATTTTGTGCATTAATTTGGTTTGTTGTGACATAAAAGGCTCGAGTCCTTTAGTCACAAAAAACTATGTGCGTAGAAGAATCTTCACCTAAAGGGATCGAAAAGTTGGATTATTAATTATTCCAATTAATGGTTTTGTAACTGACTACGAGTGGCCGAGGTTCACATGAAAATGATTTTCTTAAGAATCGAGTTGCATCGGACAAATTTCTTTTCTTTTCTTTTTTTTCTTTTTTTGTAAAATGAGAATTTTACTTTTTATTTTCGTATTAGAGTTGTAACATGAGATGGAGGATTTTATTTATATAGAAGAAACTTTGTGATGGAATAGCAAAGTTTGATAATTAATAAGAAGTGAACATGTTGTGACAAGGAATACAATAACGATCCAAATTATTTATGTAGATTCTAGGATCATGTCTAATAGTTCAATTAAGATGACACTTTGGTAATTTTATGTGCAATTATTTGTCATATAAATATCAAACAGATTAATTATATTAATGTACCAACTTCCCAAATGCAAATTCTAAAGTATTGCATAATTAAATGAATAGAGTAAAGGAAATCGAATCGTTTTATCCTTACCAATGACCACTTAACTTTACATTTTGTGTCATCATAGCTACCAAACTTTATATTTAGTATCACCATGACCACCTAATTTTATTTTATTTCACCATGGTCACCAAATTTCAAATAACATTTCACCATGGCCACCTAACTTCTTTTCATAATTTTCATTAATTTGAAAAGGGGCATTGGAAACTAAATTATTTAAAATTAAACGAAATATGTGAATTAATATTGAAAATCTGTGTGAGAGAGAGATATGTACCTTTGTTCAAACTCTACATAAAAAAATAAAAAACTGAATCCGATCTCATCTTAAACTCACCTAAATTTGTAACAAATTTTGTCTTGGCTTTGGTGGTTGGGGGCTTGGAGGAGTAAATAGCTTTTGGGTCAAAGGCACAAGCATTAATTTGGCTTGTGGTGACATGAAAGACTCGAGTCCTTTAGTCACATAAATCTATGTGTGTTTCCATATGAAAATGATTTTATTAAGAATCGAGTTGCATCGGACATGAGTTTTTTTTTTTTTTTTCTAAAATGAGAATTTTACCTTTTTATTTTCATATTAGAGTTATAACATTAGATGAACGAATTTATTTATATAGAAGAAACTTGTGTTGGAATAGAAAGTTTGATCATTAAGGAGAAGTGAACATGTTGTAAAAAGGAATACCATAACGTTCCAAATTATTTATGTAGATTCTAGGATCATGTCTAATAGTTCAATTAAGATGACACATTGGCAATTTTATGTGTGATTATTTGTCATATAAATATTGAACATAGTAATTATATTAATGTAACAACTTCGTAAATGCAAATTTTAAAATATTGCATAATTAAATGGATGGAGTAAAGGAAATCGAATCGTTCTATCCTTAACTTAAAGGGTTAAATTCATCAATGACCACTTAACTTTACACTCGGTGTCACCATGACCATCCAACTTTATATTTACTGTCACCATGACCACCTAATTTGATTTTATTTCACCATGGTCATCCAATTTCAAATAACGTTTCACCATGGCTGCCTAACTTCTTTTCATAATTCCATTAATTTTAAAAGGGGCATTGGAAACTAAATTATTTAAAATTAAACAAAACGTGTCAACAACTATTGAAAATCTGTGTGAGAAAGAGGTGTACCTTTGTTCAAACTGTACATATTAAAAAATATATATATTGAGTTCGACCTCATCTTAAACTCACCTAAAACTGTAACAAATTTTGTCTTGGCTTTGGTGGTTGGCGGGTTGGCGAGGGGTAAATAGCTTTTGGGTCAAAGGCACAAGCATTAATTTGGCTTGTTGTGACATGAAAGACTCGAGTCCTTTAGTCACCGAAATCTATGTGCGTTGAAGAATCTTTACCTAAAGGAAGTGAAAAGCTGGATTATTAATTATTACAATTAATGGTTTTGTAACTGACTACGAGTGGTCAAGGTCAGATGAAAATGATTTTATTAAGAATCGAGTTGCATTGGACAAGAGTTCTTTTGTGTGTGTGTGTGTGTGTGTGTGTGTGTAAAAGGAGAATTTTACTTTTTATTTTCGTATTAAAGTTATAACATGAGATGGAGGAATTTAATCATATAGAAGAAACTTTGTGAGGGAATAGAAAGTTTAATCATTAATGTTGTAAAAAGGAATACCATAACGTTCCAAATTATTTATGTAGATTCTAGGATCATGTCTAATAGTTCAATTATGGTGACACGCTGATAATTTTATGTGTGATTATATGTCATATAAATATCGTACAGAGTAATTATATTAATGTACCAACTTCACAAATGCAAATTTTAAAGTATTGCATTCTTAAATGAATGGAGGAAAGGAAATCGAATCGTTCTATCCTTAACTTAAAAGATTAAATCCATCAATGACCACGTAAATTTACACTCGGTGTCACCATGACCATCCAACTTTATATTTAGTGCCACCATGACCACATAATTTGATTTTATTTCACCATGACCACTCAATTTCAGATAACGTTTCACCATGGCCACCTAACTTCTTTTCATAATTTTCATTAATTTTAAAAGTAGCATTGGAAACTAAATTATTTAAAATTAAACCAAATGTGTGAACAATAGTTGAAAATTTGAGAGAGAGGTGTACCTTTGTTCAAACTCTACATAAAAATAAAAAAAAAAAGCTGAGTTCGACCTCATCTTAAACTCACCTAAAACCGTAACAAATTTTGTCTTGGCTTTGGTGTTCGGGGGTTGGCAAGGGGTAAATAGCTTTTGGATCAAAGGCACAAGCATTAATTTGGCTTGTTGTGACATGTAAGACTCGAGTCCTTTAGTCACATAAATCTATGTGCGTAGAAGAATCTTTACCTAAAGGGAGTGAAAAGTTGGATTATTAATTATTCCAATTAATGGTTTTGTAACTGACTACGAGTGGTCAAGGTCCAGATGAGCACGCGGCTGGCCTAATATGATGTCTCAAGCATGTGAACTTCTAGTATGTCACGCTAGGGTACAAAAGTGTCATGAGATCAAAGGACATGACGACTAAGAAGTCACTCGTGTTGTTTTGATTTGATAGTTATTTTTCAATTGGCACCTCAAAGGTGAAACATGGGAACATTCGAGGTACTCACCCTTCTCATTCAAGAATATGACATCTCATTCAAGAAAAGACAAATGAACAAATAGTAACACAAAAATGTATATGGTTATTTACCTATTTAACAGAACAAGAACAAGAGAATTCACAAGGTTTTGTACTTCAAAACAAAGCCATTGTAGCCTGTTTAACACCAGCAAGTAATCCACCCTCAGATAGTCCAGTTCAATCACGTGGGACTCAAGGCTTCGCCGAATGCCACCCTAGTTTGGCTCGGATCGAGAGATCAGAGGAAGTGTATGCGAACATAGGCTTCATCAAGGTGAAAATACAAAAGCTCGAATTTTTGAGTTATGCTACCCAGTAAATTAAAGGAACAAATGAATATAAAAGCAAAACGGTTCTTCTAACAATGCAAAATAGACTCAACAAGCTCATGAAGAGGTGCAAGCTCCCCCTTGTCAATTAAGCGGAATTCCTGGATTAAGAACAATCAACGAGACAATGCTATTAAATATTTGACATAAATAATTGAATACGATAAAAGAGGACTTGAACAACCTAAAATTCAAAGATTTAGAGACCAACACACATTACATTGACAAAATTGTAGAAGGAAAGGAAGAAATGGTAGAATTTCCAAGGGAAACACTTCATTTGTATTAATTCAATACAATATACAAAGCCCCCAAATCTACATTTACAATTAGGATGCCATAAAGGCACTTAAATCAAGCAATAAATTTGATTCCTACAAGTATTAAAAGATAAAATATTAGTTGGAGAATATATTATTTTCACAAGTTTCCGACTTGTGCCATACACATAACATAGAGAGGAAGTTATATAAACCGATAGAAGAAAAAGTCAGTGGTTTCAACCCTTCTCTACAACAACATTCCAAGCACTGCAGTCCTCGGAACCCTTAAATCATGAATCTAAGAAAAGAGAATTTTTTAACATTTTAGTTATTGATAGTCATAGTTTACGCAGTATACATTTTCCATTCTGGTAGACTTCATCATAATCTGTTTCCACTGATATTAGCTTATATATATTAATTGGAGAAAACAGTAATTTCACAATTTCCAACTTGTTCTCTTATACATAACATGACTGAAGTTTCACAAAAGTGAAAAGAGAAAGCCAGTAGTCTCGAACCCTCCCCACAACAAAATTCCATCTTTGGAGCTCGTAGGAAGCAGAAACGGCTGTAAAGGTGTAGAGTGACTTGTAGTGATCAAATATGCAAGAGTACACATGGAGATGCTCGTGGAAATACAAATATACATAAAATTTAAGAATTCTTTAAATGCAACAAACTGATGCAGGCAGAGTAGAGCAACATAGGCGTTGTGGTTTGGTAAGTGTAGGAGCACATGTTGCTTCTAATTGAGAAAACTCAACAAAGCATATTGAATTACAAATAGTGATGCATCAAAGACACAATATCCATATAAGCATTCTGAATTTGATAACTTACCCAAGTAAAGAGAACAAAATGCTTAAAGCAAGTGTTCAGATGAGCTTCTTCCTTTAGACTCACAATCTTCTGAAAATGTGAATGGTAGATATGCGCGTACACGCGAAACAACCGCTTGGATATGGTTTTCACAACATCCTGAAAGTTGGGTGGAAATGGTGCACCTGTAGAAAATCAATTATTAGTACAAATGGTGTCTTTATCAAGAACACAATGTCAAAAAGAATAAAATAGTCCCACATACCCAGCTTTTGAGGAAAAATGGACTCATCATCAAGCTGAGCTTCTATCCAATCCATTAAATATTCCACATATTTTGGAGCAGAGACCTCAATTGGCTTCTTTATGGTAATTCCATCAGCCCATCTGTATTCGTACCTATTGAAACGAAGTTGTAAAGAACTTGTTGTGGATGCAGATATGCCATAATTTTAGAAAATAGTCGAAATTGAAATGCACATGGCAATACTGTAAAAACAAAAGAATTAATTACAAGGGTTTATTGTGGTACTTTAACTTGGGTAGTTCCATTAAAAATTCAAAATGAATTGTCCTGATAACAAATTTTGAGAGAAAAATACCTAAACGATAATCAGATGATGTATGCATGACCTCTCATCGCATTTGATATTTTACATCCTTTAATTAAACCTCCTCTTATGAATATGTATATGTACACATACACAACAGACCCCAAATGTGATGATAAAACCACAGTACAAATCAATACTAACCATCTTTCATATAACATCAACTAGTTTCACAACTTAGGAACTGGTTGAACCCCAACTCATCCACTCCCAATCAGTGGGGCTAAATTAGCTTCAGTTGGGGTCAAATGACCTCTCTGAAGCTTCAAAAATATATTATGACTACAAGAAATGTTAATCAAATGACCTCTCTGAAGCTTCAGTTGAACATTTCTTAAAGGTGAAATCCCACTGGATTTAGAGAATAATGGGGGAGCGGGGGGGTACACATACAAAATGTTTGTAAGCGCTCATTTTACAAAGTTACAATCTGCCAATTGAATAAGTATAATAAAAGGGATCCCTCAAAACAGTATAATAAATGGTAGAAAAATGAATGTCATAGACAGATGAGGAATTATTTCTTATATATCACATGTTCAGACATTTGTTCTAATTTAAGGTGTTTTAGAAGAATAATCTTACGGGAATGAAGCAAATCAATGCTAGTCTATCCTATTGTTACTTTATTTAACTTCGTCAGTGGAAAAAAAGTATAGCTCCATGCTGGATCCCAACCGTGCACATTATGTTCCACTTGTACCCAAAAGAGTGAGTCCATGAAGGTGGTTTTTCATGCCCAACTTTTATATATGCAACACACTGATAAAAAGCTTATCAATTTGAATATAAATGCCGTACCATTAAATCAATGAGGTTCATACAATTTATATCACATTGTCTAGTTTAATAAACAGATCAGTCACAAGATCAAAATCACAATGCTTGATTATATATCAGGCAAATGCTATTTTCTGAAACTAGAGTGGGAAGGAAGAAAGAAACATACTTTGACCCTGCAGACATAGTTGGACAGGTAGATTCCGTGCAGAATTCAGTAAGAGTGCCATAAAGAAGGTTCACTTGATTAAAAAAGTCAACAGCTGCAAAAAGGATAGCAAATGCTAAGAACATTACAAAAATTTATATGTTTCATCCTGTGTCCAAATGGACATATGCAAGATAATGAATATAACAGAACATCCACAAGATATGCACATACTTGAACTTAGTAACAGGATTTAGGAAGCACACAGTCTCACTCAGCCCCTGTTTGTCTCTCATTCTTTCAAAACTCTTTTTCTACATACTCATTTTCAATCACACATTCATACAACAGAATATTTTACACGTAAACTCAAAACTTTTCCCTACTTTTTAACCATACATCCTCCAAAAATTCACTATTCAAAACAATATTTTTTCAAAAAAATGGCCACTAAATAGGGGATCAATGGACCAAACTTATTATTCTGAGAATAAAAACATGAACAAGACAAGTATGATATTAACTCATTTTTCAGTTTGAAATTGTGACATTGGATTATAGTTTTAACTGAGTTGGCATAAGCTCTGTGATTTCCAGGCAACAGCACGTAACAAGAATCATTATTTTAAACCTTCATCATTCAAATGCATTTAAAACGATTATTACATGGATGGGGCTGAGCATGTCAAACATATATATTATCCATGCCAATTTTAAAATATTTGAGCATATAACATAAATTGACTGTGATTCAGTAAGGCAGCGACTTATTGTTGGATTATGGATTAAGCACTTCCATAATATCTTTAAAAACATATAAAAAAAACTTATAAGCTAAAAAAGTTTACTCAAAGAGAAGTTTGTATGTTCATACATATATAGAAGTTGGACAACGACAATTACTTATTACAGAATGCAGTGAATGCAATTTATTTTTAATTCAAACAGTGATGTAATCCATTCATCTTTTGATAACACAGATTAACTATGTTGTCTAACTAAAGCTGTTTATTCAGACTTTGGACTCTAGTAGCTCGCTTTCCTTATTGCATACTAGGTAAATCCATCATGGCTTAAGTTTTCAGTAAGTACACCTGTACGCCCTTTTTCGAAATTCATAAATATTTATCTATACAATTCATATTAAAAGAAGGGTTATGCTACATGTACATAATTTTTCACATAATCTTTTACACCCCACTCACATTAGGAGGTGGGGACCACAAGCCACCATTTTTAAAAACACATGGGGCCCGCGCCCCATGTGAGGGGGGGGACACCATTCGGTCATCCCCCCCTCGGTACAAGGGGATAAACCCTTAAAAGAAACCATATATGGCTCACTCCAATGTCAGAAGCATACATGAAGATGAATTTGATATGGTTCTAAATGAAGCTTTCTTTCCATTAAAACATAAAGACGGAAAAAGAAAATCTTACTATTTACTGCTAGCCACTCATTAAGATCTTCCCCTGGGGGTAGTCGAACAGCTTCCCTTAAGTTGCCACTACCCAAGGTAGCATCAATGTGCTTCTGAAGTTGCAAACCCTGCATAATTCAAAAGCCTATTATTTCTGTTATAATTATTACGAAACTACGCACGGTCAATAGGCATGTTGATTTGAGCTTCAAATTCCAAACTACAGCAAAAAGAGAAAAAACAACACGTAACAAAAGCATCATCTTCTCTATTTTTAAAACTGAAAATGGTGAAAATTATCGACCTTACTACCGGATGGAGCACTCTTCTTAGGACGAAATGTCTTCTGGTTTCTGCAAACAATCACATCATGGAAGATTAGCATGAATTGAAATAAGCTAAATGAATAAATAAAATCCATAAACCACAACCCACCGTCCAGTCCCGTCCCCGTCCCCCGAGCCCTATACCCGAAAAATACTCATATAACAGTAATTACAATATCTTTTTAAGGTGAAAATGGATATATGATTTGAGTCAAAACTTATAATTTCTGAACTTCGATATACCATCAAACGTAGAAGTGTAATTCTAATGGCTCCCAACCATTAACCTATTACAACAATCAATTTCCATCAGTATACAGATAGCCTAAATCAAGATTTGCTCTTTTAGAATGCTGAACCATACACTGAAACTTTAATTGAAGTAAAAAAGAACTAGAAATCAAATAACTATTAAATTCATCACAATCAGCAGAACACTGATTAAAGTAAATACAAGAACCTTCAAAATCAAGAATTTGAATACCCGGTATCATATATAAACAAGAAAATTAATATGAAATGGCATATACCTGCTTCCAAGCCCAAAGACACTCATGTTTATTGAGAGTTTTCAGAATTTGAATAAAACCTCCTAATTCTTGTATCAGGGCTTACAACACTAAATAAACATTATATTTTCAAGGTTTTGCATGTTTGCTTATTTATTTATGTGTATATATAGAGAGAGAAAGAGGCCAGGCGGGATAGAGAAGGGGTTATGACAGACTGGCAATGAAGAGGTCAAGCAGGACACAACGACCCCTTCTCTTTGCATACATACACATATAGATATATATGATTCTCTCTCTATAAGTATACAGTGTGTATGTAGCTGTGTGTAATGTGTAAGCATTGGCCAAAACCAGCCAAGTTGTTTGCCATTGCTATCCCACCTGTCTGATTCTCTGCTGACCGAATCACTCTGTAATCTTGTAATGTACCAATTTCTAAATATATTTTGTACTTTAGAAAGGATAATTGACGCAAAACGTCCTTACCTTTAAATGTTTTTATGGCTAACGTCCTTATCTTTCATTTTTTGGCGCAGAACGTCCCTATCTTTCACATTCTTTACGCTGTACATCATTTTCACCAATTTTTAACATAAAATGTTCAATATACACTCCTATATAAATAAAACAAAAAAGAAAAGAAAAATAAAGAATAAATTACAAGCTTCTCTTAAACTTTTCTAAAAATACAAATCAGTCCAAAACTTATGAAAATATTAAAAATAACAAAAACACTCTCTCTCTTCTCCTCCACCTCCCTCCACCACCTCCACCGTCTGATGACCACATCTACTCTTCTCCACCGCCACAACCTCCGGACATTGGTACCAACACAATCTTCTCAACACCCTCTATAATTCCATCCCAAGAATTCTCCATATCATCCAATAATCCGGCAGAAATCAGCAAGCAAAATCAGATACTCGAAAAATGGACAAATTGCTGGAAGTCGCACCTCGGCCAGCAACAGGATCGCGGACCACCACCATCCAGTTGCCCACACCCAGACGACCTCAGCCATGTGGGCAATTCATCCAAAACACTTATCCAACAGGTTCAATTTGAAACTGAAAATATTCTGGCGTAGTCCCTTTGATCCATGGTCGTGGACCACTCCATTCAACACCCTCTTATCATGGAGAAGCTATTCCACCCATGGGTCTTCCACAATTTTGCCTGGATTCGTAAGAACTTCAGGTCGAAATCCAATTACAATTTTTGGAATATAGTATTTATCCCACGAATTGAACGGCTTCAGGTCGAAATTGACCAAGACGGGCTAGGTGCGCCTGGTGAAGAAGGACCTAGCCTAGGTGGTCCGTGACCATGGGTGTTCTAGACGGCGCCGAAATTTGAGAAGTTCGCAGGCTGTGTCAAGACAAGCAAAGAATCTAGCATGAAATTAATTTTTTTTTTTTTTTATGTTTGTTGTAAATTGTTGGCATGGGTATGGTCGTCTGGTGATAGGCAATTGATGGAGGTAAGTTCCGATCATGGGGTGGCCGGAATGTAATTTCCGACGATTTTTAGATTTGAGGACAGTGAACTTCAGCATTAATTCCGACCACTACAGTTGATGAAATTGGGAGTGGTTGGATGGTAGAATTGGAGGGCTGTTGACCAGTGTCAACGTCCGACGGCTTGGGTGGCCGGAGGCTGCCTGGATTTGGAAGCATTTGGGCTAAAAAAAGGCAAAAAAATCGTACTTTTTTGGACTGATTTGCATTTTTAAAAAAGTTTAGGAGCAGATTGCAATTTATTCTTTATTTTTCTTTTCTTTTCTTTTTTGTTTTATTTATATATGAGGGTATAATGGTCATTTTATTTTAAAAATTGGTAAAAATGACGTTCAACGCAAAGAATGTGAAAGGTATGAACATTCTACGCCAAAAAACAAAAGGTAGGGATTTTTTCCACAAAAACCTTCAAATGTAGGGACGTTTTGCGCCAATTACCCCTTTAAAAATGAGGAATTGTTTGTATATTTTATTATAAAATAATGTTATCTAGTACCGGTCAATGGGATGAAAATTGACAGGTTCAGATAAATGGATCGAGTAAATTTACATTTAAATAAATCTATCATTTAATACTATGTAATTGCCATATAGACTGTTATTTAACATTAGTGATGATGAATAGCCTTACTCTTTATTATAATGTAGTTATACACTTGAACAAGTGCTGCTTTATGTATGGTTAGTTACGAGTTCGATCCTAAAATCATCTAAAGGGGGGGTGTGAATGGGTGAATAATAGGGAATTAAAATTAGCAATTAAAAGCAATAATTCACTTTTTTATTGTTCTAAATGTTTAGTCAATCAAGAAGTTATCCTATGTTGAATTGCCACAATAATAATTAAAGCAGTAAATAACATAAGATTTCTTGACTGAGAAACAACTTAACTGGATAAAAACTCTGAATTAAGCCAGTAACTTTTCTTATAAACAATAAGAACTTACAGTATGATTCAGCCTAAAAAATCTACTAGACTCGTTGATCTAATTGGAATGTGTTTTACTCACACTTGCTCCGATCTTGTAGAATTGTCTATCTCATGTAGATCACCAAGAACACTTTGTTCTTGTACTCTTCTTGTACTTTTGGTCCAACCTCCTCAATCTTCAGCAATCTCTGAAAGCTATTAAGAAAGTACATTCCTGATTATATTTAGAAAGTGAGTGTTTTAGATTATCTGAATTTGATGTTTTTCTCAACTTATGATTGATTGATCTCAAAAATCAAAGGTTTAATTTCAATGTTTGGATATGTTCTTGAATCTTGGAATGATGTTATGAGGATATATTATAATGATCAACCACACACACAAATGTAATGGGCATTGAGTATTTATAATATGAGGTATTTTGGTAGTATATGATATGAAGAACTCTTGAAAATCATGAACTAGAGTTTCTCCAAAAACACTGTCGCTTGAGCACCAGCCTAACTATATGTGTGTTGCTCGAGCGACCTTGGTTTTGTTTTAGACGCTCGAGCATCAGTTTGGTAGCATGCTAGCGTAAATTCGACGACTTTTTATCCATGTTCCATACTCGAACCCAAAGATTCATAATTCATCCATATAACACCCCAAAAGACTCCATGACTTTAACAACTCTTTTATAACAATCATTTGTGTAAAAAATTGTCAATACAACTAAAAACCTAATAGTTTGTAAAAAAGTCTTCGCCAACGTTTACCCTTTTTACACTATATTCGTCCAATCTAAATTCAATGTCAAAATTAGAATGATTGATCGATTACCTCTTGCTTGATATTTAAAGAATTTTTTTATGGAACTACCATAAAATCTTTTAGTTTCAGAATGAGTTGAAGTGCCACAAGAAATGGAATTTGGGATCTGAAATTAAAACAAAAATGAAGGAATATTCAAATGTTCATCAAGTTATTAAAAAATTGAAGGAATCATCAATAGAATAATTTTATCTTTGACTAAATTAAGAATTGCATCTCTCATCCATTAATGACAAAAAATATTTTTACATATCTTTTGGTAGCCAATGATTACTAAATTACTAAACTATAATTATAGATAACTTTAAGACATTGTGGTTACTTAAATTCTAATGATTGGTTGGTATGCCATTTCAAGGAGTAATCTATTTTATTCATTTATAAAAATTATATGGTTATATTAAATTCTCCATAATAATCTTAAAGTAGCTTTTACCCCAAAAAAAAATATTATCATCACTTTAATCCCAATTATCAGAATGGAATAATTAAACAGATTGCATCATTATTATAAGGTGGCTACCAAATCCTATGATTTATTTTTGTGGGATGTAGTGAGATTTCCTATGTTTGGAGGTGGGGTCCTAAACTTATTTCAACTAGCTGTATCGGCAAAGGTGTGTAATGATATTCTAGAAAATACAAGCAATTAATTTCCAAATTTGGTCCAATGTTAGATAGACAACTAAATTTATCAAATTTTTACGACCCTGGGATACTGTTATTTAATATCATTGGTGCTACAACATCAATTTAGATGATACTACATGATAGGTTCCATGAAAGGTAAAATTATGTTATTTGTTTAATTGTGTTTCTCATTTATTGTCACTTAGAATCGTCTGCATCGTTACTGTAATAACCGTGGTGTTAAACAACATTATTTTATTTGCTAAGTTATTCACCACAAAATGGAAAAGACGTTGTCTTTAAAGAAAATGGGGGGTGAAAAGAATTCGAATTTTTTGCTATATTAGGTTCATACATATATAGCTCATGTCATGCTATTTGATACTTTAGTTATTTTTTTTGACTCGAGTTGTTGACTTCTAACTCGACATTATTGGATGTTGATCTTACACATGGACGTAACATTGATAAATTATGCTTGATTTGGAAGCGTGAGCTGTCTACCTAGACTTGGATCGAGATATGAGTCAAAACATCATGTATTGTTCATCGATGCTTCTACTCTATGCCACATTAGATTAATTTTAACATTTGCTTAGTAAGTTTGCCATGGCTCATGACTACAATGAAAAATTAAATGGAAAAGGAAAAGGAAAGAAAGAAATAACCTACCCCCTTTGCTTTGCTTCTCTTTCACTTACATATTGTTATATATTCATTTAGTTTTCATTTACTTTGAACCAAGGATGCTAGAAAAAGTTTAGGGATAGTACAACTCAAAAAATAGACTGAGAACCAAGTTCTACAAGGATCATAATGTAGAGACCAATAATGAAATTTTCCCTTTTTAAGTTACACAAACCTACTTGGGCCGGGCTGCCAGTTGGCCTTTCTAAAAGAATGGCTCTCAATTGTTTGTCTTTCATAAAAGAAGAATATATTTCCTTATAAATACCTCCAAAATCCTCATACTCATTTCATTTCCACAAATTCTTACTTCAACTTTCACACGCTCTTTAATTTTATTTTTTCTTAGTCCTTGTTTGGTTTTGATTTTTTCAAAATTACCTTTATTCAAACTCATTTTCGACCGTTCATTCCCTCAAAACAATAAATTTGAGAGTAAATATATCACTTTTTCATATTTTCAATCACACATTCTAAAAAAATTACTTCTCAAAAAATCAAAATCGAAAAGAAAAATTCATTTTCTGTCGTCTACTCGAGAATACATTAACTTCTTAAATGCAAGAGTGCAATATTATGCTTATAGAAGGGTATTGACTCGCACGAAATGTATGATTTAAATTAATGTGTGACTTGACTAAAAAAAAATATCAACTTTTAATTTTACACTGATGCAAACTATAAACGAGAATTTATTTTGACAATTGGACTTCTCCTGCAGGAGAAATTCTGCATTAGAAACAAAAACCAGAAAATAAATTTGACACACAAAATACAGTAAATAGGATTGACACAACTAAAATTACTGCACTACTGTCCTAACAAATGACATATTATCATCAGTTAGTGCCACCTAGAACAGCCTTTAGTTTCTTGATTTGAGCTATGTCAAGGAAACTTGTCTTAGCCAGCAATTCTGTTGGCAAATTATTTTTAAAGAAAGCAAAATCAGTGATTTGAAGACTTGGGAAAGGACTGCTAAAGCTAGAATATGCTAGACCAGTAGTGGTACCAGAATTGATTTGGAAATGCAACAATCCTTGTGGGAATACCATAATGTCTCCCTTGTTAAGTGTTTTGAGGTAGATAACATTGTCGAAAGACGGAATGAAGCCTGTGCATATCGTCCCCTCGATGACAACAAGGATTTCCGAGGCACCAGGGTGTATGCATCGGTATTATACCATCCACGGCCTGACGGCCAGGTCTAACCGGGCGATGGAAATGCCAAGCCAGTTGACACCGGGGAATTGGGCAGCGAAAGCCGGGGTCACGGCCGCTTTGATGATATTGGATGTGTTTCCAAGAACTAGGCCCGAGTATACGAAATCATTTTCAGTGACTGTGGAAGGTTTCTTGCAAGAATAGCCTGCAGGTCCATCGGGCAATGATAGGTCCGCCACGCAGAAATCGATTACCGAAGCCTGAGAGGAGGCAAAGAGGAGTGAAGAAATGAAGAACAAAGGGATAAACATTTTTTTTTACCAATGTATTTAGGTTGTTGATAATGGTTCTTTACATTTATAGACTGGAAAATAGATGTTTTTGGACCAAAACTATTGATCGTTTAGCGATTTTGTCCATGCCATGCCATGCATTCTATGGGAGACGTGACAGATTCTAGGCTGTGCTGCACATCAGGAAA
Source organism: Fraxinus americana (assembly GCA_035079005.1). Classification (NCBI taxonomy): domain Eukaryota; kingdom Viridiplantae; phylum Streptophyta; class Magnoliopsida; order Lamiales; family Oleaceae; genus Fraxinus; species Fraxinus americana. The sequence goes on along the minus strand of CM068717.1, from coordinate 4,491,274 downwards.
AAAACAAAAACAAGAATTCTCTTTTTCTTTGAAAAAAGGTGAATTAATTAAGAAGCATATTCTTCGAAAGAAATAGAATTCCAATTAAAGAGGATGGAAATTTTGGTACTAGGTTCAGGTCTTGTTAACAATTTACCATCCCTGGAAAATATCTACTTATAAGTACATTTTGAAGCTATAGTCTCGTCATAGAAAGAAAATATTATGTTAAGAACCTGAATGATGCTATGGGTACAGAGAATTTTTCATAGAAAATGGACAGAATACACACAATACGTGGGTCCCATTATTTTTAACAATATTTAATTCATGTGGGCCCCGCCTCTTCATGTGAGAGAAATTCAAAATTCTGGAAAAAAAGCTGTCATTTTCTTCCCGTACTTGCATCATTTTTCTAAGAACCTACTTACGAAAATTGTGCATGTCCATATATATTGATGAAAAGAGATGTTGAATGCTCAAATCACAATGGCATCAAAAAAGTTTTACTCAACCACAACGTGGCAAACGTACGTTGCTAAAACAATTAATGCAATGTATTGTAAATGTTACAAAATGATACATTAGCAACATGCATTAAAAGAACGTTGTTAAATCTCAATTATCTTAGCCAACGGCAACATACACTTTGCGATAGAACCCTTTTAGCAACATGCAAGCAAAATGCCATTTTTCTTGTAGTGCGGTTACAATCTTGTATCAGTATTCTATTCGTAATTTCACGAAAAATCAACATATTTCATTAGATAAATTTTAGAAGCCTATAAATTCGAAATTGGATTCGTTGGATTTTTAGGGTTTCTGTAGCAGCATGGGGTCCAAGATCACATGCGGAAAGACATTTGACAACCAAATTAGGGTCTCTGCGACTCCGTTGGTCATCACCTTTGAAGGGTAGCCGGCCTAAAAGAAGTGTGGATATTATGACTTCCCTATCTTCAAGGGAGTTTAGGGTTCACCAACTAAAGTAAAAGTTGCTTGGTAGAAATTATAGTGTAGAACCAATATGTAATATAGGAATTGAACCTTGATTTGTCACACTTTATTAAAGTTTGAACAAAGGTGAATCGATATGGTATCGAGGTTACAAGATTTTTACTATCCATTTATGAAGATCTCTCATGTTAAGAGAATTTGATGAAAATAGAAATAAAAACTAGGATTGTACATATTGGAAATTGAGGCAAATTCCACAACTTGCTCGTTCATATATATATATATATATATATATAGAGAGAGAGAGAGAGAGAGAGAGAGAGAGAGAGAGAGAGAGAGAGAGAGAGAGAGAGAGAGAAGATCTCTCATGTGAAGAGAATTTGATGAAAATAGAAATAAAAACTAGGATTGTACATATTGGAAATTGAGGCAAATTCCACAACTTGCTCGTTCATATATATATATATATATATATATATATATATATATATATATATAGAGAGAGAGAGAGAGAGAGAGAGAGAGAGAGAGAGAGAGAGAGAGAGAGAGAGAGAGAGAGAGAATTTTAAAAGATGAATTTTTTTCTACAAATTTCACTATATGAAAAATTTGTTGCAATCATATGATTTCTATCACTCGAATCCTCAAGAATTGTAAGAAATGCTAACACCCGCCAATTTCTACTCTATACGAACAACATATAGGGGTGGCGTTGGGAGGAAATTTGAGAATTTCTTGTATTTGAAAAAAAAAAAAAAAAAAAAATTCATAGTTAAATTAGGCCCTCGCTGAATTCAAATCTGACTTTGTTAGGGTTTTTCATTTTTTTTACTAGAGTCGTGCTCTCTTTTAACCAGAATCATGCCAAGAGTTCAACTCATCGTTGCCAGCCTGGGCGTATCTCGTTGTTCCTAATTTATTGGGCCCACCAGCAGTTTAATGGCCCAATAATGACATATTTGCACGGGAAAAGTTTATGGCTCAGGTATTTAGTTTGACATTTTAAAAAATCAGGTGCTAAACTTTAAAATTGTAAAAATCAGGTTTCTACTTTTTATTAATTAATTAAATATTTAATTGTGTAATTTGATAGCGTATATCTTATTAATTAGTTAAAAATTAATTTCAGGTCACAACTTATCAAATTAATTGGTCTCGGATTATTTCGAGGTCACGGATAAAAAAATTTATAAGTCACAGTTAACTTCGTTGGTCACAAATCAAGAATTTTAAGCTCACGGGTAATTTTTTATAGGTCACAGATCAAAAAAATTCAAAACTTTTACGGATCACAGCTCTATTTCAACGAGTCACTGTCCCAATTTCCAGGTCACGGACACCCACACAGGTCACAGATTGAAAAAAAAAATCAAAACGTTTACTTGTCGCAACTCTATTTCAGTGAGTCACAGTATTCTATAATAATTCCTCAGGTTGGATTCTGTTCTTCATCAGTCTATTATGCCTTTTGTACGGCCGCCGGCTATGGATTCATCCCACGACCGCAATTTGATCATTTCATCTATCACACCATAGATTCATAAGGGCCGGAAAATGAATCGTTTTTCACGAAAAAGAAAAGAGGTGAATAGATAAATGATACCTTGCAGCCAAGGGAGCAAAAATTGAAATAGATAAATGATACCTTGCAGCCAAGGGAACAGAAATTGAAGGAATCGAGGAGGCTACGCTCACAGACTCGGCAAGTATTTTTGGTTAATATAATACCAGAAAACATTCTGCAAAAATAATTTTGTGAAATGTGAAATACGAGCAGATCTCTTTGATACGATATTGGCTAAAATTGCCTTTCCCCAAGCTATGCGAGTGCTGTAATTCAATGGTTTGCTAGGAAGATTTGAGCAGGTAAGCTTCTGTATAAGGAGGTGGCGGTGTGGGAGGATGGACGGAAATGGAGGAGGCGGCGTTGTGGAGAGAGTGGAGAGAAATGGATAAATTTAGGGTTTGGATAAATTAAAATGATAAAAACCTGAAAAGTGGAAAAATAAAGCGAAAATCTGATTTTTTAAAACGTGAAACTAAAGACCTGGTATATGGTAATTTTCCCTATTTGCACCCATATAAAGCCTTAATGGTGGCAGATCTCTCTGGACTGGATCAAGACCCAATGTGTTATACAGGCCTACTGGACTTCATTATAGAAACCGAAAATCCAGCCCAAGTCCATTTAAACAATAATTAAGAGGAAATTAAGTCACGACTGCTTCTTATGCGTATTGAGGACATTCTTTGAATCCATTCCAGGTCACAGGTGAAATAATGATTGAAACCTTTTCACCTTAAAAAAATAATAGAGATGTTACTTGACTTCAGGTGTCTCTTATATAAAAACTACACCCGGGGGGGGGGGTGGGGTTGTAAATATGTTGCTTGGATTTTCTCTTTTATAAATTAATCATTCACAAACTATTTAAACTTCTCTGTTTCATTCCAAAAGGAAAATATTATTCTGAAAAGTAGGTGAATTTGAAAGTGCCCATGCACGTGTTCGGATATATATATAATAAAAAATTAAAAAAAGAATAGAAATATTACAATTTCATATATGTAAACGGTAAAAATCTATCGAGATTGGTATTACGCACTACAAAAGAATGAAAGATTATAACTATATAGCAACACTTCGTATTATCTTATAATAATAATATTAAAATTAGCATTGAGTAAGTTTTGATCTGAGGATGATTATTGCTAAGAAACAGAACTAGAATGACGAGTAAATATAATATAAAATACATGGAAAGTAATCGTGATGATCATGGGTTACATAAACAGGTCGGGGACACTTAAGGTGATATGAAGCGACGTTTCTTGATTGGTGATGTTTCTTCGTAGTATATGGACGTCCCTTGCTTCTGCTTGTATCAACCGTTGCTAGGAGTTCTTGAAGGAGCTATTAAGTTCTATGTAAATTGAACAAAAAATAGAGTGATATACTCTCACACGATAATGAAAGATTAGTTATGGTCCCTACAAACAAGAAAAATGTTGTGAACCTGAGAATTAATTATATGAATGAAAGCGTATTATTGAGAAAAAAAAAATGGTGAGTACTCAAATTAATTGAAACTTCCCAAAAAAAAAATGCTAACATTCAAAATTTGAAAAAGAAATATGGTGCAAGTCCTAAATTTGACGGATCACTATTGATCGTGTGATTGGTGCAAAAACTCTCTCCACTGATAGAATGGCATTATGTCGAAGAAATTGTAAGATTTTTCTGTACAAGTAACATGGTTCTTACCACAAGAGTTTTGCCATTTGCACAGAAAAAGTTGCCCACCCTATCACTGTTGGCCATGTGTGATTGGAGCAAAAATTATCTCCATTTTTAAACAGACCAATGACAAAATACCGCATGGCTGTAAAAAAAGTAGTTTAAGAATTTTCTGTACAAGTAGCATGGTTCTTGGCAATTGTCATTGTCAAATCATGTGTGTCCATTTTTGCAAGTTTAGCTCATAACATTATCGTCTACCGTCTACAAGCGGTATATATGGGCCCACTGCAACAACGAATTAGCAGGTTCGAAATTTTGGTTAGGCAGGGGCTCGAACTTCAGTTTCAATTCACACACATTGAGACTTCTGATTCGTTATCCGCCGGTTGTTGGGAATAGTTGAATAATTCTTCAAGTACAAAATTATTTTCACAGATTTTGTACCCGAAGATCGTCTTCCTGTTATTTGTTGTTGCCAAAAAGTTGTTGCCAATTTTTTTTTCTTGCAACAGCCAATTAAGTTGTTTTCCCGTACAAAATCTATGAAAAAATCTCGTACTTACAACACGACTGTAGTTAAATTCTATCCTCGACCAAAACGTAGATCCGCAGGCGACCTTCACCTGGGTAAAATCAAAGAGATCCACCGGGTGTACAGAAAGGCAACAGATAAGACACATTAGGTGGGGCCCTTTTTTCCAATATTTTAAACTCACATGGAGCCCACCCCCATGTGAGTTTTCTGTTTAAATTCTGTTGCAATCCTTCTGTACATTAGCATTTTCTCAAAATCAAATGGGTTGTACCCGTATTTTTAAAGAATTAATCCAGTGAATTTTTTAAACCCATTTTATTGAATTTTGTAAAACTAATAATTACCAGTTTGAAGAGTAAATGACGTCAGATTTTTGCTTGTTTAGTTAAGAACTAGATTTTGGTAGATTTTAATACAAATTGATGAAATATATTATTCAAAACTTGTTAAAAATTATGAATCTCATAAGATATGTGGTTAAAATTAATTATTAATTTAAATTTTTATCATTTTTTTTAGCTAAATCAAACGATAGTTTTATCTATTTTAAAATAACTAGAAAACTCAAAAAATAGCCATTTAGAGGCGGCTCAACATTAAGGCACCGTTTGGTAACCATTATTCTAGAAAAGAATGCATTCTTTGTGTCAAATCACACCTTTTTTGTGGTTGAAAATGAAGGAAAAGTTATTGATGTGATGGAAAATATTATTTTATTGATGAATGTGTGGTTAAAAATTAGTAGAAGAATGAGAATGAAAAAAAGAATGGATACCAAACAGAGGCTAACTCTAGATTCTTGCTCCCAAGAAATAAATTAATCATTTCTACTCAAACTCCATCCTGTCATTTGTAAGACTGTTCATTCAACTCCAACATCAAATCAAACAATTTACCCATGTTTGTCTACCATTATGGGGAGGAAAATAATGTAATGAATAGTATTTTTTGGAGAATGTGTGGTTGAAATTTAAAATAACTTTATTGGTTTATGTATAGAATATTTTATTAGGTGAATATGTGGTGGAAATTGTTTACTGTATAAAACAATTTTTGGGAAAATGGTAGACAAACAGGAGCTTATTAAGAATGAAAATCCAATAAAAGTTCATCTGTGCTAGACTTATAGGGAATTTTGTCAGATTTCCTTGCCAAACACACTTGTCAATTTTCAATTGACAGTTTAAAAAAAAAAAAAAAAAGACCAATCAAGTGCTGTCGGCGCAGCACCTGTATGAAGCCTTGCGAAATTCCCCTTACTTTCCTTAAAAGTTTCGGTAAGTGAACAATGTTCGACTCTTGATAATGAATTGTTTATAGGAATTTTTTATGATGAAAGATCCTTGTGCAGAGTTTATGTTTATAACAGGGTCGATCTTGAGGCAACCGCATTTGGTCCAATATCTTTGGAGTTCCATGTTTTGTTTTTATTGTTTAAATTTTAAAAGACAATAATAAAATTAAATGTGAGCTTAGTAACAATAGAGTACTTGTGGTGCAACCTTAAACATCTCATATTTGACCTATGCGTGCATTTTATTCTCCAGACCTTTATATGTTTTTTTTATTAACTTTTCGATTTTTTTTTTTGCACAATTAGTTCCTCACCTTTCCCCATCTAGAAAATTCACCTTTTATATGGACTTTCAATACGTTCATTAATCCATATACCTTCAAACAACAATCAACAGATTTAAATGTGAACTTTAATTTTTTGGTTGAGAATATTGTCATCTTCCGCTTGATATTTTTGAATTCTCACAACTATGCTCCAAGCAACATCATAATACTGTGATGCATGTATTGGCACAAGCATCAAGGATATCAAATACGATAACTGCATGTTTCCAAAGTAACTATATAGAAATGTAAACTGCTCAGGGGCGGAGCCAGAAAATGATTTTGAGATGAGTTAAAATTTAAAAATTCTAAATAAACTCACGTTACAAGAGATCGAGTTTAGGAGACTACACCATTACATTTCTGACAAATAGTATCTGACACTTAATGAAGTACAAATTTAAATTTTCACTACATATTCGTACGTTTTCTTGCGAAATACAAAATCGATGTTCACCTTAAAAAATATAAATTCATAGAAACACGATAAACGTAAGCAAATGATATATATCCATCAATCAAAAACTAAAAAAATACTCAAGAATTTTAGTACCATTTGTTTCAAACAACATAAAGTTTTGGCAAAAAAGACAACCAAAAATACATTATTATACGTCACCATTCTCAAAATATTATCTAATGTGGACATCAATATTTTGTACCAACACATTCTATCATGAGTGAAGAATCCATCCAAAGTGAAAAAACGACAAGAAATCTCAAGGGTAAAAAAAAATTGATTTCTTTCATGTCCATATTTGATTCAACTTCTATAGTATACATATAATCTTATTATTTATAAATAAATAAGTTCTTATAAATATTTTTTTATTGTAAGATGAAATATAAAGTAAGTTATTTATTTTGTTAGTAACATCAATTTCAAGATCAAAATAAGTAAGTTTCTTTCTTATAAGCATGAATAAGTTATATATGAAAATATTTTTAAAATTAAAAGATTTAATTACTTTAACCTTAACCAAATATTTATTATAAAAATAAGTAATTTATTTTAGCTCTAATCAATATAATTTTATTTATTATAAAAGTTTATATATAATTATAAGTAAAATATGCATTAAATAAAAATATAAGTTGGTATAAAATTGTTCACATTTTATTAATATCATGAAAGAGTATTTAGATAATTGGGCTTGGACTTAATATGAAGTTGTGCTAATATAGATATTTGGGTCAATTTAACTATAAAATTCCTCTCTCTCTTACGAAGTGGGTTGGGGCAGCAAACTAGACAGCACATTAAAAAATGACTAAGCAAGAAAGAGAAAACCGACTAGAGAAATTAGAGTGAAATATATAATTTACACGTATTACAACTTTATAAGTACAACTTGAGTTTGCAAGTCCTTGATTGTTTCTCACAAGTTCCCTCTTACTAGCTCCAAAACTCACCCTAACATGGATGATTTACAAATGAATTTATCGTCTATTTATACCTCCACCTCTTTAAAGTGAATGGTGGAAATTTACTTGATCATATGGTAGATATTAATGCTAAAGTTCTCTATAACGTATTTACGAATGAAAATTAAGGTTGTTTCTACAACCTTCTAAACAGTTATTAGAAACTTCTCGATATGAAATATTCTAGAATGGCGTAGCCTCCCAACATGAAAACACTCTATATTATTTTAAAATGTTTTTTTATTAATGTAGTACAAAACTTTCTAGATTTAGCATTTTAAAAAGACGAAAAAACACCCCCTTTGAACTATGTTACAAAATATAAAATGTCGCGATCTTCGATAAACATGAAAGGAATAATAAAATAATGTTAGATGAAGCCTCACGAATCACGATGGGTATCAATCCAAGCCACCGAGGGACTTAACTATGTGCTTTACTTTAATGTTCTAGTTAATATTCCAAAATTTAGAAGCAATGGTTCGTGCTTATTTAGTACATAATATTCAGTCACTGGTTTTTGTTTTTTTCTAAATTTCATTGAAGATAACGTTATCTCAATTTGGGTACCAGAAACAATTTTGTCACAAAATTTTAATGTCTTTTTTTTTTTGAGACAATTTTTCTTGCCTGCACTCCTTGTGATTTATGTTGGCTGCATTGATTAGACAACGATGCACACTTGGGCTCTTAATATGGAAATTGTGTTATTGAAATGAAACTTTTAACACGACGCCGTATTACATAGGCGTTGAAAAACACAATTTTTGCACAACAAGCAATTATGTCCGAATCCAAAAGAAATTCTAGACACTATTCGTTTCAAGCTCCATTAAAGCCTACTTTACTTACATTGCATAAGAAAAAGAATCTTCCACATAATAAAACATGCTAAATCTTGTGATGACATCACTAATAAAGCCCTTGTTTGATTTTATTTTCATAAACAATTTCTTTTCAAACTCATTTTCAATCACGTTCTCTCAATAAAATAATTTTGCACGTAGATTCATAACTTTTTCTTACTTTTAATTACAAATTATCCAAATAAAATATTTTTTTTTTACAAAATCACTTCTCAAAAAACTAGTACCAATTTGAGTTGTCCACCGACAGTCAACGGATTTGGGACGGGGCTCCATGTCCAACTCTAAGAGCCAATCATTTTGCCAAGGTTATGGATCTATTTTGCTGACTTTTCTTACCTACATTGTTCCATTCACCTGATGTTGTTATAAGTACGGACAATCATGGATGGTACTCAGTACTCAAAATTTTCAAAGGTTGTCAGAGCGCACAGAATACCACGCGAAGTGCAATGTTCTTCTAGCCATTGGATCCTACCTCCGATTGAACTATTTTCAGGGTGAACAGGCTGCTAAATAAAAAAATAATAACAACTCTTCACGAGGTTCCCGCTGATATCTTCGAATCTCCTAACGTTGTCATCAACTATTATGCCTCGATTCAAAAATTTTAACTGGATTTCTTTTTGGTGCACGTGCTAAACACATTATCTGTCTGGATTTTCCAACCATTAGGATCGACTAATTCGTGTGCAAGTGTTGTTCCGCACGAAACATTTCCCCTCTTAGACCTTCCAAGTTCTCATTTAAATATGGGATAATTGCAGCTGCGGTCCCAAACCTTTCAGATTTTTGCGCACTTTACCCTAACCTTTGATTTGTACCAGCCACAGTCCCAAACCTTTAAAAAACTAGCACCTACAGTCCAAATGGATGATTTCCGTTAAGTTGACCGTTAGTCAACTAAAAAATGTAGATGTTGACCAATTTTGACCTAATTAAAAAGGGTAAAGTAGTAACTTTGTCATTTATCCCATAAAATAATTAAAAAAATAAAAAAAAATGAAGAAAGACACTGTTCAATCTTCTTCTTCAACCCACCCCCCCCCCCCCCAAATTATCCACCTCACGCCACCACACTCCGACAGTCTCTACACCTTTCACCACCACAGTCTACAACTTTCACCACCCCAACAAATCTCGCTGTCGATCAAGCACACGATTACAGACATCTTCCCTAAACGCCAGATACTGCCATCTTCCCTAAACCAGTCACGCCGTCGGACCTACCTCTAGCCCCGACAACATCAAAACCATCTCCTGCACCACCACCAAATCACACACATCTCTACTGTACTTCAATCACGCCACCACCAATTCCGTGTTTGGCCCATCTTCTCCAGTCTCTTAAATTAACCACAACCTTCCGTTGGGTACCCTGTTACTATTACCATCCACACGCATTGGGCACACCTCATTTCCCTACACCACCATCTCCATCAGGGCCAAGATTTCCTCTACCATTTATACACAATCAAACCAGATTTCCTTCTCCCATTTATACCCACTAGATTCGACGAATTGTACGGGTAGTTCTCCATCACTGCACGTTAGCTATGAGCATAAAATTTTAGGAATGAATGATTACTCCACTTGAGACTGAACTCTGAGAAGAAGAATGGAATAATGGGGGTGGGGGGTTCATTAATTTGCTCGAATTTGGGTTCTATTTTTCAATTTGGGCAGGAGCAAAACGTTTTGGGTTTTTTCAGGAGGTGTTTTGATGGTGGGGAGGGGAGGATAGGAGTGGAGTGGGGTGGGGTGTGGAAGAAGAAGATTCAAGTCATTCAATAGTTTCTTTCTTCATTTTTTTTATTTTTTTTAATTATTTTAAGGAATAAATGACAAAGTTACTACTTTACCCTTTTTAATTAGGTCAAAATTGGTCAACATCTACTTTTTTTAGTTGACTAACGGTCAACTTAACGGAAATCATCCATTTGGACTGTAGGTGTGAGTTTTTTAAAGGTTTGGGACTGTGGCTGGTACAAATCAAAGGTTAGGGTAAAGTGCGCAAAAATCTGAAAGGTTTGGGACCGAAGCTGCAATTATCCCTTTAAATATTTGCTAATATCACCCTGTCAATACTGACGTCCGCTCGCACCCACCTAAGGTTTTTTTTTCTGTAACTACAGTACAAATCACAAAAACCAAAAAAATTCCATTCAATTATGGGGAAATTACGGTTTGACTTTTCAACATTTTACATTTTGTGGTTTTGGTCCCTTAACTTTCAAAAGTGAAGTTCTAGGTCACCAACAGCTTTCTTTGACCTAATTATTAATTAGAAGATTTAGATTGTAAAGAGTCACTATTGTAAAGAATACATTAGTATCCATCATTGAAAATTCATTGATAGTACATTTTTCCTATACATCTTCTACTATTATTATACATGATATGTGATAATAAATAGGATTTTGCTATTGGTACATAGCAAATTACATAACCTTTGACATAATGGACAAATGGTGGCTTTTCATTGGGGGATGCGCCTGGCCCACAGTGTGGGCCAGGCGCATCCCCCAATGAAAAGCCACCATTTGTCCATTATGTTAACCTTTATGTAATTTGTTATGTACCAATAGCAAGACTCTAATAAATAAGTGCTCACATTACATGTCATGTCTTACATTTCATTCTAAATATTCAATAAATGAATAATATATCAATTCGATCTAGAAATTAATTTTAGGTCTAAAATTTTCACTTCTATTATTACTATTATTATTATTAAGATGAAAATAGGGTTTGAATCTTTAGCACAACTCATACATTCGAAAGAAATTCAGAATTGATAGATGTATCTACGGAGAATTCACTTTCAAGCGATTATTACCTAGATACACACGTCATGCTATTTCACAATTGAATCAACTTTTTTTTTATTTAAAAAAAAAAAAACTAAAGTTAAGGATTTATCAATAGGTAACAAAGATATAATGCGAGTTTGTTTTATAGCAATAGTAATTAACCGTTATTGTTTCAAGGTCACTCATCTAGATAATAATTTTCATTTTTCACTAATAAATCAACTAATTAAACTCGTATTTCTTTAATAAATTTGATCTCCCGATTGAATCAGAGGCAAACGCTTACGAAAAGATCGCTTGGATATTTCATTTAAATTTGGGTTTTCATGTGATTAAAATGTTGATATAGACATTAAAATCACACGTTACTTTCACCAATTTAAAGTTAGAAGGAAAAATCATCAAATTAATTAATATTTCTCTCAATTGAAAGTTCTGAAATGTGAACTCATATTCATGTATTTAAATTAGTCATATATCACGTGAAATGTTAGTAGCCAATCCTAATTTTCCGCTAAATTTTTATAAAGATAAAATAATATAGTCGTGGAATATAACAACTCAGAGAAGAAGGTAAACAGATATATACACACACACTGAGGATTGTTTGGAGCGTGACTGTCAAATCTACAAATTCTCTCTCTCTCACAATTTTCCTTCTGAGATTCGATTCAATCGCCGATCTTTCCTCCAATTCCAATCTCTGTTCCCTCTCTCTCACCAGATAATGTTCACTGTTTTTCAAGGTACGTGCAAAACTATAAATATATATATGAACATATATATTCTTCTGCATAAAGTCTTAGAGGAAGAAGTAATTATATTGCTGTGCGAAAGAATTTTTTTTCTTATTTTTTTACTGTAAAAAGTTTTATCAGCTCAGTTGATATCGTTAGATGTTTTCCTCAACTCCATTTTCGTTTTTTCTCTGTGTGTAAAAACTTGCATAATTTCTGAAGAAATTGTAGACTGTAGTTGTAATATTTTTTCACTAATTTGGGATCTGTTTTGGGATTATTGATTTTGATTCGTTGTTTTCTTTAGTGGGTTCTAACTATATGGGTTTAATTCTAAGTTTCTGTTCAACTTTTTTCCTATTTTAAGAACACTATTCTGTCTGCAACTGCAATCCTCTTTTGTACGGATCCAACATTTGAATTCCCAATTTCGTCCTTGCTGCTTTATGCTTTTTCAGAATTTTGAACAAAACCCCTTTTTTTTTCATTTTTACCAGAAATGGTTAAACATTTTTTGTGATTTTACGAGCTCCCCAAAATTGTTTCAAGAATTTCAATAGAAACTTATCTTTTATTTATTATGTAATTGGAGATTATCCCATTGTTTGATACATTGAATTAGATTACGTTTTATTTGATTCTGGAAGAAAAATGTTCAATATCGCGTACTACATAAGTCGGGTTTTGTTTTGTATGATTATGGTAATATGTCCAATATTTTTCGACAATGATTTCTTGGAATTATTCCTTATTTATGAGTTGTGGGCATCAATGACTGGTTTTTGGGTATTGAGATTCTTCTTTGGAATTCTAAGCTTTAAGTGGATTTTTCTGAATACATGTAAAAAAAGGTTCCTTCTTGTGGAAATGGGATCTACTTTTTCACATCTCATCATACCCCTTATAATAATTGAGAAATGATAATAATAATTAAGATTAAAATTACTACATTAATGATAATAATAAAATCAATATATAAAATAGTTAATAATAAAAAATATGATTCCTTTTTTGAAAAGATGTAGCTAATTAGAGGGTGGCATGATATCAACTTCAGAGCTTGTCTCTTAGTGCACAAATTGTCATTAAACAATTCAAAATCTTATCATGTTTTGTCTGGGCTTTTAGTTGATATATGTAAGTACACACTAGAAGATATGATGATAAGCTTTCCTTAAACCAATATATAATTGAATATTAGATTGTTTCGTCTCGTCGTGTTATTTTTTTCTCTAATAATAAAATCGTCTTGTGTTATACTGCGTGGAGTTTAATCAAAATATTCATCTCGGTGATTGCAGATCGACCTTATACATACTGCCTCTACATATAATAGGTCACTCTTTTAAGAGCGTGTGAGAGACGACAATTGAGTAGCTCTTATATTAAGGGAGAACTTCTTGGGCACGTGAGAAGCATAGTGAAACTTTGTACTACTTTCAATTTGTGTGTGCTTTAATTCTTTCCGATTTCCATTCAGTTTAGTATTGCTCTGGCAAGAAGGGTTTAGGGGGTTCAACCTGAACTTCTTTTTATTCTTTATATGTTAATTCTTGTTTGCTTTGGTGTGTCAATCTTGTGCAGCATCTCATTTGCTTTGACTGGATTCAGAAATGGAGGGGGATACATTTTCGGGCTTTGGTAATGGTACTCAGTTGGATGGCAAAGTTGTACATACATTTCAGAAAAGTTTTGTCCAAGTACAAAACATATTTGATAAGAACAGGCTGTTAATCAATGAGATTAATCAGAACCATGAATCCAAAATGCCTGATAATTTGAGCAGAAATGTAGGGTTGATCAGAGAACTCAATAACAATATCAGAAAAGTTGCTGATCTCTATGCCGATCTTTCAACAAATTTCACCAGATCCATGGATGCTTCATCTGAAGGGGATTCCAATGGTGCCCTCAAGTCAGATGGAAAAGCTGGTCAGAAGAGGATTAGGCCTGCAGGTTAATAAGACGGGACAGGATGGGACAATAGTATTTAGTATTATCTAATCCTCTCTACCAAACATTGTAGAAAGGTCATGCCTTTACGTTTTCTTGATTCTTTGGCACGGCGAAAACAAACTGCCTTTAGAACCCTTACCCAAATTCCTCATGAAAAATAATCCATATCTGTTGTTCTCGTATTGTAATTCTCTACACGTAGATTGATATGAACGAATTCTGTTAAAATAATTTAACTTAGTATAAATTTAACTTATTTTTGGATTGAATAAAATTAATTTGATACATTGTCTGTAATGTGATCTGAAATGTCTTTCTGCATGATCTCAAGTGTGTAGATTCTTATCAAAAGGAAACTTTGTGTGGGGTTTAGCTTTTTCAGTTTGTCAAAAAGCTAGTTGTCTTGAGGACTTTTGCAGATTTTCTTGATCACTCTCTTTTTTATGGAGTTCTTCTACTTTTGGTGGAAAGTCTTTTTATTCCCTTTTCAACATCAGAACGACAGAACCATTAATTATTAGCTTCGTGAAATAAGATTCGACAAATTTTACGTTGATTGTCAATATGATCTGATTAATTATGAGATATGGAAGTGTGTCAATCTCGATTATCGATCAAATCTTTCATCCCAATGTGATGACCTCAAGTCGAATGATTAATTCCACTATCGAACGTTGGAGATTAATTACTAACACTCAGATGGCTATCTATGTAAAATCTCACCAGTGGGTCTCCACGAGTTTATTTAAATGTCACCACACTTTAACTTGTGAGATGAGCTACTTACTTCACACGTAAGAAATACCACATGTGATTGTCCATCCACAATAACGATATATGTATCTCGTTATTACTTATGACCACGGATGATTTAAGGTTCAATCATATGTAATTTGTATCTCACAATCACAACTCTTTGTATTAACAAATTACTAAAATTTGAATCTACAGACTCCATTATCTAATTTATTAGAATAGTAATTCTAATAAATCTTGCCATAAATAAAATGCATTAATCATATTAAAAGTGTTTACGTTTAAGATTGATTGGATGTAGGGTATAATACTTATAGTTAATACATATTTAGCATAGAGTTAAAGAGGTTCATGTTCATGATTTGATCTTTATCAAAATAAGTGGAGGGCATTGCTTGACGATAGACTAAGAAAACATAAGTGATCAAGAAAATAAGTTACTTTTTAAAACTCTAGAATTGTTAGATATAAAGTAACCTTAAAAATAATATTTAACAAAATAAGTAACTTAAAAGTAAATTTGACTTAGTTTTTATCATAGCCAAACATGATTTCAAAGTTCCATTTTTTCTTGCTTGGAAATTATTGTTGAGGATTTATATGTGAAGAACAAAACGTACCAACACCAAGTATTTCTGCAAAGATGCTCTGGAATGTACAATTGAAAGAAAGCAGCTTTAATTAGATAATATTTTAAAATAAGTACTTTTAAAAGTAGGCGAGTCTATAAAGATGAACTTTCGAGTTCTACTAGTGAGTTTTTGTGTAAATATGAACGGGATAAGGAAAGAAGAATAGAATACACGTCATCGACATCATTTCAAACTTGATGAAAGGATGAGCGATTGAGTTAAGAATGGAGCAGTAAAGAACGTTACAAAAATTCAAATAAGTTTTTCTTCTCAATTTTTTATATTAGTAAATCAAATTTAGAAACTTTAATGTAACTTTATGAAATATTATTGCTACCTTATCTCTGTGAAACATCAACCACCACTATAAAAATTCCCATAAATCATAAAATGGCTGCTTAGGCAGTTCAAAACAAAGAAGTTATTGCGACAGATAGATGCACAAAATCTGTGGCCCCACAACAACATGACTCGGGCACAAAAGTTCTCATTGGAGAATGAATTGAATTTCCACCCTACATTCTTATCCCTTTTCTAAACTTTTTTCTCTTTTTATTTTGCCCCTTTCTACCTAACTTCTTTTTCTTTCATTTCGATCATCGAGTTCGTTGTTTCGAACTCATATCTCTTTAATATATTTTTTGACACCTTGACACGTGATTTTCTATCTTATTTCGAATAATTTGATTCATCAAGGTGTTGAAATTGTATCGAGTAAAAAACTAAAGAGATGGCAAATTTTTGAGCAAACGAATCAATTCTCAATCAGTTTTGCTACAAGTACATTAAGTTTGACATTATTTGATGTGGAAATACTTTAAGTCATTGATTTTAACAACACTTATTTAAATAAATGGCACAATTTTTTACACATCACACAATGTCATCGAAGAATGTACGACTAGCATAATTTATTCTCAATTCCCATCCCAACGCCTCTTTTTTTTTTTTTTTTTTTGTCTAGTTTGTGTTTGCAATAAATGTAGGGGGGCAAACAGGTAGAGCGGCTAGTCGACTCGTAAAAGCTCGACTCGTGGGCTACTCGGCCCATCCAAGTACGAGCTAGGCTCAGCGAGCCACGACCGAGTACAATGACCGTTTGGTCACTTTTTTTGAGTTTTGTGACCATTTTCAAAACTTTGAACGGAATTTTTTTTTCATCTGTAAATACCCCCCTAATTCTACAATATTTTTCTCACAACAAAATCTACAATCTCTTCTACTCTCTACAATCTCTTCTCACGATAAAATTTACAATTCTTCTACTCTGCTTTTCACAATTATATTACAAATTTACAACCCATTTAATCCATATCATGATTCAAAGTACGTGTAGCTATTGATTTCGCTTCCTCAAAAAACTTCAAGAAGACTAACCTTCAAGAAGGTTTCTGAGGAGGTGGATCAATAACTGAACAAAACCTATAATTTTATATATGTCAACCTTGCATATTGTCAATGTCATGTACATGATATTTCATTTCTTCATATAATCGAACTTTGTTATTCTTTAAATAATATTTTGATTCTAAAAATAAATAAATTATGTTGTTCGTGTACAATTTTAATTCTTCATAAATATACTTTTTAATAAGTTGTTCGTGTACAATTTTAATTCCGCATTCTCAAAAAAAAGTAACTAGACCTAAACTCAAATAAAAGGGGGAGTGTTTTCGTAAACACACGTGCCCACGAGCCGAGCTAAGTATATACTCAGCTCATTATGCCGACTCGACTCGATCCATTGTCACTTCTAAATAAATATACTCAGCTCGTTATGCCGACTCGACTCGGTCCATTGTCACTTCTAAATAAATATACTCAGCTCGTTATGCCGACTCGACTCGATCCATTGCCACTTCTAAATAAACAGCCTATGCAATTGGGAATCCTTTTAGAGGTAAACTAGTGACCGTGAAACATTTTGTTGTATTTGATTTTTTGATAAATAAGATATTGAAAAGAATCGGATGACTAAACAAAATTGAAAATAAAAAATAAAAAAATAGGATTGCTGCCTCGTAAAGTGGCTAGAACATAATTAATCTCTAAATTGGAATGATCGTACAAACATGTGAAAAAAAAAAATAGTGTTGCTACCTTACGTAATGTTATTAGTCCACGTGTAAAATTATTTTATTAAAAAATGATTAAAAATGAATTTGAGGAAAAAACAGTTTTGAAAAAGTCAAAGCTTGATAAGCTCCCATTTGGCCTCTATTTTATTTTGATATAAATCAGATTTGGGGCCACTATTTGTCTATCATTATTTCCAGGTTTTTTTTTCTTAAACTTATTTTTCATTGTACATTTTTAGAATAAAATATTTTGTAAGTAAATCCAAATTTTTCCTACTTTTATCCACAGATTATCTGAAAATTCACTATTCGAAAACTCATTTTTCTACTTTAATAATAGACAAACACGTGCTTAGCCATTGTTTGATCCACATCCTACAAAAAAATATTTTTTCAAAACTCATTTTCAACCACACATTTTTCGATAAAATAATATTTTTCATCACATCCAAAAAATTTCCTTATTTTTTAACTACACATTATCATTAATCTACTATTCCAAAATACATTCTTCCAAAATATTATGGTTCAAACACACATTTAGATTTACTTGTATTTAATTAAATAATTGTTGGAATATTTTGATCTTTAGAAAAGGTATTCTTTCAATTTAGCTCTTATTTGATGGAGATTAAAATCAGATTTTTAGTATCTTTTGATAAAAAATAATAAAATGTATAGTTGAAAAATTATAGATTCCATGAAATATATGATTGAAATTAATTGTTAATTTGATTAAAATCTTGATTTTAATCCCACAAACATGGACTTAAAATCAAGAATTTGAGCATGTATGGCAGCCATTATTCACCAAATTAAAAGGAAAATTTTGACCGTTATGTACCAGTTGAGCAGCCATTTTTGACTGCTTGGGAGGGGGGGACCCACCAGCTAACTGCAACGGTAAATTTTTGGCTGAAAATTTGATAAAAATGGCTGCCATACATATCCTTTATTAGTAAGTTCAAAAGGGGAAAAAAGAGTTTCTTAGTCGATAAATAAAAAAAATTAAGATTTCTTAAAGAGGAAATTACACTTACACCTGCTTTTAGATTTTCAATTTCATAAATAAGGTTACAAGTTCAACATTTCAAAATTCGGGTTTTAATTAAAAATTTTAGAACTTTTTTTTTATATAATTAATCTAATCGAACCCTAGAACAAACCCTCCCCCATTTCTTCCCTCTCGCGTCGTCACTCCCAACTCTCCCCGTCACTCCAACTCGTCGTCCCTCCACTTGCCTCCTCACTGCCGCTGATGTTCGTCTCCGTTACAGTCTCTCTACTCAACAGCCGCCGCCGCCGCCGCAACGACCGTCTTCACTCTCCTCTGGTTCTGGACTTCTTCTGTCTGTTTTTTTAATTTATTCTGTGAGTGGTGCAGATCTGTTTATAGTGGAAGTGTATGCGTTTGATGCGTTAGCCGGTGCAGTCGGGTGGGTGCGGCGGTCGTGGAGGTGTTGAAACTGTTTAGGTGCGTTGGGTGTGTTATGTGTGCGAGTGGGGCAGTGGGCTGCTGTTAACTGCAGCAGCGATATGTGGTTATTGTGCAGTTGTAGTTGCAGTTCTCTCCTCCCGTCTCTGTGGGCATCGCAGATTGGTGGTCTTGGTTATTTTGGGCGGATGGTAGTGGGTGATGTGCGTGGAAGGTGGTGGTTGTTGGCGTCAGATCTGTTGGTGGCGGATATGATGTTGGGTGTTTGGGCTGATGGGTGGTGGTTTGGGTGCTGCGGTGGTGATAATGTTTAGGTGTGTTTCTGCAGGCGACGGTGGTTGAGATACGGCGCAGCGGTGGTTCTGCTAGTGGAGGCAAGGGCGAAATGGCGGTCACAAATGATTTGATTGTTTGTGACCAATCATTTGGTCGGTTTGTGACCAATAAACAATTTGTGACCAATGTATTTGATAAACTGTAACCAGGATTAGCTGTGTGACCTAAAAATTACTAAATTGTGACCTAAAATTTATTAATTTGTGATCAATAAATTGATGTTTGTGACCATAAAATAAGTAACGTAATTTTTTAATTTTGTGATTGTGACCGATAAACAAATTGTGACTTTTAAATTTTTAAGTTGTGACCGACAAATAAATTGTGACCCACAAAAATTTTGAACTGTGACCTAAAAATTTTTGAATTGTGACCAATTTATATATATATATATGTGACCGTTATATATTTATTAATAAAATATATAATTAATTAAGTAATTCATAAATAAATTTAAATAAAAACCTGATTTTTGAAATGTAAAACATTTAACCTTAATTTTGAAATGTGTATAAGTAAAAGCAGGATTTATGTATTCTTCCCTTTCTTATAAATACCTTATACTACATTATTCGTGGAAGTTAATATGCATCTCTCAAACGGAGCTGTTCATGGGCACATGGCTCAGCTCATGTCTCATATAAAAAGGGGCCTGAAGCATCCGTGGATCGAGTCAGGAGAAGCCAAGCCTGCAAGTCGAGACGGAATTCGTAACTTGCTCTCTTCTTGCCAATAGACTTCGTTCCACTACTTCTTAAGTCTTGTTACAGTTCTATGGCTTTGTCAACTCTAGGCGAAATGAGATCATTATGGCCCAGGCCCTTGTAGTTAAGGGAGCATATCACCTGACCCAGATCCCAGGCCATTCTATTTAGAGAAAAATTACACCTACACTTGGAATTAGACTTTCAATTTCACAAATAAGATCACAAGTTTAAAATTTCAAAAATCAAGTTTTAACTTTTAATTAATAATTTAAAAACATTTTTTTATTTATATTTATATATATATATATATACAATAAAATAATTTGATTCAATCGAACCCTAAATCATTTGAACCAATTCTTCTCCTCCACCCTCTCTCCTCCCAACGCCTCAATTTCTCTCACCTCTCTCAACAGCACCACCTCCTCCCACCACTACCGCATTCACTACCCAACCGTTTCTTCCTTACTATAGCGTAGGCGACGGTGACTCCACCTCACGACGACGACTGTAGGTGAAGGGGACTGCGATTCCACCATTTTTTTCTTCTCGTTGCTTCTTCTCCACCGGATTTACATCTGCATCCCCCTTTCAACGAAGTTGTCGACACCCTCTCGTGAGGTCGAATCTGAATTTCTCTCTCTCCATCTCCCTATTCCTCTCCTCAACAGATCTGGATCTCTCTTTCCACCATGCTCCAGTCGTCGTGCACGCTTCTCGATGACTGTAGTGGCGACGACTGGATCTAGTGTTTCTCCGCTGCTCATATTTATGTGTCAATTAATGTGATAAAATGTGACCAACACATGATTTGTCACCTAAAAATTATTAATTTGTGACCAATAATTTGATAAATTGTGACCTAAATATAATTTATGTGTCAATTAATGTGATATTTGTGATCGTAAATAAGTATTATGACTTATAAATTTTGTGATTTGTGACCGACGAACAAATTGTGACTTTTAAATTTTACGTTGTGACGGATAAACAAATTGTGATCTAAAAATTTCCGCCGGAGTTGGAACACTTGTCGGAATCGGAGCAGTCGTCGGAATAGTCGCCGGAGATCTGTTGTGACTCGAACGGTAGTCGGAATAGTTCCCTAGAGCGGTAGGAGTGGTGGAGGTGGGGTGATGTAATTATCTTATATTAGAATTAAATATTTAATAATAAATTGATTTAATAATTTATTATTTCATAAATTAAAAATTAAAAAACACGATTTGTGAAATTTGTAACTTGTTTTTGTATTTTTGAAATGTTGTAAAGTAAATACTTTAGAAATGTGTTTTCCCTCCATTGCAGGGAGCATATCATCTGACCCAGATTAAGGCCTGGTCACGATTCTGGGACCATTTTAAAACTAGGCCCATTTCAACACTAAAAAGCCCAATCGCCAAACCCTAGCTTCAACTGCAAATCCCTAATCACGTATAAAGTTCGCTAGCAAAACCATCTAGGGTTTACGCTTCGCAGAGTACGCACTTCATTTAAAACTCCTCAAATCTCCATCTTTCCTCTCTGTGTGTGTGTAAACCCAAAATGGCGACTCAGATGAGCAAGAAGCGAAAGGTGCCCCCGCCGATCCAATCTATGTGTACGACATTTATGTAAGAGGATTGTTTATGGTTGTAATTGATTGGTATTTTGAATTTGACATTGCAGTTTGTCGCTGATGGAGTGTTCTTTGCTGAGCTGAACGAGGTTTTGACACGTGAGCTGGCGGAGGATGGATACTCTGGTGTGGAAGTTAGGGTTACTCCTATGAGGACTGAGATCATCATCCGCGCCACTCGCACTCAGAATGTTCTCGGTGATATCACATTTCTACTTTTTGTTGTTTTTGCTAACATTTGATGTTTTGCTTTAGCTTATTTCAATTCGCCATTGTTCTTATGGCTTACAACAGGTGAGAAAGGGAGGAGGATTCGGGAGTTGACATCTGTGGTTCAGAAGAGGTTCAAATTTCCAGAGAACAGTGTGGAGTTGTATGCAGAGAAGGTTAACAACAGAGGGCTATGTGCCATTGCTCAGGCTGAGTCCCTTCGATACAAGCTCCTCGGAGGCCTAGCTGTCAGGAGGTAACCAATCAACTCCTTGTTCAATTATTTCTTAGTCGTGAATGTAATCGGGGACTTATATGTAACATAACTAACAGACATTATTGATGAAATTCTCGTGATAATAATGATCTTTTCGTTACTTCATCATTTACATGTCCCATTCACGTGTAAGTTTTGATGTGTGAAAAAATGGTGTAGAACTGTTCATTAACACCATTTGATGTGGATACAGCAATTTGAAGTTGGATATAGCATTTAATTTGTTTTGCTAATTAAGTTTCTGCTTTGGCTGGTAATTTTTTTCGTTTTTAGAGGTTTAGCTGGTTATGAGACACTATTATAATTATTGGCATGTCATCAACAAAGCAAATTGGTGCTTTTATACCAATTTTGTGTCGGATGTTGACTAGAATAAAGTCTTCCTTATGTTATTACATCCTCGTGAAATGTGTTTATGTTCATGCAGTAACCATGGGGAGGACATCAGCAATTTGAAGTTAGCTATAGCATTTAATTTGTTTTGCTAATTAAGTTTCTGCTTTGACTGGTAAATTAATTCGATTTTAGAGGTTTAGCTGGTTATGAGACACCATTATAATTATTGGCATGTCATCAACAAAGCAAATTGGTGCTTTTATGCCAATTTTGTGTCGGATGTTGACTAGAATAAAGTCTTCCTCATGTTATCACATCCTTGTGAAATGTGTTTATGTTCATGCAGTAACCATGGGGAGGACATATACTAAAGATATACGTAAATGTTTTACTCGAACTCTTCTAGTTCTCTAAAGTTAAAATGTGCAATTGTATCATTTCCTTGAGGACGCTTAAAATGACAAAGAGACATTCTTTGATAATTTTGTGCACGTGAATATATTATTTTAGTCGATTAACCTGTCATCTATAAAGGAAATAGGACATTTCAGTGCCTTGTTTGTGTCGGAAGATGACTATATCAATCCTGCTTCTCCAAGAGACTTTGCTATTGATTTGTGTACTATTTTACACTTTAGTTCTCGGGGTTGCTAAATTTTTGGAATTAAATCACTAAATGCATTGAAGTCCTTTTTACCCTTTCTATTTGTGAAGTAAATCCGACATGGACGCTATCCTTGCTCAGTCTGTGTTTTATAATTTTTAATATTTGTTTTAGCTATCGTACCCTGCTTATACCTTTGGCTCATCTCTGACTGAACTTACTAGGAATACTACATACAATTGCAACTTGTACATTTTCTCTAAAACCATTTTTCACCATTTAAATCTTTGTACGTCTGTCTGGAACTTCTGCATCTTTGTTTTTTGATGATTTTTTTTGAAATGAAGAAAATGAATACTAAGATTTGCCTCGTTCATGAAGATTGATAGCACTGTTTTTACTTGGCCACGTCGTTTAACTTCAGCATCTCATATGATTTTGGCTTTCCTCAGGGCCTGCTATGGTGTTTTGAGATATATTATCGAGAATGGAGCTAAGGGTTGTGAGGTATGCTCTCAATGACACTTGATTTTGATTCATTGGGTTGAGTCTGAAAACTAATATAATTGCTTAATCTCTATTTAAAATAGGTCATTGTTAGTGGAAAACTGAGGGCTCAGCGTGCCAAATCCATGAAGTTCAAAGATGGCTATATGATTTCTTCTGGTCAGCCCGTAAAAGAATACATCGACTCTGCCGTCAGACACGTTCTCCTAAGACAGGTTTGTTTCTCCATCTTGCTTTTCTGTTTTCAAAGAAGCAGCATTTTACCGAATTCTATCCCACGTGTGTTTTTTATCCTTCTTATTTCTCGGGTTTGGCGACTTCTAAATGTGGTGGTTTATTCAGGGAGTACTTGGAATTAAAGTGAAGATAATGCTTGATTGGGACCCCAAGGGAAAGCAGGGTCCAATGACACCTCTTCCAGATCAAGTCACAATCCACACTCCAAAGGAGGAAGAATACATTAGGCCAGCTACAGCGCCCGTGGCAACTGAAATTGAAGTGGCAGCAGGAGGAATGTAGATCATCATCTATTTGGAACGTTCTTTTTTTTCTTTTAGATCAACGTTTATTTTACATTTCTGCATTTATTTTATCTGTTCTTTCTGAGGATGAGAACTGTAGAAACATGCTCTCGGCTTTTAGAATGGATTTTAATTAAAATTTAAAACTACTAGTGAAATACTTGTGTTGTTTTTGTGTGATATTAGTTACTAGGAGCTTGTTTGGTAGGGATTTTTTGGGGGAAGAATTGATTTTGAATAGTGATATGATGGGAAATGTGTGGTTGAAAAAGAAGAAAAAATTATTGATGTGATGGAAAATATTATTTTATTGAAAAATGTGTGGTTGAAAATGAGAATTGATTTACTGTAGAAAATTAGAATCCCTACCAAACAGGCCCTAGAACTATATATTTTATCATGTACTTGTTTAAATTCAAGCCCAAGCTCTAGTATCAAAAACGGAAGATGAAGAATTTGCTTCATAGTTTACTGCCCACGGTGGACTAATCTGATTATTTTCGCAACTTTTAAGTATTGCTTTGAGATTTAAGGTAAAACCTCGTAATCTATTTATAGAAATACTTGTACGAGATTTAAGGTAGACTTTGTTTTTTTTATTCTTTTTCTTTTTTGGAAGTCTCGAAATCTTGGGTTGTAAATGAAAGATAATTTGAGATTTTGACCCACCCCAGAGTTTTACGTACTTCTAAAAAGTTTTGATTTAATACTTTTAAAAAGTTTATAGTAAATAATCCTAAACTTTTATGGGGTCTTAAAAGTCTACGTTCAATAAACTCGAATTTTTAAATTTCTAAAAGTTTTTATAACTCTAAATTTAATTCACCCTCCTTTCTTAATGGATGATAATAAACGAGGTATCAAATTAGTGGAGTAGATATCCTTACTAGATCACTTAAAAGGCACACTTGTAAAGATTTAAGAAAATAAAAAATATTTGTAAGAGAATTCTATTGACCGGAAACAATGCATGTTTTGATTGCTCGTGTCGAGTCTATTGTGATCCTAATTTTGGCTATAGAAGGTAGATCTAGTGAGTTACCAATTGGGATGCAACGATGAACTTATCTACACTACTCATGAGTTTTTCTAGATTGACTACACCCTTCCCACGAAAAATATATCTAAGCCTATTTGGTAGTGATTAAAATCGAGATTTTAATTTAAGTTAAAATTAACAATTAATTTCAACCATATATTTCATGGAATTCACAATTTTTCCAATCATATATCTCATCAACTTTTTATTAAAATATACTAAAAATTTGATTTTAATCCCTATCGAATAAGGGCTTAATATGATTATTTTCTTGTTAAATAAATAAAAGGAAAAATTGCAGACACGGTACCAAACCTTTTAGTTTTAAACAGACTTTGCCTAAACTTTTATTTTGTTGCACGTACAGTTCCAAACCTCTCAAAAACTTGAACCTCGAATCTAAATTGATAATTTCTGTTAGTTTGATCGTTGATTGATCCAATAAATTGACTTCGATCAATTTTAAAATGGGTAAAATGGTAACTTTTAATTAAAATTATAAAAACAAAAAAAATAAAAAATAAATAAAAGGGTCTTCCATAAAGAAGTTAAAGAGGACATATAGAAATTGAAGAGAAGACGACTCTTCATTTGGACTTCAATACAAGTTTTTGAAAGGTTTAGTATTGTAGTTGCAACAAAATGAAGGTTTAGACAAAGTCTGTTTAAAACTGAAAGATTTGGTACCGTGACTGCAATTTTTTCTAAATAAAATAAAATCATAGAAAAAAAGTCTCGATACTTTGAGGAGTATCATGTAAATTGACTCTTTGGCGATGGCGGTTCCACCCGCAACATTTCTTGCTTTCCCAAATTACCCTCAGCCTCTCATAAATTACATCAAAAAATCCCTCTTCAAATCCCCATTTTATTCAAATCCTCCCTCAAATTCCTCTCAATTTCACTTCCAATTTCATTTCACTTCCAACTTTCCACTCTCTCAGGGTTTCCATTTTACCTCCCTCGCATAATAATCGAATTAACCGACTCTAACAGAATGCCGGTATATTTAACTGCTAACGCGATATCGGCGATTAATGGAGGCGACGTGAACACGAAGCCGCTGGTGCAGGTGGTGGACATCAAGCTCATAGGTTCCACTCAGGAACGCTACCGACTGCTCATCTCGGACTCGGTGTTGACGCAACACGCGATGCTCGCAACTCAGCTCAATGACCGAGTCAAGTCTGGCCGTGTCCGTCAAGGATCCGTTGTTCAGCTCATTGAATACATTTGCAGCAATGTCCAGAATCGCAAGTACTGTGCTCTTACACCTGCTAAATTAATTTTCTTGCCGTTCATCTATGAGTATGCAAAAAAAGAATTCGTATATTTTTATTTTTCTGTAAATAAATTATCGTGTGAACTCCATGTTTTGAGTAGTGTGCATGTTGATGATTTACATATTTTACGTGCAAAAGAAATATATATTTTATTTTTCAATGAAAATTATCATGTTTCATTGTGTTTTCTGCAGTGTCCAGTGTGCATTTTTTATGGTTCGTATATGCATTTTTAGAGTAGCTTTCTATCTTTGTATATGTTTTATCATGTGAAATTGTGTTTTCTTTAGTGTGATGGCTTTACATTTTTTGGTAGGCTTGCATGTGAAAATGATGAAATGTGGAGCTGCACTTTTTTGGAATGCATATGATAGAGTAGAAAAGTTTACTGAGAATGATAAAGGAGTCTATGTATGCTAGGTCCCAGTTACAAAGATAGAAAGCTACTCTAAAAATGCATATACGAACCATAAAAAATGCACACTATCATGTGAAATTGTGTTTTCTTTAGTGTGATGGCTTTACATTTTTTGGTAGGCTTGCATGTGAAAATGATGAAATGTGGAGCTGTACTTTTTTGGAATGCATATGATAGAGTAGAAAAGTTTACTGAGAATGATAAAGGAGTCTATGTATGCTAGGTCCCAGTCAGAAGCTGATATCAACACTGAATTTAGAATTCTCTTAGGGTGAGAACAAGACCACAATTTACTGAATTGATTGCCTTCCTTTATTGAAATTGAAAGTGTGGTTTATATAGGCAAAGCCTAACAACCACGTTCAATTTACATGCAGAATTAAGTGGCTTAGTACTTCCTAAGAAATATCTAACAGGCTTAGTACTTCCTAATAAATAGCTAACAGAGCAGTAATGCAAAACAGAACAAGTGCAAAACAGAGATGTAAAACTGAATGCTAAACAAAATGCAAATAAATCTCTAGTGTTCTAGGCTTCAACAGGTTCAGGACTTGGGATTCTTCTTTGGTCCTCTGCTTGACCTTCGTGGTTTATCAATGTATGGCACAGCTGGCAGCGACAAGTGAAACCATTTTCATATGTGATTTTTAAATTTCTTTCCATTATCAGGGCTCTAGACAAGGGGGGTGCGTGTGGATGGGTGGTTATGTGTGCGCCTGTTATTATCAGTGAGTTTGGAATGCTTAGAGCAGTGAGACACGGATACACACTGATTTCATTTAAATAAAAGTTCTGTCCTAAAGATCAGACTTTATCTCTATATTCATTGCACTGCCTATGGATGAATGGAGGTTGCTTAAAATAATTGAAATAAAAATCTCCCAAAAATATATGGACTTATTGAATGTATAATATACAACATGCATAATTTAATTTAACAAGTGTTATTATTTTTTTTGTGACTGCTATTTGAGAAGAATATATTATATTGTAGAAAATGTATTATGTTTATTGTTCATCTTTGCTCTCTATTTTTGACAGGCGCGCACTTGCCTTTTTCTCTGAAATTTTACTTTAATTTTTGAAACAAAAATCGTGCCAAAACTCTTTATCTGATTCGAAGAAATCTTTTCGTCAATATTCTTTGGATGGAAATATTTTAATTCTCTTTCTGTGTTCCAGCACCTTGTCATAATGTTCCATTGTTTACCAAAGCTCAAATGAATTATGGAACTACGATACTCTAAAAATGTATTCAAAATTTGTTGTATAGCCCGTACTTAAAAATCACACCAGTACTTTTATCGACTGGAAAAGATCTATTCAGTGATGTTTATCCTGAAGAAATTGTATTCTCATATTCTTCTTGCAGTTGTACTTTTGTAGTTTGAGTAATAATTGAAATAGTTTTTCTTGAAGAATTTAGTGCCAATTCATTTCTTGAATGTACAGATGTTTTTATGCATGTGTGCGCACAAGGTTTCTGTGCATATTCACTGAATTTGGATAAAGATGTGAGATTGAGAACTCTATTTTCTTGGAAGATAATGTCTGATTAAAATTATATTGTTAGACATTTCTCGTGGTTGAGTTCCTGAATGATAGCCGAAATTTGCCTATTATGAAGTAAAAATATACAAAAGGAATAAAAGAATAAACAAGCAAGTAAGCAAAACCATAAACAAAAAGGAAAAAAATGGATTTATGAAGAATGTGTTTGAAGTCGTACTTTGTGAGTTTAGTAAGTTATGTGCAACTTTTTTTTTTAATCATTGTTCAGCTGCTAAGTATTTAGGTTTGTTTGACGGCACTAGTTGATGCCTGAAATTTAAAAGGAGTCAAAAATGATTTTATGTTCGGTTACTATTTTTTTAATTCAACTTCGAAGAGTTCATGCAATAATTTTATTGGTTAGCAAATTTCTAGCATATGAAATGGATTCCAAACACGGAAATGAAAAATTAAGCTACCTAATTTTCCAAATGTTTGGAATTTTATAGTATAGCTTACTCTGAAAAGCATTCCAAATTTTCCATCAAATTAGAAAGTAGGAACTACCTTGTATCTTATTTCTTTTCACGTGGTGATCTTATGACCTTAATGTTTGGAATTTTATAGTATAGCTTACTTTGAAAAACATTCCAAATTTTCCATCAAATTAGAAAGTAAGAACTACTTGTATCTTATTTCTTTTCACGTGGTGAACTTATGACCTTGTATTCTGCTTGCAGGATTATCGTTATTTTAAACATGGAAACTGTTGTACCAGATTGTGAGATTATTGGGAACCCAAAAATGTTGAATGAATCTGATACAATGCCTCAGAAATCGGTGCCAGATAGGAGTTCAGGCTCTACACAATTGACCAACAATAAAAATTTAGTTGCTCAAAATTCCCTACGCACCAATTTCAGTAAGGGTAACAATCCGAGCTTTCAAAATTCAGCCAATAATGTGCAGAATTATCCCACTATGGTTCAACCCCCTTACCAACCACCTCCTAGTTACAAAAATCATGGGGCAATAATGAAGAATGAGGCCCCAGCTCGCATCATCCCGATTGCTGCATTGAATCCTTATCAGGGTCGGTGGGCTATCAAGGCGAGAGTAACAGCAAAAGGGGATCTTCGTCGCTACAACAATGCTAGGGGAGATGGGAAGGTGTTCTCCTTTGACCTTCTCGACTCAGATGGAGGAGAAATCCGGGTTACATGCTTCAATGCCGTGGTTGACCGCTTTTTTGATATTATCGAAGTCGGGAAAGTCTACATGATATCAAAAGGTAGCTTGAAACCTGCCCAGAAGAACTTTAACCATCTGAAGAATGAATGGGAAATTTTTTTAGAGGCAACATCGATAGTGGATCTTTGTCCAGATGAAGACGCTTCCATACCAAAGCAGCAATTCTCATTTAGGCCTATTAGTGAAATTGAAAATACTGAAAATAATTCAATTCTTGATATAATTGGTATTGTAGTGACTGTGAACCCCTGTGTCTCTATCACGAGAAAGAATGGAATGGAAACTCAGAGGAGAATACTGAATCTGAAAGATCAATCTGGACGAAGTGTTGAGTTAACTCTATGGGGAGATTTTTGCAACAGGGAAGGTCAGCAGCTGCATGAAATGGTAGAAACTGGGTTTTTCCCTGTTTTAGCTGTTAAAGCCGGAAAAGTAAGTGACTTCAATGGGAAGTCCATTGGAACAATATCTTCAACTCAGCTATTCATAAATCCCGATTCTCCAGAAGCTCTAGCCTTAAGAGATTGGTTCGACCAAGGCGGCAAAGATGTTACCTACCAGTCGATATCGAGGGATGTTATGCCTGGAGGATCCAAAAATGAGATTCGTAAAACTGTTGTGCAAATCAAGGATGAAGGGCTTGGAAGGTCTGACAAGCCGGACTGGGTAACAGTGAAGGGAACTATATCTTTCATCAAGACAGACACTTTCTGTTATACAGCTTGTCCATTAATGATCGGTGATAGACAGTGCAATAAGAAAGTCACGAAATTGGGGAACTCAAGATGGCTTTGTGATAGGTGCAATCAAGAATTTGAAGAGTGTAGTTACAGATATCTTCTTCTGGTTCAGATTCAGGATCATACTGGTTTAACATGGGTGACTGCATTTCAGGAATCCGGGGAAGAAATCTTAGGTTGTTCAGCGAAGGAGTTGTACGTATTAAAATATGAAGAGCAAGATGATCACAGATTTGCCAATATAATTAGGAATTGTCTCTTTACTGAGTTTCTTTTCAAGCTTAAAATCAAAGAGGAGATTTATGGTGATGAACAAAGGGTGAAGAGTACCGTTATCAAGGCAGAGAAAGTGAACTATTCAGTTGAGAGTAGATTTATGCTCGATTTGATTTCGAAATTTTGCACCAATTGAATAATGGAAGGAAATAAGCCGATTCGTGGTGTTTATTCTTTAGGAGATATTGACCCTCACGGTTGAGAAACAATGTCAAATTTGTAAGAGATTTTATTCATTTACTAGGCTGATCATACTATTTGTATCGCTATGAAAATGTACACATCTGAGACACCAAATCAAAACTTCTACTCCAGTGGGGATGCAGTTGATTGCGAATCTTTATCAGTGTTGCCCTTGCAAAAGGGTATTATATTACTTTTTTTTCTTAATACATGAAAGGAATCGGGTAAATTACATGAAGAAGAACGTGTATTTGTGCACTCGATCAGATGAATGCTGATGTTTGCTTGCAAATCTGTTATTTAGTTGGCATAGTAAGAGTTGATGGAATGAAAATTTTACTAAAGCACGAATATGATATGAATACATTCGATGACACGGAAGATAGAAACATAGATGACATCATTTTTCAGGCCCGCTTCACAGGATCAAAGTTGGAAACACCAATAATAGCCCCAAGAATTGCACCAAGAACGACTCCTCCGGCTACAATACTCAGCAAGAAGTTCTTGAGGGAGGGCGAAACGCCAGATACGGCAGCCTCAGCTCCATCAGGAATGATCATCGAAGCAGTCAATGCGGCCGCTGTCAATCCGGTAACTGCTTTATCCTTAAGTGAAGCCTTAACTTCAAATCTTCCAGCAGGTTTTGATGCTGCAATTGCCTTTGATTGCCTCACAGGTAATGGCTTGAGGAAAGAACCCATACTTGGATGCTGCTTTTGGGTTGCCCGAGCCAATGGCAGCGCCATAGATACTGCAGTAGTGGAGGCCATTCCTTTGTCTTCAGTTTCTTTCACTCAGGTGAGTTTCTTCCTCTAGTTTTAAATGAAATGCTCGTGTTATGAATATTGATAGCAGTGAGATATAAGTGGAGAAAGTATTGGGATTGAGAGGTGGAAAATTAAGAGTATCATACTTTATGTCCTATGTGGCAGCTTCTCCTTTTGGTTGTGGTGGATAAGGTTATCTCATTGCAATTACTAGAAGTCCAATATTAGATCAAGAGCCATTTTGTGGCCCTCGGATTTATTGACCTGGGTTATGAAGTGTTGTGAACAAGGTTCTAGGACCTTTCTTCGGCAAGTCGGGCCGCCAATATGGCCTAAAATTTTGGACAGTGGTTATATATGAGGACCAGTCAACGTGTCTTGGGCTACCAATCAACTAAAACGGCCCGTGTCTTGTCTAATGGAAAGTTAGTTGGGCTGTGTGAGGATGTGTAAGCCCAGATTCTGCTTTACAGCTACTGGATAGGGTATATCTTAATGAAGTTAAACAATAAAATTGTTCAAATTTAAGCTAATCAGTTAAACGTGTAAGAAATGTTCCCAAAGTTCATATCGAGTTAATTTCCTATCAAGATATAGTGAACCGAACTTCAGAAATTCTATAATTTTCAACACGTTCTTTTATTTAGCCTCTGTTTGAGCCTCATTTTTCGAGAAAATGTTTTTGTAAAAAATGAATTTTTTAATTTTTTTTTTTTTGAATGTGTGATTAAACATATAGAAAGTCTTGAGTTTAAGTGCAAAATTATTTTATTGGGAGAATATGTAATTGAAAATGAGTTCAAGAGATTCAGGCTCAGGGATTAGATTCTTGTATGAGCAGAATTTGGCAAAATAATGATGCTAAAAAAATAAAAAATTAGAAAAATGACAGGTTTGTCTAAGAAATTCATTCCAAACAGAGTTTGTTCAGAATAATTTCGTGTGTAAAATAGGAGAGAGAAATTAAGGTGAAGATCACAATGTGTTTGGGCATCTATAGATGTTTTATATATGTTTAGCTTTATTGGGTTCATAAATGGAATCCAATAATTAGATTTAGCCTGTCGTCACATAATTAATTAGATTAAATTCAGACCGTACGATTTTAATCATGATAATTAAATAACATTGTCCTCTAATCAACGAAATATGCAGACACAGGTAATTAAACACTCTTTTAAGAGATTGCAACTCTGTGATTGCAAAACCCATCATTTGATTACATTGGCTGTTGTCTTATCTCAATTCAATTTTAATATTTATTAAAGTTTTGTCTTACCTCAGACTTGCGAACAAATTTTATTTGCTATAAAATAATTAGCTGATAGAAACCTTCTTTGCCATGAAAAGAAACTTCAAACCTCAATTACATCAGAGACATTTTCATCAAGAAATCCCAGCATATCAAACCATGGGAGAGCCTCCAAGCCCCTATATGCAACCACCACACTCACCGGCACCAAAATCCGACTATACCGTGTTGTATTATGGCGTTTTCATCGCCGGGACAGCTGCTATTGTTCTTGTATTGTACAACCTCATCATCATAAAATGGTGCACAGATAACTCCCACAGCAGGCGAAGACAAAGAATAGTTAGTGGCCGCGGAACTACCTCAACCCCAAGTTTTGGTGACCCTAGGATAAACTCGATGACAAGCTTCGAGTACAAGAAACATGGACTAGCACAAGATAAAGATCAAGGTAATGAATATGAATGTGTGGTTTGCTTATCAGTGTTTGAAGAAGGTGAAGAAGTAAGAAAGCTGCTGAGATGCAAGCATTCTTTTCATGCTCCTTGTATAGATATGTGGCTCTACTCTCACTCTGACTGTCCACTTTGTCGTTCCCCGGTTGAGCTACCAGTATCTCATCGGAATATTACCATCTCTCCGTCGGAGAATTCTCATGAAGGATTGCTACATGCCGGCAGAGTATAGTAGCGTTGTGCATAATGTCATGTGATAGCTGTATGTGGGCCTGCTATGCTTTGAGGAGATAAGGATAATGATATTCTTTCATATAATAATTTGGCATCGAGGGTGTCAAATTACTGTACTGCTTGTATAGGGTGTCAAATTACATATCACGAACCCTTGAACTGAATTATGATTCCAAAGTTCCATAAATATCAATCACCATCGACTGACTAGAGACAAGTTGCATATATCTACCTCTGCTTTGATATAGCATGTCCCGATATGCACATTATTGAACCACCTTATCTAAATTGTTTAGTTTTATTATATCCTCAACGCGTCTCATAACATCTAAGTCGGATTCATTTTCATCGAAAGACCTCACGCACAATTTTCATAAATTGGTAGCGGAAAGAAAAATAATTCGGTACATTTGCACCTGATACCACACTGAACTACCCATCTAAAAGATTAAGCAGTTAGAGAGAGAAAAACTTATCTAAAACTATCAGCAACATGCTCAAAGCCCAAGAGACAAAAACCTGCAAACGCTCATATGGCTCATCTACCAAACAGGCAGGCATGCACAGGGCAAGCAAGGTAAGTGAAAGATAGATAGTACCTATTGGAGTTAAAAGCCATACTATTGAGGACAAAACAAATAAAATTCTCCATTTTATATGTAAATTAGTTCATGATTAAGACGCTAAAAAAAGGGAAAAGAGTAGTGTACTCATTATTGAGGCATCAAGCTGTACCAAATAAACGAGTTATATGATCATCTTCACAATGTTACAAGCCACATAAAATGCTTTTACACTAGAAAATTTCTATTTACAAGTAACTACATCTTTCTCAAATTGTCTAACCTGGCCTGCAGGTCACTGTCTATCCCACCGTCATCATTTCCTGTTGCTTCAGCTTGTGGAACCTTATTCTTTGCAGCCGGGGCAGCTACAGTGGAGGAGGGTGCATTAACAAGCTGCATTGATAGGAAAACGAATTCATCAGCTTGTTGAAGAGACCACAATGATATTAAGTCAATAAGTGGATAATCAAAAGAGTGGAAAATATACTTCAGAATTAATGTCAATTCCAATCTCATCAAGAACTTGATTCACTAACTCTTCTGTCTCTTCTTCTTCCTCGTCTCCTTCCAAAGCATCGTCAATGGCATCTCCCATGACTTCACTAGTAAGTTCCATCTTCTCATTCTGCCTCTCAAATTCTTGCATTATTTTCTGTAAATTTGGTAAATTCATCTGCCTGTTCATTTGGCCCATAGCCTTTGTGACACCTTTCATTGCCTCCCCCATTGCTTGTGTAGATTTCAACGTCTGAAAAGTGCAACTGTAGTTAATGAAATAACAAAAAAAGGTGCAACTTAAAACGCAAAAAATAGGTAAGAAAATTGTTCACTAGTCAGACAAAACACTGCAAAATAAATTTGTTCTCTCATCATCAATCCTTTTGCTGAACGAGGATAGAAATCAGAATCATGGCCAGCATATCAAACCATGGAAGCCAATTGTGTTGTCCAAAACTAGTCAAATGAAAAACTATGATATAGTTTGCCGGATGTTATCCCCATGACTGACACTGATCCAGATACTCTTAACTTGTGTACCCATATGTAGTTAATTGTCCCGAGGCCAGTCATTAGCAAGACCAAATATTTAAATTCAAACCTTCTAAAATCAACAACAAAATCATAAAACACAACATACAAAAGGACTCAAGTGATTCATGAAAGAGATGATCCTGTGTGTGAACCTCTAAATGACCCAGACAAAACATTAAGGCACCTAGAAAATATCCAAATTCAAGCGGCCGCCAGACTTCCCAATTAAGAGGAGAAGGGGAATCAAACCAACACATACCTGGATTCTGAGGGACACGCCTTGAAGTTGCGATTTGAGCTTGTAAAATTTTTCTACCTGATGTCGTGTTCTGATAAGATCTTTGGCCATCACCTTGACAGCTCCCTGAAACAAACCACTGATTTAGTTATCATAGAGATTTGCTTCCAAATATTAAGACTTTGTTAAAAGGTTTGAATCATAAAATGGCAACAAAAAAATATCTCGTCAAAGATAGAATGATTTTAACTAAACTAAAATATGGGAGCGACTTGGGCATGATTACAATAAAAACAGATAGGACTTAGGGGAGGAAAGAGATAGTTATACAATGTAAGAAGCCAAAAGGACATAATCTAGAGAAAACAACTTACCATCTGTCCTTGCTTTGCACTTTTTTTAATCTCCACAATCAGTTTCTTTTCTTGTGCTTGTAAACCCTGTCTCTCCCTCTCGATTTCCCTGATGGATTTATCAAGCATCCTCTTATTCTCCCGCAGGAGCTCTGAGAAATATTTTGTAGAATTTCAAATGAGAAAGTGGCTTACCCAGAATATTAATGAAATTAATCATTGTACATACATTCCAAAATAATATCACCTAACCTCAATTCTAACCATGATAATTAGTATGCTAATTCATTTATAATATCAAAAATACAGTAGTCACTTAGAATGGAAGCAAAAAGTAAAAGTGAAGTGGCTCACGTAACTAACAACCAACTGTTTATATCCAGAAAATGCATGAATTCCAAGAGAGAAGTTTTTAAGTCATACCTAAGTATGGACAAGCCATCCCCACATTGGTTTGCAAAAACATAAGGGTAGTGGGTGGGACAAACGGGATAGAAATTTGTTTGGTATCTTGCTTTAGAAAAACTGGTAAGATAATAGTCAATCCTATGGAAGGTTCACCATTCTTAGTTTTTATTGAACTTGTAGCTAAAATAGATCCTGCAGAAAACTTTCATGTTTAATGAAATTTTTTGTTCATTTCTTACATTGATACTTGTGATGTTTCACAAACACAGAATATTTATATGTTCTTTATAATGTGTACCAGCTTGAGAGTTGAGACAATAAAAATGTTCATGTAAAATGCCACAAGAAGTTTGTGGCGACATCAAACCAATCGCAAGGAATAAGAGTCTCATTGAGATGCAATGATGTGTCGTGGTATTTCAGTGTAAAGAAAATATGTGCTACCACAGTATGGTACATCTTATTGAGCTAGGTAAAGTTTAATAGGCACTTTTATTTGCAAATTCAATAGCTGCTCGACAACATAGTTACTCGTCATTCATTTTATCATAAAAGAAAGCAAGAAAAAATAATTTGATTCGAAGTTTTGTCTAGCATCTACTCAATCCTATAAATTGATCAAACAACTTCATTGTTCTTCAAGACAGAAAATCGAACAAATAAAATCTACTTCAGCATTAAGTCATTCCTCATCATCTACATAAATATGAACTCTCACCAAATATCTTAATCTTCTCATACATGATAACCTTTGCCTTGTAAAGACCATAAATATATCAACAAAAATGCCCAAAAGTGATTATTCAAAGAAACAATGAATTCAATCCATAATCAAAGAGTAACTCCTGAACCTTCTGTATTATAACACCTTAGTAAACCTAACAGTAATCAAATGGCACCTTAAACTTGCCTTCACGAGCATAACACACAATTTCAATTTAAACCCAGTTATTCACAATCACCATCAACATAAAAGTTACATGACCTAACAAAGAGAATTATCTTTGATAATCCGCATCATCAGAAATTTTAAAGAAAAATTAGCTTTCTAGAATTCAGCTCTTGTTTGGCCACTGATAAACAGATTACTCGAACCCCTATCTATATTCGATAATAGAAACCAGACTTGTAGTTCATTCTGATCGAAATTGTTGAACGAAAATCAACACACACACACAAATAAAAATACGCAAAACTAAAAAAAAAAAAAGGAAAAAAGATAACAACAACAGAATCCATAAATCGTCAACTTTAATTAGATGAAGTAAATAAATAAAAAATTAATATACAGATCCATAGAAACATACCAGCGGGAGTCTTTTTCTTGCCGAACAGGAAACTCATGATGATCCAATGATTACTTCCACAAAACGATCAAATAATAGATCAAATACTTCCACTACTTTTAATTTCTGCGTAAAATTCAGATTATTCTCTGAATTACAATTTCAATTATTAAAATACTGATTGTAAGATTCGGATGGATGGTCGTTGAAAGATACCATTACTTTACTTTATCCTACCGAAACGCGGTACTGTTGTTATGGAATATGGGTGGACGCGGAGAAGGATGGCGCATTTTTGGCCAAGCTTAAGAAAGTCACTTATTACTTATTCCAATTTTATTTTAGAGTAACGTCATCCATCACCACTGAGATATGAAAACACAGTCTACGTTGCGTTAATGTGATATTAAATGATAAGTTATTTGATTTCACATTTCATTTAACCTATCATTTAAAGTCACCTACACTATGTTTACTCTTTATTTTATTTTTCAATTGAGGTGGAGTAAAGATCCATATACTCTTATTCATCTAAGTTGGGTGTAGCAAAAAAAATAAAAAATAAAAAAATGTTATTCTCGTAGTCAAATAAACTATCTTGTCCAATAGAGAATCAAAATAAAATGAATAGAATGAGATTTTTTTTCTTTTCTTTTAGTTTTTATTGTTTTCGAATTTAAACGAGTATCAAACACCGGTGTCAGATTTTAACAAAATTTAAACTTTATCAATACATTTTACTTATAGACGAAAGTCGTTAATGAATTATTGAGGATATGATGAATGACGGATACATTTGGTAGAAAAATGTTGTTTTTATAGATCTAGATTCCTAATTCATCTTTCATATAAGAAACGTTGCTTTGGTAAGTAGTGACTTGTGACCGTTGAATGATTTCAAATATATTATTATTTCACGAGGGTCCAAAAGATATCTACTTTGTGCAAAAGTTAGTTTGCATGTGCGCCATAATGTCCTATTTTTACTTGAAAGATTCCCAATGGGGCATTTATCTATCATTCTCTCTTGACATTTCATAAGTATATTGTTTTGATCAATTTGTTGCCAACGTTTGGGGGTTAATATTGATAAATAGAACGACACAACACGACAGTAACACGATGTATAGTGTAACAATTGTTCACTATTTTTTCCATCCACCCAACCGTTTCAAAAGCACGTAACTTTTAAAGAATTTAAATTACAAACCAACTTATTACCCCATGAAAAGGTTTGGAAATGCATCATCATGAAAGCGCAAGGACATTATGTTTTCTTCAATCCAAAGACACAACCACATCCCCCCCCCCCCCAGTCCCTACCTACAAGTTTGAAGATGCTTAATCCCTTAAAGATATATTCGATGTGCTCGACTATGATGTTATTAAACACGAATAAAGAAAAAAAGATGAATTAACGATATGAATCACATCACCAATGTACTAGAAATAGTAAGTAAAATGTTTAAACAAGTTCAGATAAATTCAAGATAGATGTTTAATCCCTATGTTCAATATGCTCAACCTAATACTACCATACAAGATTATGCCCCTGTTTGGTGGGGATTATAATAAGATTCTTAGAAGATTTTAAAAAAAAATTGATGAAATGTGCGATTAAAAAGCTGCGGATCTCACGAAATATATGATTAAGGGTATGTTTGGTACAGATTCTTATTTTCTACAGTAAATCAATTTTCATTTTCAACCACGCATTCTTTAATAAAATAATATTTTCCATCACATCAATACTTTTTTCTTCTTTTTCAACCACATATTTTCCATCATATCACTATTCAAAAATCAATTCTTCCCTCAAAAATTCCTACCAAACACACTCTAAAATTAATTGTATACTGTGACTTAGATTAAAATCTAAATTTTAATCGCTACCAAACAAGGGCTAGGAAAGATATCGGAATAACTATATCACCAATCCAAAAGCAACGCTACATGATTAAACAAGTTTAAAGAAATTCAAGAAAGATGCTTAATTGCTTAACAATATATTCGACTAGATATTACTGTACAATATTAACGAGAAAAAGAAATCGACTGCCTATTCCAACTACATCACCAATCCTCTAGCAATGGCTTGATTCATTTGAAGATTTGTAGTTCCATATACTGGCAACTCTTCATAATCTTCAACCCCAACCCTGTTAATGTTGTCAAGCTCGAATAGATCAGAGCTAGTACAACTCCTATTATCCAAATCATAATCAGTCTCATAAACCTCTCCAATTTCCTGGTTAATCGAAGTTCTCCCCTTGTAATTCAAGAAACTGTTAATGTTTTTCTTGATTATGCTAGAGTTTGGCATCTTTCTCGTTCTGGAATAATCTTCATCGAGAACAACAGTAACCGGGCAAAATCTAACAGCCCTTTTGGATTTGTTAACTTTTGAAGACGGCGTTGATTTGTTTAAGCATGATCTTGAAGCTAGTGGAAGTGTGGTTGTTTCCTTCATTGATCTTGATTTCCTTATTGCACTCCAATCCTCCAAGCCCTGGTTTTTCTTCAATTTTCTTGGACTGAAAATAGAATTCAAAAAGTTTGCAATTTTACCCCCAGGTGAAAGGGGTTCTTTCACCTTCTTTGGCATAGTCTTAAACTCGAGAATCTTCTCCGGCTTCTCTGCAGCTGGTGTTTGAGCTTGTTTTCTCCGTTTCTGCATGTGGAAAACCAATGATTTTGGTGTGGATTTGGAAGCTGATGAGTCCGTTTCCGAACACAAAAATATGCTCGATTCTGTTGACGAACAAGAATTTGATGGCAAGGGCCTTCGAGTGCTTTTACTGCTGTAGTTCTCCATCCATTTTTCTATCCTTATTGCTCGTCGAAGACTTTCAATTTCTTCCTCGACTTGTACAGCATTGTTTCTTTTACGGATATTCAAATCCTCCACTTCCTGTTCTTTGACGCCTTTGGATTCATCAATGGAATGATAAATGGCATCAAGGAGAGACGACGAAAATGATGGTGTTTTACTCCGTGGATGCTGTCTCTGTCTCTCCCACGTTGTCATATCTGTCTAATTTTGTGCTGCAATGACAAATTCTGTAATCAAAAGGAAGAGTTCTCTGTGTTTTTTTTTCTATTTTTATCACCCTCAAAACGGACTCCTTAAGATCCTATATATAGTGAAAAATAGTGAGACAATCAAATACATATACGGAACTTTCAATATAACGCGCTCTAAGGATAAGTGAACAGTATGATCAGTCTCTACACGGAACTGTCATCAAAAAGAGAGAGTGAACACAACACTAAATCTACTGATGCTAATTGGCAGAGGAAGAGAAAGGGATTGACAGATAAAATGACAGGAAAAGAAACTGCTTGGATTTTGGCTAGGATAATGATAGGGGAAGAAGGGTGGAGTGGGGGGTTGATGCTAACTACAGAAACTCAAGAGCTTATAAATAGTATAGATAAAGGGGGGCTTATACCACGCGTGCGTGTGATTCTGCCAGAGTGGCTATGAACGTGCTGCTCAGTTTCCTTTACTTTTGCTGTCTTCTTCCACAGCTGCTGCTTTTTGCCCTTTTCTTTCGACCACATCGGATTACTCTAGTGGGGTCAAACTTGGCTGCCGGCCCCATTTGCGAAAAGTCCCAGGAGCATCCTAATCGAGATAGGTCAAGGGCGAGTCGGAACGGTCAATAGCTGCTTAGTCTCATCCCATGTAAAAGTCTCCCCTTAGGCATTGATCACTCAACTCCGACCTGTCAATCTCCTGTCATTACTATTTCTTGAGCGAAGGGTTGGCCATGTTTCCCAAACATCACGCATTTTTTAGGGCACTGAGGTAGAACCTGGCAGAGGGAAACCATACAGGTCGAGTGCATAACGAAGCATCTGGGCCTTGGCACTATCCTTCGTGGTACACTCGACTCATAAAAGATAAATCAAGTTGAGTGATAACAAATTAACACAGTACTAACTTCGTCCTATAGGCTCATCATGACCCATTTCAGCTCGAACCATCTTGAGACGGGTCTAGTGGCTCAGGCCTATAAGCGGGCCGTCCCGAGCCTCTTTTCAACTGTCTGGACCAGCGTAATTGATACCACTAGATTATTCAGTTTTGAGATGCTTTCTGATCAGAACCCATGTGTTCAAATAGGTATCAAAGTTGCAAAGTACAGACAGAGAAGTAAAATCTCATATGCTGCTGATTAAAGGCAATTTATTCTAGTTTGCAAGTACAGACAATAATTTAAATAGGAAAAGTGCAGTTGAGCATCAAAGCAGCAATATCATGAGATGGAATGGGGATCATGTTCTATGCAGGGTAATTTTTTCCCACATAGAACTAAAATAAGAAATTATTATTAGAACAAGAAACCTTAACACGTGAAAACACTTAATATGTGGTGTACGGAGAAGAGCTTATAAATTGATTATTAAACTTATATTTATTCGACACAAGTTTATCTATAACATTTCTCCATAAGATGATGGTTCGTTTAAGAACTATCTTGGAATTTGACTACTCGCTTGAGCATTAGACCAATCAACACCCTGCAGAGTCTGGAGGGAGAGGGATATAAATAGGGGAGAAGGGATGAGACAAATAGAAATAGGATTCTTATGGAAGAACAACAAAAAGAATGTCATTCTATGTACGGCCCGAGTGGCCTGACACTCAAAAATAGAGCCAAGACTCAAGAGCTGTCCCTGGCCGTGTTTCTTCTATTTTTACTATGTTTTAGATTTTTAGAGTTAAAAGTTGAAAGCATTTCAATATTATCTCCATATTCATGTTCTGAAGTTCAGAAACCTTAAGGAGGCTTACAAGGGTTTTTTCTGTTTCTTCTATATTATTGGCGACGTACATTTGAACGTGAAGCCATGAAAATCAGGACGTGGAATCAGTCGTACTCGAAAATTTTAATATCACCATTTAGTTAGCAAAGACATTTCGTTGAGGTATCTTTGGTAGAAGAAATGTGGGAGAGGACAATGACCAAGTCAGGACTTGGATTCAGTTGGACCTAATTTAATTATAAAAAAAAAGAAATTCAAACACAAAATATGATAATATTAAAAGTAAAAAAATAGTAAAATGTCATATAAGAATTATTTTTTCCTCAAATTTCAATGGGGCCAGGGACCCAACTAGCCCTCACCTGCCTCCGCCACTGGAGGGGTTGTAGAGTAGACCTTAATAAATAAATAAAATTACTCTTAAAGAAAAACATTTATCAGAAGAAAGGGAAACTTACATTGTTTACAACATGCAAGCAAAATAATTCCACCATTAATATGCTGAAAACTCATAGTACAAGAAAAGAAATGGACCTCTTACCCGTTTGATATATCAAAGTTTTCCACAATTGAAGCTTTCAAATTGTATACCAGTGGACTCCACATATATTATGAATTCTCTTAATGTCATAATTTGACATAATTAATAAGAGCTAAGGAAGATGAACCAATACCCCACAACCCACAAGGTATGTTTCCAGCAGTTACAAAATTGGGACTCCTCACTTGTGTATTTTTGTCTTGTTTAGTGGTACTAAGTACTAAACATACTTTTAAGACATGTTTAGACCACAGTATTATTGGACGAGAATTTAGCTTCTTTTCTTCATTGATATCCTCCATTACTGTCTTGTCAACATCCAAACATGCCATAAGAGGACGAGTCTTAATTTGTTTGTCTGAACAAACAAAGGGAAAATACTGTACTAGGCACCACCTCCTCAACCAACAAAGGTTGGATCTCTCTGCATCCTGTTAAATTCGATCACAAGTATAGTTTATGTATCCTGGCTCTATTCTCTTCCCACCATAGCCTAGCATGAATTTCCCCGAATTTATCCCGGCTGCATTTGGATTAAACTCGAGTTAGCGAAGGTTATATTTGAAAATTGCCAAACAAATAATCAAAGATATTCACATATTTCCTA
Organism: Fraxinus americana; assembly: GCA_035079005.1. Lineage (NCBI taxonomy): Eukaryota > Viridiplantae > Streptophyta > Magnoliopsida > Lamiales > Oleaceae > Fraxinus > Fraxinus americana. Next base: position 4,447,932 of record CM068717.1, on the reverse strand, counting down.
CAAAATTTCAAGATTGGATTAAAAGAGTGGCCGGAATAGGTAACATAATGTGAGTGACAAATTTTGCTGTTTTCTTTTCAGCTAACATACACTTGCATCTTGATATAAAGGGAAGATCAACTTTCTAATCCAATTTAAAAGAAATTACATAACTAGCTTGTTTGGTAGAGTGAATTGTATAGTAGTGAACTATATTAAAGAAGAAAAAGTAATTAAAATCTTATTTATTTTATATTCCGGTCGAGTTCAATACTGGTTATCAAACATATCCTACCTGCATAATCTCAGATTCTAGCAAGACAACTGATCATTCAACATATGCTTTAATTACTGAGAATATGCAAGAAATTAACTAACCTGAATCTGACACGTCGGAGTTCTCGTTTGCCATCTGCAAGTGCCCTGATGGTAATATAAACCCCAGGTTCATCCTGTTCAACCCATTCCGTTTCTAAATCACTCGCATTGCTTATGGATATCTCTCCAGAGCGATCTGCATCTCTAGACGAGCTAGTAGTCCTCATGGAGGCATCCATTGATGATGTTTCCGTTTTAGCACCACTAATGCTTGAGAGTTTTGGAGTTGAAGCCACACCACAAGAGTCATAGTTATATCGAGAATGCATAGGATGGTGATCAAGTGAATCTGAAGACGAATATCCCATTCCTGTTCCAGTTGGTCGTAATAAAGTATTGGGTAGCCGTTCCTTACCTAATGGTGGTGTTATGGGACTAGCTTCAGCAGTTGCAATCTTTGAACTTGTGTCATCATCAGATCTTGGAGTTGTTGGTAGAGGAAAAGCTTGACGGTTTAATCTCTGCACATTGTAGAGTTCCATAACCTTTTCACAATTTTCTGCCCACCACCTTTGAGCTTGCCATTTGTTGAACATTTCTCGACTAACGGAAAAAGAACATCATATATTGGAACTACTGAGTAAATTGAACAAAATAATCCAGAAGAAACAGAATAGCTACGACGACAAACTAAGTCTTTTTCTCAGTAAAATTGAGATCAGCTACATAAATCATTTTCGTCCATTTGTTCGATCACTACTAATGTTACACGTACATCTAAAGCAACTAGACCTTTAGCAACTATTAAGTGGCATCAACTAAAAGGACCCTTAGAGTTTAACTGTTTTAGAAAATCAAGCAACCTATAAAATGATTAAATATTTTCACAGGCATGGACTGACTCACAATCCATTCAAAAGAATATGATACGAGGCGTGAAAGTAGGGCCAGTACAAGATTGCATTTCCAATTGTTGATGCTTTCTTGTGTACAAGGAAATGATTGTGATTTTATCCACAAAAAAAAAAAAAGGAAAGAGAGCATATCAAATACTGAGATTAATACATGTACAATTTTCATAAATTAACGACACCGAAGTGACTAAACTACAAGCACTAGACTTCGCTCTATTTCAATACGAGGTTAGATTACCTCATTCAAAAGTTTAGCCAGCTACTAGCAAAATTTTATTTATTTAAATCTTATTTTCAACATATTTTCAAAATGAAAGTTCTAAAGATTCTCTCTCATTGTCAATTTCAGATAGATATGTCGTCAACTCTCCAGTTTCGGAGTGGAATAAATAGGATGTCCTTTTTTTTGATTGATGCCTCCCAACAAATTGACAAGAAACAGCTCACGAAATGACAATTTTAACCATGCGCATGACCAAGATTGATAATGAAAGCAATGGGCAATCCTCGACAAGACAACTACAATTAGTAAAAGGTTTCCAACACAATCAAAACACACCCACCAGTCATTAATTATAAGTTTGCCTTTTTGGACTTTCACAAGGGAATACTATTATTTTCTAGTCTTCAATCACGACCCGTATAATTAAATTATTATTTATTATATAAATACTGTGTTTCAAACATGCTGGATCATACTTGGGAAGCGTCTAGATTTCCTTTCATTTGAATGGCGAATAAACCTTTTTCTTTTTGGACTTCAATTTTTAACTTTTTGACACATTTACTTTGTGTAATAATTGCGAATAACCTTTTCTGCGTGGGTTATGCAAACATCAATCAATTCAATTATATTTTGGTGCTATACATTACATGACTAAGTAAAACAGCACATCTGACACAATTAATAGGAAAAAGACATTATTATAATAAATTAAGATTTATTTTTAATAATTTAAAGTCAATCGACTACAACATGCTATGTTAAAGAAAAAAGGTCATCAATAAATGTTTGTTCCGGCGAGGTTATTTAAAGTAAAAAAAGATTTATTTATTTTTTAGAAAATGTGATTAAAAATTAGGAAGAAATTATGAATTTACGTCTAAAATTATTTTATTGAATTTGAGAAAAAATAATTTTCAAATAAGCGTTAAAATAAGAGTTTTCCACGAGGATCAACCATTAAAATTTCAACAAATCAAACCGTCCAAAATCAGAGGCAAAGAATGGTTTAAATTACGAAATAGTACCTGAACCGAATTTGCCTGAGATCATTTCCGCCACGTGGCAGGGACAGAAAGGTAATTAGAACACCGGGTTCGACCTGAGCCACCCACTCCTTGGGCTCGCTTTCTTCCACGAACACGACTGGATCAACTCGCCGGCCACTCGCTGACGTCGGTGTCCCCTCGCCGCTCGATATTCCCTTCAGCCTTATCTGCAACTCCTTTCTCCCCGACGAATTCGAGCTCCCCGTCCGCTTGTACGACCACCGGAACCTGTCCGACGCAACCGAGTCGGAATCTCCAGAGCTCCCGTTCTTCGGAAACTGAGTCGGCTGGGTCGTGCATGGCGTACAGTGGCTGTATGCACCTGACGCCTTCAACGCTATGTCCTTGATCTACAAAATTACATCCATTACGTTCACATTTCAAAATTCTGATAAAATCTGCACATAATTTCCAATTCGGTCGATTCCACACAATTTTGGATGTCAACTCATTACATTGATAAACAAATTACCTGAGAAGTGAGAGTTTTGATGGATTGTTTACTAGACTGGTCAATAGATTCATCGCTGGATTGCTTTGAACGCGCTATGCATGTAAGCATTTTCCCTTCTGCACTTGATATATATATATATATATATATTTATATAAATCAGTGAACTAACTTCACAATATTAAGGAAAGTTTAGGTGGGATGAAGAAGAAGAAAGAGATAAAGAAGCAGTTAAGTGCTGGTGGTGCTCACCCACTTTTAATGCCCACAGAGAGATTCCTGTTCATATTAATTAACAACAATCAACACCCAATTAATTAATTTTTTTTTTTCCCTCTCAAAAGTATTAATATTTACTGGAAATTCCAAAATTGTACTTTGTAGTTAAGGAATTTGATGAAGAAGAAAGAAAGTGAATTTTAAAAGAAAAGAGTTTCAAGGCTTTGGGCTTTTAGAGTAGGCTTTGCTTTTCCTTTTTCTTTTGAAAACATTGGGTGGGGAATTTTGATTTGCTTTGTTGGTTGCACGTTAAGATGAACAGAACCGGGTTTTTAGCTGCTAATAGTTATAGGGACAGACAGGATGGAACCTTTTGAGCGGTCCGCGCCGAAGGTTTAGTCTACTGATCACTATGCACACACTTTTCTTTTATTAATTCAAATTTTCTTTACGAACTGCTAACTTGTGAGTTCATTGAAATGTATAATTAAAACTAAAGTTTAGCTATTAAAAGTAACAAAAGAAAAGACGTAGAAATAGAAATAACTTTCAAAATGAAGGGGACTTAACAGGAACAAGAGACCCGTCAAATAAAATCCTTCTCCTACCTTTTTTCGAAAGAAGATGAGGATCCAAAGAAAATCAATGAAATGGAAGAAATCTGAATGAATGAAAAGGATGAATTCCACTTTCGATTTAAAGAGATTGGTTCTAAAATAGCCTAGTTTATGAAAATTCTTATTTGATGAATATCAATAAAAATTACGATAATTCAAAATTCAAAATATACTTATCAAAAAATAAAGACTTGTTTTTGGTTTGAACTTTTCAAAAATCTATGCACTTTTACCATGTGAAAATTTCCCCATCTGGATTTGGTACTCGTATAATTTTAGAGCCTGTTTGGTACAGATTCTCATTTTCTACAGTAAATCAATTCTCATTTTCAATCACACATTCTTCAATAAAATAATATTTTCCATCACATCAATACTTTTTTCTTCTTTTTCAACCACACATTTCCCATCATATCACTATTCAAAAATCAAATATTCCCCAAAAAATCCCTACCATATTTTAGACACGACAAGAATCCTGAAATCACTTAAGCTCCTATTTGACAAATTTCTTTTGAAATTATAAATTACTTAAACTTTATTTTACCCACATATTTTATCCATTTTTTAACACAACGTATTGTGTGGAACACACCGATTTATAATTTCAAAAAGCTTTAGTCAAATAGGGGTTAAATTTGTTTACGGTAAACGGAGGGAACTCAACCCAAAGAGTACACTAAAATCGTTAAAAAGCATGTCGAGCCATAGCACGAGCCACTTGATTCGTGTCCCTACTAATATGTGAGAATGCTAGGTTACGGAGGTAAGTCTTTGAACTCTACCAATGGTATTACAATAAATCTATTCATGTGAATAGAAAACTTAATGTCCTTTCGAAATTTGTTTCAATTTGCTCAATTCACATTATATTGCTTTAGGGAGGCAACGGAACAGAGAATCCCGAATCTTGGCGAGTAGCCGGCCCAAACCGGATGGGTAATCTGCACTTAATCGATTATGTTCTAACCTTCTTTTTCTTCAAATTTTTCGAGTTGAGCTCGAAGGATTATGTAGTCCAAGCCATTCTTGAATTCTTGCCTTATTTACACTACATTAGTGAAACAAGTTGGGCCGGAGCCAAGCCATAACATATTACAAACTTAGAAATGTTTTCAAGCTCGACAATCAATTAAGGGTATGTGTTTGATTGCAAGTATGAAATTTGGATGGGAAGAAAATAAATTCTAAATAATTGAATTGCCAAAATTTATCTACATTTAAATTATTAATTAAATGTGTTTGATTGATTTAATTTTCAACCTAGAAAATGTTATACTTGTCTATTTTTTATTGGTAGATAAATGATAGGGATAGAAAAGAGAGAATTGCTTGGAAAATAAGGGTGCGTTTGATTGTAAGGGTGAAAAATTGGTGGAAAGAAAATGTATTACAGGAAAAATGTTTTGCCCAAAAATCATTTTACTGGAAATTGTCAATGAAGTGTGTTTGATTGGTATAATTTCTCAGCTGAAAAATATTGAAATTTTGGATTTTTTGTGTTCGTTTAGGTTGTTTTTCATGAAAATTTAAAGGAATAAAATTTGTTTCAATTGCAAAAAAAATAAAATAAAATAATAATAAATAAATAAATAAAAAATGAAATTGACAAAATTGAATGCCCTTCTAATACAAATACATAGGCCCATCATATCCTCCTCTCATCCGTCTTCTCCGTTTCGCCTCGGCTCCCCTCTTCTCCCTTTCTCTTAGGCTCCCGTCTTCTCCTTACCAGCACCAGCGCCACCAGCAGGGGTAGCAACTGCTACTGCAACTCCAACATTCGTCAGCAGGGGTAGTAATGTCCAGTTGGTGGAGCATAGCAAAAAGGATTGGCCAGTACGATTCGAGCTAAATTGACGAAGACCCATATATGTATGTTGTCCACCATAATGAGGATGAGGTAATGGTGGTGGTGCGCGACCGTGATTCTGAACGCCGGCATCGGAATTCGGGCTGCAATGTGCATTGTTCGCTACAGTCGAAGTGGTATGGAATTGAGCTTGATTTAAAACGTTTCTTGGTGATATGGGAGCATGAATCTGCTCGCATTGATGAGTATTAGGGCCAGTAATGGAGTATGGCTGTCGGTGTTGGAGGGTTGGCCGGAATTGGTGTTGAAATCGTGCATGAAGGCTTGATTTGAGCCCGAATTTTGTCTGATTTTGGAGCTGTTATGTATAATTTTTGGTATGGAATTGAATAGTGGGATGAGAACATGTTGACGGTGTGGAAATCCGGTGGTTTGTCTGACGGCATGGTGGATGAATTTGGAGTTGAAGGTGCCGGTGGAGTGGATGATTGTGGTTGCAATTCCAGCTTGCCAAGAAAATAAGAAACCTGATGAAATATGGGAAAATCAATTCAAGGATTCTGTGGAAAAAAGGGTCACGTGATGTTAAAATGGAAAATATTTTGCCTGGAAAATATACCCTATCAAACAGCAAAAAAGTTTGAAAATTGTGAAAAAATTTCATCTTCCATGGAAGATTGCCTATCAAACAGGGCCTAAAATCCTACTCAAAGTAGCAAATTATTTTTCAAGGGAAAAAAATATCAATCAAACAACACAAAAATTGGAATTTGGGTGGTAAACAAATATTTTTTATGAAAAATATTGGCAATTCTATATTCTACCGTTCATGGCTTTGCAGCGGCGAACTTAGCATCCGGCGCGCGTGCTGAGCTTCGTCAGAACAATGTCATGCCAGGGGAAGAAGGAGACCGCGCGCAGGCGAGGGTAGTGGCGTAGCCACTAGTAACTGTTCCTCTTCCTTCCCTTTTTTTTAATTTTTTTTTTTTTGGTTTTGTAAATGGGCCTTTGGCCTGGGTTGGCTGAAAGTATAATTTATTTTAGTTGAGCCTCTGCTTTTAAATTAACTAGGCTCAATGTTTAAGGGAAAAAATCATAAATCGGGTGTATAGTTTATATCAATTCACAAATCAGATTTATAGTTTGAAAATTCAAAATTCAGGTATATATATTATTAATTAAATATATTTATTAATTAAATATAATACAGCTACAGTTATACAATTAATGGTCACAGATACATAATTATATGTCACAATTTATTTATTTGTCACAATTTATTAAATTAATTAGTCACAATTTATTTGTCGATCACAGATTTTTAAATTGGTTGGTCACAGATTATTTTTGAGTCACACATTACTAAATTTTTAGGTCACAGTTGAGTAACTGGTCACAGATTACCAAATATTTGGTCACATACCATCAAATAGTAGGTCACATAACCAAGTAATTGGTCACATACACCAAACAGTGGTCACACACCACACCGCCGTCACCAACACTACGGTGGTTCTCGTCAGCGAAGCTGCGGTGGCATCTGCAATCGGAACACTCAGCATTTACCACTACAACCAGCATCAACACCACCACCACCACCACCACCACATCCCGACACAACACCACCACTACACCTCCACTTCACCGCTGCTGAAAACCACCCGTCGCTCTAAACATCTTCAAGCAACACCATAGCACACACCCACCATCAGAAATCGCGGCTCTGTCACCACCAGTAGCTCAAAAGATCTTCGAGCAACACCGCAGCACACCCACCCACCGACAGAAATCGCCGCGCCGTCGCCGCATATCAGCTAAAATGGGGGTGTAATCAACAGCATATGTGTGTCGCCTGTAGCGGATCTGCAGCGGTGGTGTCTCGCTGGCGAAGCTGCGGTGGCGGCTGCAATCAGACCGACGACAGAGAGCGAGGAGAAGGGATATGAGAGAGTGAAGAGGAGGGGAGGCGAGACAAAGAGGGGGGAGAGGAGGCGCACGAGAGAGAGAGGTGAGGAAGTTGAGAGTGAGTGATAAATTAGGGTTAGAGTTTTAATATATAGTACTTGATTTTTGAATAATAAATTTTGGTCCCTAATTTTTGAATTCCAAACTTTAAACACCTGGAACTATGTAATTTTCTCAATGTTTAATTATATATAGGTGCAGGCCCGTCCAATTTCCAACCATTTCCATTTTCCACGATTCCACCCTTTCGCGGAAGAAGCGCGAGCTGTGCCGATGCCGGAAGGTCCAGTGACCAACTGTAGCCTGCCCAGTTTCTGCCGCTGCCCATCACTTCGTGAGTTTTCTATTTTCTGAAAAAAAAAAAAAATTTTGGTGTTATTTTTTTTGGAAGTTATGACTATCTTTACGGGCTGAAATCATGATTTATGTTGTATCGCGTATTTTTTTAGTATTTTGGGTTGTATTGAAATATATATATATATATATATATATATATATATATATATATATATATATATATATATATATATAGAATGATCTAATGAGCAGTGCTCATCTTATCTAAGCACCGATGAGTTGGCACATTAATTCATTGGTGGATTGGAACTCACAAAATCTTCATCCACCAATGAATTAATGTGCCCACTCATCGGTGCTTAGGATAAGATGAGCACCGGTGCTCATTAGATCATTCCTGTATATATATATATATATATATATATATATATATATTGAATAAAATTTAATATTATTTAATTAAATATTAATAAACGACCTCGTATTTACGATTACTAACTGTCGACGGTCAATGGTCAACGTCCACCCAAATTGAATTTTTCTTGCTTGGTTGGCTTTGCTTTGCAATACGATCAGGTAAACATTGTTCTCTTTTTTTTATTCAACGGCTTACAGTTTAATTACTAAGTAAGATCTTATTCTAGCATTTATGCATTTCTTTTAGTCTCTTAAAGGCACTTAGAAAACTTCAGTGATCAGATGGTGAAAGTGAAAGCTCATGATAAAGGTACTGTATCGTCGTGGGTCTCATTCAGTGCTATTTCTGTGTATCTTTCTTGTTTAATCGATTTTGAAACCTGGTTCAGCAGTTGCCAGGGATCTCCTTCTGGACTGGACCCTATTCGTCTACCATCATTTCAAAATTCTTTTTTTTTTCCTCAAATTTATTTTTAGTCATGCGTTTTTTTTTTCACAATAAAATATTTTGCACGAAAATTCAAAATATTTTTCTACTTTTTAATCACAATTTCTTTAAAAAATCACTATTTCAAAACTCATTTTCCTTCTTTAATGATAGAGATGGGCACGGATTTCACCCAACTCGATGGGGGAAACTGGGGACAGAGAACATCGTCTCTACCTTGACTTAATTATTTATGTAAATAATATTTTTAAAACTTTTTAATTTATATATTATATAAATATTAAAAAAAAAAAAATTTATACGGGAACACACAAGTTAAGGGAATGAAGATCTTCGCTACTGGGATTGGAAGGGGAACATGGACATTGCATTAAAATTCAATTAATGTTATTCATTATCAACGATTGCAGTAGTTATTTTACGTTATATGAAGATTATTGTAGTTGTTGAGTATGAATAACATTATTTTAAAAATTTCTAAGATTCGATGATTGGTTTGAACTTGGACCACTACGCCCCTATTTTTATCTTAGTGTTTCGTCAGATTTCCTAATAAAGACAATTAATAAATTCGATAATTAAAATTAAAATACAATATGACGTAGTTGAGATAAACCATAGTTGCGACCTCTATCGGACTATAGTCTATACCAATCGGTCAATAGTCTATACCAATTTGTTTTCTTAGGTAAATAATGTTGAAGTATCCATTCCAGTAGGTTCAATTGAATAAACATCAGCTTTTTGGCTGCCAGTCCCAAAGATTCCAACAAATCACATCACACCACATCTCTCTAGAAACAATAAAATTCACAATAGTTTACCCCTCTTCCATCACAGCTACATCCTCACCGCACAATCACGAATACTCTTCAAAATCAGCCAATCGTACGATTGTGAAAATCCCAACAGCGTCACCCCCACAAAGTCGTCAACCACGATTTTCAATTTTGGCAACTCGCTTTTAAGTAATTGTACATTCACTGGACTTTTTGTAGTCCTGAAATAGTCGTACAACACCTGCACACAAAGTGATGTTGCAGTGGATCCTGCCTCCAACCTCTCTACATGTTGGTGTAGATCTATTTTTTTAAATATATCGTCTTTCTCACCGGAATCTCAGTTTCCGATCATCTGTTTCTTCATACACTCTTTAGGTTACCGGTTTTTTTATTTTTGATTATATAATTTGAAGGAATAGAATTCCTCGCTTTCTCCGCCTATATATAATACGTGATTGAGCTTAGGGTTATGAACAAGGAAATACAATAAAATGAAGTAATCGATTTTTGATTGCATCAATCATTTTTTTTAAATCGTTTTGTTTACATGCAATAAATACAGATTTGTATGGATATATAGTTATGTTCAAATGTCGATGCTGAGGCGTAGAAAGGGCTCGGCAGCGAAGAAATCTCAAAATTCAGAGCCTCAATTGGATGAAAACAAGGAGAAAAATAACAATCAATTGCAAGAAAAATCGAATTTAAATGCTGCGAATTTGAAAGGAAATGTGAACTGTAATTCGAAATCGAATTCAGATGAGAAATTAAGGAAAAAATGGAATTGTGTGGACAACTGTTGTTGGTTCGTAGGATGCATATGCTCGATGTGGTGGTTTCTGCTGTTTCTGTACAACGCAATGCCGGCTTCGTTCCCGCAGTATGTCACGGAGGCGATCACGGGACCTATGCCTGACCCACCGGGGGTGAAATTAGCTAAAGAAGGGCTCACAGCGAAGCATCCGGTGGTTTTCGTTCCCGGGATAGTGACTGGAGGGCTTGAGTTGTGGGAAGGGCACTCCTGTGCTGAAGGGTTGTTTAGAAAGCGGCTATGGGGCGGTTCCTTTGGTGAAATATACAAAAGGTATCAAATTAAAATCTTTTTTTTATTAATTGTCATGTGCATATGAATACGGATGTGCGTGTATTTGGAGAATCTTTATGTTATTGAGTACTGAGTTAAGTAATGCGACTATCTTGAATTTGGTAAATGGTGTAATTGGGCTTCTGATATGGTAGCTCTTCTCATGATCGTGAGAGTTCAAGAACTTGTAAGAATTCTGTTCTGCATGTCGAAGGTGCAGATTTTATTCCACGTTAAAAGCTTTTATCTTTTAAAGATGGTAGAGTTTGAAAATTTTGTTATATAGTTATTAGAGATAAAGAGGCTATATCTCCCAAATAATGGTGGGTAGGTGTTTAATGGTCCTGAAAAAAGTTTTAATGTTGATGATTACCAGCTTTTCCAATTGCTACCGAAAACTATGAGTCCAATATTCACAGCATTGATGAATTCATTCAAACTTTCACAGCGTGTGCGGTTCACTTTTTTTCTTTACATAGTGAATTCCATGGACCGGGACCACCAAGAGTTAATGGCTCAGGAGTCTGGACCTTAATAATGGTTGTCAGTATTTAGAAATGCTGACTATCAGAGATGAGTTGAAGTGAACAAAATAAAATAAAATAAAAGTTTGTCTTCTGGATCATGAAGTACCCGAATAAAACGACGGATAAGATGTATCTATTTGAGTAAAATTATTTCATTTCAGATACTCTAGATATCTGTATTGTAATTTGAGAATTTATCACGTTTATAAGCTCTTGCTTAAGCTTTGTGAGTGTCCATCATATGGCAGAAGCTCACAAAGTGATTATGAAACATTATTAACGGTGAAAACTTTCCCCTTTCTGATGAAATAGATAAACTAATGGGTAGGGCACCAAATAATATTTCAATGTTCCGGCGTTGCTACTCAAGTTAGAACCTCAATAACCATTACAACTTTGTTCCTGGGCATTTCCTCCTGCTTGTTCCAATATTTACGTACTATCAATTATTCATTTTCAAATTTACACCTTGTAATTACTTGTGTAGAAAAACTGTTTTAGTAGCTCTACAGTGAGTATGTTACAACTTGTATTACATAAAATTTATAATTTATGTTCCCTTGTCCATGAAATGTATATCTAAGATGATTGGAGGTTTCTTTCTTCAATTTGACTTATTTTGCATAAATAGTTTCAAATATACTGTTTCTTCTCATTCACGTGAATCATTTATGCAGACCCTTGTGCTGGGTTGAGCACATGTCTCTGGATAATGAAACTGGATTGGATCCACCAGGCATAAAGATCAGGCCTGTATCTGGACTTGTAGCTGCGGATTACTTCGCACCGGGTTATTTTGTTTGGGCAGTATTAATTGCCAACTTGGCTCGCATTGGATATGAGGAGAAAAATATGTATATGGCTGCCTATGATTGGAGAATCTCATTCCAGAATACTGAGGTATGCCATTTGTTACCCTGGACGCACTTTATTCTGTAATCCTTTGAAGCTTATAATGCTACAGTAAACATGAGAATCTGAATAACCCAATATAAATGCAAGCTGGCATGTGAAATTGTCTATGTCAACAGATTAGTGGTCTGCAATACAAATATTTTATAACTATGGGTATTTTGCTGGAGCCTCTTTCATTGTGCTTAAATTGAGATGATTCTTTTGCAAAACTATCAGGTTCGAGACCAAACTCTGAGCAGAATAAAAAGTAACATAGAGCTCATGGTAGCTACAAGTGGTGGTAAAAAGGTGGTGGTTGTGCCACATTCAATGGGTGTTCTGTATTTCTTGCACTTTATGAAATGGGTGGAGGCACCGACACCAATGGGTGGTGGGGGTGGATCAAATTGGTGTGCTGACCATATAAAGGCTGTAATGAATATAGGTGGACCTTTTCTGGGTGTTCCGAAGATAGTCTCGGGATTGTTCTCCGCTGAAGCCAAGGATATAGCGGTTGCCAGGTTTTGCTTCTAACTTTAGTGCTTGATTGGTAATAGATTATCGTACCAGAATTTATCTCTGTTTCACCGTGTGAAAGTTCTGTATATTATGGGCCTGTTTGGTACAGATTCTCATTTTTTACAGTAAATCAATTCTCATTTTCAACCACACATTTTTCAATAAAATAATATTTTCCATCACATCAATACTTTTTTCTTCTTTTTCAACCACACATTTCCCATCATATCACTATTCAAAAATCAATTCTTCCCTCAAAAATTCCTACCAAACACACTCTATATTAGATTTATCTTGTCGACAAATCATTTAACTTCATCAATTTCCTCAAACATGCTTCCTGTTGCACTCCAGCTTTGATTATAAATTGTATTGTGCCCTCTTGTTGCACATAACTTGTTTGGGTGTGTGTAGCATTTATCTAATTGGTTCCTGGAAAGACAGGATTATTAATTATCAAATTCTAATTTCTCTTTTGTGATTGTGTTTTTCAAAATTAGAGTTGAATATTTTGTTCCATTAATATTATGGGTTACCATATTTGTTTCTAGAAGAGCTTGAGTGAATCTTTTCTTAGTGAACTTGTCTTCAAGCTGACCTTAAAAGTATAAATTTCTCCTTGTGCAGGGCAATTGCACCAGGTGTTTTGGATATGGATGTTTTTGGTTTTCAGACTTTACAACATGCAATGAGAATGACTCGGTCATGGGATTCGACAATGTCAATGATACCAAAGGGTGGGGACACTGTCTGGGGTGGCCTCGATTGGTCCCCAGAAGAAGGTCACGAGTGTAATGCAAAGAAGCCAAGGAACAATATTATGCAGACAGCAGGACCTAATGGGACAGTTAATTCGGCTTCTGCAACTCTCGTTAAATATGGAAGAATGCTAGCATTTGGGAAGGATGTAGCTGACTTACATTCTTCAGAGATTGAGAGGGTTGATTTTAGGGTAATGTTTCAACTACCATCTCCTAATTCTCTGAGAGAAGCTGTTTACCTTCAACTGAAAAGCAGTCCATCCACATGATCTATTTCATCAATTATTCTGCATGAAACTTTGATGTATGATGCTCTGATACTTTAGAAGTTATTTTCAAGTTTTATTAGTCATACTTTACACCAATACCCCCCTTCAACCTGAGCATCAGACAACTTATAGCTATACTTTCTTTGTGTAGTCAGTTTATACCTCAGTATATTATTTACTTTTTATCCTAAATAAATAGGACAAATCCTTGTTCGTCTGTTAAAGGACAGTGTGTTGAGCTGTTTAAAACAAATTGTTGGTAAGATGAATGTAGTGGAAATGAGCTAAGATGGATGTATGGCCATATTAAAATGGATAAGTTGAGATATAATAATATGCGCTCACAAGAGGAAGTGGTAGCGATTCAGAATAAATTAAGGGAATGATGACTTGACTCCAGTTGTTATGAATGTTCCACTACATCTTGCAATGAATTTGAAGGAAGTGGTGGAAAAGGGTTCATTTAAGCCACCAAATTTATTGGGAACAAGGCTTAGTTTGTTATTGTTGTATCCTAAATAAAGAGGGATTTTCTTTAAAAATAAAAAACAGATGTATTTAACTAAATTGAAGTTTTGTCAGTAGTGATTTAGGTAAATACAAAATTGTTGGAGGAGATTTACTCCATGAAAATATTGTAATGGAGACCAAAGAACAACCTATAAAACAAAAATGACCTTCCATCTTTTGGTCTAATAAACCATAAATGGCCCTCCATCCATTCTATGAACCTCCAAGAAAGTGCTCTATAAAGAACCTAGGACTCGGGCCACTAGGAAGCCAAATGAACAGATGGGTGTCAAGCTTATCTTTATGCTTTTCCATGAAATGCTGGTTAGATGTGATATTCTATTATTCAGTTATGGCAAAATTCTGTGTTTCATTTTGCTTGCATGACTTCACCAATATCAACATAAAACAACTCGTTAAGTTAACCCTGCAATCTTGGTGAGTATTAATAAACTTTTGACTGCTGTAAGAAGACTCAGTTCGTGTAATGAGGTTGGAGTGGAACATGATGCCGTTCTTTCATTTTTGTATTAGTTCATAAATCAAAATCTTTAAATAGTTCCAGTAAATACCTCAAATGTTGTCACTAGTGATTCATGTTGAGGATTGGGTTTTGGATGTTTAAATATTTGGGCCATGGTTGGAGGGTATGCTTTAATTACACTTTTTAGTGCGGATTAAAAACCATTGTAATGATTCTATTATAGTTAATCTTTTCTGTATGTTTTCTTCTGCTGATATCACGATAGGGAGTAGCTGGATTCAGTGTTCACAAAATCTGTTAGCATTATTATATCTATATGGTCCTAATTGACCCGTCAATAGAAATTATCCGTTTCTAAGGGAAATTGTTAGTAGCATGATTTTGCTCTCTTTTTGTCGGTAAAAATTATGTATTTCTAAGTGAAATTGTTGGTAGCACGATCTATTTGCGGTCTTCTCTTTTGGGTTGTAGTTCTTAAATAAGAAATTCTTTCGACCTATTATCCCAAGTATCATAATGCATCTGGAATTATTATCAGCCAAATTTTATACTGAAACTGGGTAGCGGGGAGAGACCTTCTACCATACTACTGTTTGTTCCTTGCTATCATCCAGAATGAAGGTTCAGCATTGCTTATTCAATATGGAATCAAATATAGGCTGCGTAATTTTCTTGTCTTTTTCTTCTTCTTTTTTCCTGACAGAATGTCTGTAAACCAGTTTTGGTGTCTACATTCAAGAATTTCTAGAAAATTCATGCTTCAGCTTCTTCATTTAGTTTATTTGGGTGACCTATAGGGAGTTATCAAGGGAAATAATCTTGCAAACACAACCTGCCGCGATGTATGGACAGAGTACCAGGATATGGGTATTGGGAGTGTCAAAGCAGTTGCAGATTATAAAGTTTACACTGCTGGTTCGATTTTGGATCTACTTCACTTCGTTGCCCCAAAGATGATGAAGCGAGGTGATGCTCATTTTTCACATGGGATTGCTGATGATCTGGATGATAAAAAATATGAACATTACAAATATTGGTCAAATGCCTTGGAAACAAAGTAAGTTTCTATCCTGTAAATCAAAGTTCTCCCTGATACTCTTCTTTCGTCCCTTCTCCTAACATATCTTCGTTTTCAACTGTTCAATTTCTTTCAATGAATTACCTTCGTACAGTAGTTGATGTTTCTGTGAAAGATAAAAGAATGCACCATTTGGTGATATTGATATAAATTTGATATAAAAAACAGATCATTTTTTTTTTAATTAGCTAGATGGTCTAAATGATAGGAAACATCTATATTTTTTCCCTATCTCACTTCGTCTCCCTTTCTTGTTAGGGCATGAGTAAACACTTGCACATGGTTTTGGTGGTTTGTCTACATCTAAATTTGCTCTCTATATGCCTTCCAATGTTTTTGCTTTCTCAGTATCTGCTTTTTCCCTCCCTCCACATCAATCAGTTGTTTGTTATAGATATCCCTGCATTATCTTTCTCCTTCTACAGGAACATATATCGTATTGGAGATTTTTCTTGGCAATGTTTTATATTCTGCTTTCCTTTCTCAGATTACCAATGGCACCAGACATGGAAATGTTTTCAATGTATGGAGTTGGAATCCCCACTGAAAGAGCATATGTCTACAAGTTTAGTCCTGCAGCTGAGTGTTATATACCTTTTAAGATTGATACTGCAGCTGATGGTGGAGACGATGGCCCTTGTTTGAAAGGCGGAGTATATTCTGTAGATGGAGATGAAACAGTCCCTGTTCTTAGTGCAGGTTTTATGTGTGCAAAAGGTTGGCGGGGAAAGACTCGATTCAATCCTTCAGGAATGCGTACTTACATAAGGGAGTATAATCATGCTTCTCCTGCTACTCTTTTAGAGGGCAGGGGAACCCAAAGTGGTGCTCACGTAGATATAATGGGGAACTTTGCCCTGATTGAAGATATCATTAGAGTAGCTGCAGGAGCAACGGGAGAGGATTTAGGAGGAGATCAAGTCCGTTCTGATATTTTCAAATGGTCGGAAAGGATTAAGTTAAAGCTCTAAATTTATTTGGTAAGTTTCACTTTTCACTGCCTTTGTTGACAGCCTACTTGTCATGCATTTTTATGTTGAATCGTTAACTAATTTCGGTAGACATTATCATCCCTCGTATTGTTAGGCTACTGAATGTTTGTTGTATGCATGCATTTGAAAAGTAAACATAAAAAACCATAATTGGCTGATCTTAAAAACTTAAAAGTAAATAATTTTCTTTTAAGAGCATAATTTTGTTTATTTGTCAAAGTTAGTTGGAAATAAGTTACTTAGAGCTTGTTTGGGAGAGATTTTTGGGGGAAGAATTGATTTTGAATAGTGATATGATGAGAAATGTGTGGTTGAAAAAGAAGAAAAAATTATTGATGTGATGGAAAATATTATTTTATTGAAGAATGTGTGGTTGAAAATGAGAATTGATTTACTGTAGAAAAATCTAATCTCTCCCAAACAGGGCCTTATTTTGATAGTATATAAGACATACTTTCAATTCTTCACTTAAAAAGTAAGAAAAGAAAAGTAGGTTATCCAAGCATATTTGAAAACAAACTTTTACCCTTTTAAGCTTAGCCAAACACGCTCTTTCTGTTTCTACATAAAGGGTTAAAAGAATTGTTAGTCTCGTTCCAACTTATGGCCTTGTTATACTTTGGTCACTGATCATTTTATGTTCCAATTTTGTCAACTTATGCCTATAAACCGCATCTCTGGCCTTAAGCTACATTTTCAACATTCCATGTCTCTCTGTACAATTATTTATGTACTCAGCACGTAGTCGATTCTTCAACTCTTAAGATTGAGCATTTGTTTGTTTGTGTTTGATGATACACATGCCCTTGGAGGTAGCTGTATAAAACATTTGTTTATGTTAATCCAGATTCCATCCTTGACGATGAACTCAGAGCTGCTTTAGATCTTGATGATATGCCATTGATTCATGTGGTTTGATTAAATTATGTCAAGCCATATTCCCCAAAGAAAATCAGTCTGAAAACTTGTAGCAGGCAGTTAACAATGCATCAAGTTTCTGCTGTAATTGAGCGTGTACGGTTGCAAGGGGAAAGCATAGATAAGGGCACCACATTGCTGCACTTTTTTCTTTTTTTCTTCTTTTTTTTTTGTTGGTGCTTTCTTATTATACCAGGAGCAGGCAAGGAATTCCATTAGTAGCTGATTGTTTGTAATGACTTGAATTTAGTAGAATGCTTCTGGACATCCAGTTTTCGATTTCCTGTTAATATCAAAATATGATATTTACTCAATTTTATAGCAGCAGAAATTTTTATCATCATTGGCATGATTGCATAACTAGAAGAAAAAGGGAAAAATGTGGTAGACAATATTCTAGAAGTTTGTCTCATACATATGAAAGAAAATAAAATAAACACATTTTTCCTGCATCCATAAACCATCCTTTATAAATTTATACAAGAAAAAAATATAAAATAACATTCAATTGAATCAAGAGAGCCACCTGTGTTCGATTTACAACCAATTCCAATAGTTTGAACCCAGTTTTGTCACATTGTCCATTACAATATCCCATATATGACAATCTAATTAATGCAAAATACAGTCTAACAGACAAACAGTGCAGTCCTAGCGCAATCTGATGGTTTCATTGGGGAAGATAACGTTCGGATTTCGAATATGAGGATTAAGGGCAGCGAGTTCTTTCCATTTAGCCCCAGTTCCATGAACACGAGACGAGATGCTCCATAAGGTTTCGCCAAGATTCACTGTAGTTGTCACTGGGGAAGAAGAAGCTGGCGAAGAAGATTTCGCGACAGCCTTTGACTTCATCAAGGGATGCTTATTCTTCTTCCCCATTCCATTTGCGAGTAACCAGCGGGACCCAGACTGTTGATTAGACGAACCCCATAACTTCTTTTTCCCCGGCTCAGTCTTCAGACCCGCAACATGCACCTCAGTGACTTTGTATTGAGGAATGTGTTCTTGGATTTTGTCTTCTTTTGGCTCGTCAGTTATGTCTTCCTTTTTAGCAGCCTTGTGCCCTCCTTCTTCATCATCATTGCAGTTTCTTAATTTAGGAACTGTGCTGTAGATTTTAGGTTTTGGTGCAACAAACACTCTCTCGACTTGAATAAGAGCTAGCATTGGGGTACCAACTGGCTCATAGTTCCTTAAAGGATCACGCAATTGTACCATTAGTGTGACAGTGAAATTGTTACCCAACAAACCACACTTTCTACTCTTTCCCCGTCTCTTCTCCCCCTTAGATCTTCCGCGAAACAATTCTAAGGAGGTAGCATGATGGGCTGCCAGTATTTTAGAAGTTCGCTCACTGATGAGATCTTCATCATCGATTTCACCAGAATCCAGCTTCATCCATTCATCAAGTGTTAGAGACAAACCCATCAATCCATCGATATCTTCACCATTGTCTTTAACGTCTAGAAGTTGCAGTCCACCAGTGCCATCGAGACCTATGGAGCCACTGATATTGACTGTCTTTCCCTTGAGGGCTGAAAATTCACCGATGTTTTGAGGGCTGATGTTTGAAGGTGCATCCTCGTCTGACATGCCAGATTGTATTCTCAAACCCTCAATTGAAAGGGCTTCAATTTTATCCATAGCTAAAGGAGCAAGATCTTCTAAGGATACATATTCAGCATCACTACCAAGTGAATTTGATTCGAACTTACTTGACCTGGCACAAAAGGTTGTTTCTTTTACTGTCTTTGGCTCACCAGACACGTTTTGCATAATTTCATATTCATGCTGCAAGAAACCTTGCCTGCGACAGGGATGAAATATGAATAAAACTATCAATCACACAGAAATGCTAAAACAAAGATGAATAAAAACGTGGATTGGCGACAATGTTAAAACATTAACAACGAACCTCTCGGGTCCCTCAAGACTGGGTGCAGCTTCCCATGCTATTTGTTGCATTGTTTTCCCAGTTATATCTTCCAGGGGCATCAACCTATTTGCCTGCATTGAGAGCTTTTCAATGCCGACAGAGGCCAGACCCTGAAGTATGTCCATTATACTAGAACCCATCTCAGCAGGCACCACCACTGGACTTGATGCCTGCATAATTAAGCTCCCACTGTTTTTTGCGTTCTTGAAAAGCACAGGATTCATTGAGCGCAAAAACCCTCCTTTTTTTGTCTGAACAAAAGGACCCAAACCTTCTGCAAGAGGAGGCAGCTGCTGAGGATTCTGGTGAAGTACATCAATTGGACTCCCAAACCCACCTGAGCTGCTAGGTGGCGAATGTTGAAAAGCCCTCTCATTTAAGCCCCACTCACGCATTAAAGATTCAGTCTCCAAGTCCTCCAACATTGAGGCCCTTATTTTAGTCCTCATTGCCTCAGTTTCTATCTTAGGCCTCTCATCATAGTCCTGTGCCACTACTGAGTTATGAAAGTCATCGGAGATGGTTTCCCACCCAGTAGCTGTAGGAGCATCAGTAACAAATTCTACATTTTCGTTTTTGACATCAAAGTCCAAAAAGGAACTCCTGCCGGCAAGACAATCCTTCTCAAATTGCCTCAATAAGCGCTCTCTAGGGGACTCGGTCTCACTTTCTGAACTCAAGCCAAATGGACTGTGATCTATCCCCAACATGTCCAAGAATTCATTAGCAACAGATTCAGTAATATCCTCCAAGCTCTGGGATCTCCCTTTCCCAAGATTCCTGTATTTCGACTTAGTCTCTGAATAAGTTTCTCTGTCTGAAATATCACATTCATCTTGTGATTCTAATCCTTCTTTCATCAAATCTGAGGTGCAAGTCAATGCCAACTCCAGTTCTTTCATTAGTGATTCTTTAGTGCACTCCTTCTCAAAATTGCAATCACTTACCGATGGTTCATCTTTTTGACAATTAATTTCCTCAACCAATGAATCAATGGGTAGTTCAATGTCACTGTTGGTTTCAAGACTCTTTCCTACAGAATCTTGAACAGCCTTCAACCTAACGTCTTCTGATTCTACTTTTTCCTTTGTGAACTCTTCTATCCCTTGTTCTATGATAGAATATTCACCAATTTCGCATTCAGTTTCAGGGCAACCTTTTTCAGCATTAGGTGGTTTAGATAAATCTAATTTAAGAGGCTCAGCAGATTCAGAAGAAGGAAGAGTCTCAGGCTTATTATTAACTGAAGCATTTGACATCTCTTCATCAAGTTTCTGATATAGTATATTCACCGAATCAGACAGTTCTGACCTTGATATGGACAACACCTCATGAAGATCCTTTATATCTTCAGTAGACAGATTTGAGGTAGAAGACCTTGTAGGAAGGCTTCCTGTTTGCGGAATACTTAGTTCATTCATTTGATCAAATTGTCTGAGGAGTTTCGTTGCACTTGACCTATTCCGCAGCAATCCCTGAGGGGCGGAAACATAGTTGTTGCTAGAATCGGTGCTGTTGTTCCCAATTACTGCGTAACCAAAACTAACATTAATAGTCCCACCTCTAGCTTTACCTGACAACCTGAAACTAGTTGTCCATTTCCCTGAGCTCTTCTCCTCCTCCAGTTCCTCTAATGTTAGAGGAAGCAACCTTGTTAAATCAACCCGATGCTTACCTAAATCGAGCTCGGGAGCATTATATACTGAGGCATACAATAAGAAATGCTTTGCCTCATACTTTGCTGAATGATGGGGACCACTCCTACTACCATAGACAGAGCACGAATGAGATAACTGTTCCTCAAACTCAGCTGTTCCTCCACGAACCCTAACTGGGCGTGTCACTAACCCACCATCCCGCCTCTTCCAATGCACAATAAGACTGACATCATCAAAAAATGACGGCAACCCTTCTATGTAATGGACTTGAACGGAAAAACGACAATTAAACCTGCGGTTTCTGACATGGGTCAAGGCCTTTATACCCTTCCAACTCCAAATGGACTTCTTATCCTTGTCAAATGAATCTTTAGAGTTTTTGCTAGCATCTTTCAGCTTTGTTTTGGGTTCAGGCAAATGTGATTTTCCCACAGATTTCGATCTACTACTAACAGTAGAAATTGTGACCCTGGGCTGTGTTTTATCCGAATGTAGGGCTTTACTTATAGATTCAAGTTCATTCAAAAACTTCAAAGTGCCTGCATTCTCCCCAGTTTTCTTCCTATTATGTGCTTTTGACATTATCTCCACGCGAGCTACAAAATTACACACAAGATCTTTCCAAAATTAAACCCTGTCCAAAATCATATCTAGCATAACTAACAAAAGCCATCTCCAAAATCCAAAAATATTCAATAACCCCCAAATTTCCCATCGAAAGTAAATCATTTTATAGAGTTATTAGCAAAAGGAAAGCAAGAATATTACTTATAAAACGTTTAGCGGGGTTTAGCTCTATATATTTATGTGCCAGCTCGAAACGAAAGCAAAAAACAAGATTAATTCAAAGGTTTTACAGTCCCTGCATCAACAGATGAATTAAATAGGGTACGGACTAATCGTAACTCTTTGTATTCATAAATTGACCAGATATTAATTGGAAAAATTCTAAGAACAGAAAATTGACGAACAAGAGCAGATAAGAGAGAACGACGATCTTACAAGTAGAGTAAACGATAACTCGGCCGATGCTTCCGGTCTTTGATTTCTCTATCTAAAGAATATGATCTCTCTCTTGGCTTGACCATGTTTAATTCATTGTTAAAGCTGAAGATACACGAAACATGCAGAGTAATCTTTCACTTGTGCCCCTGCAGTTCACAAGATTTTCACTATGCCCATAATATTCGTATATTTATCATCTTGATCCATAACACTTCATGTGAATGCGCGATGAAACTATTTTTAGTTTCACTATACATTTATGGGTTGTTTGAGCACATTTTTTTTTTTAAAAAAAAAAATGCATTTTTCAATAATGTTATGACAGAAAATGTGCAGTTAAAAATAAGAAAAAGCTTTGAATTTGCGTATAATACTATTTTCCTGAAAAATGTATGATTAAAAAATGGTGTCAAATCACTGTAGAAAATTGAATTTTGATAGAATAAATGGGGCTCAAACAATGACTTAAAAGAGAAGTACTACATGTACATGCTATTTTTACAGACTGGTTTTATTGAATTTTAGACAAAAAATAAAGTTAAATCAGTCAATCAATTTTTTTCATCTCAACACCCGTAAATTCATATGTACAAGAAATCTGTATAAATAGCATTTTTGACATTTAAATCACCGATTTTCATTTCATAGAATAATGTGATCGTATATATATTTTGAATTTTTAACATTGTCTTGTTTTCTTTATATATTATTTTCATCCATGTCAATATCTATTTGACAAGACTTAATTTCCTTTACATTATTTTCTTCCAATTTGAGTATAAAGTGTTCTTTAACTCCTAAAAAAGTTTGGGGGTCAAAATACAGAATAAAAGAACTATTGGGTAAAAAGAAAAAATATGATGAAATATGTGACTTCAAATGAATTAAACAAGAATATGTTATTTGTCTTATATTCTTTTAATATTTAATTAGTTTGAGAATTCAAGATGTGTTAGCCGTCCACTTAAAGCACGCATGTTAATCAATTAATTATTTGGTTTTTACTTTTTGTAAGTAATAATTATATATATGGTGAGTGAAATTCTTGTGGCTTCTCTTTGACAAAAAAAAAAAAAAAAAGTCAAAATTTCAATTTTTTGAGATTTCAAAATTAATTATCTCAAACCCGAATGATATTCTTTTGAAAACAATGAAAAATAAATTAAATAATATTGAAAGAGAAAAAGAAGTTAAATGTTATGTATTGTACTATCCATCGAGTTTCCTTTAAAATAAAAATCAAATACTCGTTATAAACCATTTTTCAGTTACATGGGCTTTCACATTTTTACTTTATAATAAAATAAATTTTACTTTTTTTACACATTACTTTTTACAATAACAATTCAACGTACTAAACATTTGTAACATTTCAAAATATACTATCTATTTTTATTTTTTTCCCGTCGCGTGGGCTTCAAATGCTACACTATCCCTCATTATTATCTTTCTTGGAGAATTTCATTATTTTTCAAGAAGTGATCGATTCTACAAAAATGAATCAAAGGAATGAGGCATATTTTGACTTATAAATGTAAATTGTACATCTATTGTCCCTATTGGCATGTATTTGACAGATTACGTCAACATTTATTAACGCATATTCGAACCACTTCTTTAGAATATATTTTGTTAAAAGTAATTTTAAATATAGTGTGTCGTTAATAAGTAAGGAAAAAAAAAATTGAATTTACATGCAAAATTATTTTCTTGGGTTCAATATTATCTTATTCAACGTACTAAATGTTGTTATCACCTTTAAAAAGGTTTACAAACAATTTTATATTTCAAATGAATTTTGGTTGGAGATGTTAAATGAAATTCCATTTTACATGCTCGAACCTCTTGTCTGTCTTTTCCCTGTGGCTTTTGCGAATAATTTCAGAGGTATTGATTTGAATTTAAATAAAAAGTTTTTGGAGCGTGCACTATCGATCACATTTGGGCATTATAGGCTTTGAAAATGGCCCATTGACCATCCCCAATATACATAGAGGAAATTACACCAATTTAAAATACCATTTTCAAAAATCATGAATCAAGTTTCATTTTGCAAAAATCAGGTTTTAATTAAGAATTTAAAATTTTTTTTTTAAATAATAATCAAACCCTAAAACTAATTCAAATCACTCTCTCACCGTCTCTCCATCTTCTCCCCCACACGGCGATTCCGTCGCCTCCACCGCCAGCCAAACTCAGCCACACCGTTCGTTCCCTACTCCCAAACTCAGCCGTACCGTCCGTCTGACTGTTAAACCATGAAGGTGAAGGTGTCACTGTTTCTCCCCACACGGCGATTCCGTCGCCTCCACCCCAATCACACCGTTCGTTCCCTACTCCCAAACCTCAGCCGCACCGTCCGTCTCACTGTCAAACCACGAAGGTGAAGGTGTCACTGTCGTCTTGGGCGGTGTTGCTGTCGTTCCCAACCACCGAACGCCGCCGATCTGTCCGTTCCCTTTTTTTTTTCGACCGGATGGTTGAGTTGGATGAGTCAGATTCGTTTTTCGTGGCTGCGACCTGTGTGCGGTTGGTGCTGTTGGGTGTGGTTAGGTGCGGTTGGGGCTGCGATCTGGGTGCGGTTGGGTATGGTTAGGTGCGGTTGGGTGAGGTTGAGGCTGCGATCTGTTGGGTGTTGGTTGCATGCAGATCTTCTTTTATTCTTTTTTTTTTTTTTATTATGGTGGATCGGCGGCGGATCTGGCGGCGATTTTGTTGTTGGTAGTGGAGTCAGTGGTCCAGTTGGTGTTGTTTGGTTACGGGGCGGCAACAGTGGTGGAGCCGCTGATGGGGGAAGTGGCGAAGTCGTGGTCACAAATGATTTTGGGGTGGTTACAAATGATTAGGTTCTTTGTGACCAATAATTTGGTTAGTTTGTGACCAATGAATTAGATAAACTGTGACTAATAAATACTTTGTAACCTAAAAATAATTACATCGTGACCAATAATTTGCTAAATTGTGACCTAAAATATAATATATGTTCAATTAATGGGATGTTTGTGACCGTAAATAAGTATTGTGACTTACAAATTTTGTGATTTGTGACCGATGAAAAAATTGTGACTTTTAAATTTTTAAGTTGTGACCGATAAACAAATTGTGACTTATGAAAATTTTGAATTGTGACCTAAAAAATTTTGAATCGTAATCAAATTGTATTGATCTGTGACCTTAACATATTCGTCGGAATCGGATCAGTCGCCGGAAAAGTCGTCGGAACGGTGGCCGGAGAAGAGTGGTGATCGGAACGGTCGCCAGAATACCCCCGGAGTTGTAGGGGTGGTGGAGGTGGGGGTTGGTTAATTAATTTATAGTATAATTAAATATTAATAATAAATTAAATTAATAATTATTATTTCATTATTAAAATTATAAAGAAACCTGATTTTTGAAATTTAAAACATGTTTTGGTATTTTTGAAAGGGAACAATACATAAATAAGGCATTTACTTTTACCAATTTCAAAAATACCGAAACATGTTTTAAATTTCAAAAATCAGGTTTCTTTAAATTTTTAATTATGAAATAATAATTATTAAATTAATTTATTATTAATATTTAATTCTACTATAAAATAATTAACCCACCCCCACCACTCCTACCATTCCAGGGCTATTCCGGCTTTCGTTCCGGTCACCACTCTTCTCCGGCGACCATTTCGACAACTTTTCCGACAACTAATCCGATTCCGACGAATATGTTAAGGTCACAGATCTATACAATTTGGTCACAATTCAAAATTTTTTAGGTCACAATTTGTTTATTGGTCACAACTTAGAAATTTAAAAGTCACAATTTGTTCATCGGTCATAGATTCCAAAATTTATAAGTCACAATACTTATTTATGTCACAATTTATCAATTTATTGGTCACAATTAATAATTTTTAGGTCACAAATTAATAATTTTTTGTTCACGATTAATAATTTTTTGGTCACAAACAATCAAATTATTTGTGACCACCACCAAATCGTTTGTGACCACTACTAAGTCACAAATCACACGCAGAACACACAACCACCGCCAACACCACCCAAACACGGAACCAGGCCGCACAAATCAACCAAATAATTGGTCACATATACTACCCACAAGGCCACAACTGAGAACACAACCAACACTCATTCCATAAAATAACAAGTGCTGCCAACATCACCACCACTTCATGAGCACCGCCAACACGACCGCAACAAACTATAAAAACCACCAACAAAATCACTGCACAACCACCACAAACTCAAATCCAAGATTTGCATCACCATCGCCGCCACCACCTCAATTGCCACGGTTTGCATAACACTAACAATCATCCACAGAAACACCCTGAAACTCCGATAAAGTAGCAGATCGAGAAAGAAACCACCACAAAACATTGAAGCGATTGCCGTGCAAAACATCACAACGACTGAAGCGAAGGAAGAAAACATCGCAAAGGAAGAAACGACAACGAAGCACAAATCAGCACACATACCACAAATTGGCCACCTCCACCACCTTCCGGCACTCAAATCGACGCTGCGACGACTTCGTAGCAGTCGTGTAATGTCCCAGATTTTATATTCTTAATTTGGTTGGTATAGTCCATTTAAGAAATAAGCTATGGAAGCTTGGCCCATTTAAGGTTATGAAAGTACAAGCCATAAGTTATTTATAAGCCCAATACTTTAAGACATTAAGTTTAAGTAAATTTGATTTCAAAAATTTAATGAATAACTGGGTTGCCACAATGGTCATCTGCATAGTATTTCCTATTGGCCACCTAGGTTCGAATCATCATGCAAATGTTTTTATGAAGTATTTTTATAAAATTATTTGTTGGGCTTAAAACTCTTCAAATTCCTAGTTAAAGACTCAATTTAACAAGATTAATGATAATATAACTGTGACATCCCGAAATTTTCTAGAAATTTTAGGGACTTAATTGAATTGATAGTGTAAATTATGTATGAATTATAATTAAAATAATATTATGGGTATTAGAAGTGCAATTTTAATAAAAATAAAATAATTGCAAATCTTCCCAATGACCAAATGTGCAATTTCATTAACAAATAAAATTTTAACATCTTTCTCATAAGGCTAAAAATGCACATGTATAATATCATCAACAAATAGAAACTTGACATTTTTATCCTAGGAGTTAAAAATGTAAATTGCTCAATCAACCCCTAGTAATCACTATAAATATGGAAGGGTTTGGGGGAAGTGAGACATGTCTACTTCTCTTTCCTTTTTAAGGTATGTTTTAACTTTTCCTTCTTTGTTTAATTTAATTAGTTAGTTAATTATTTAGTTATTTGTTTATTTAATTAGTTAATAATATAATTAGCTCATTGGTTGGTACATTCCAATTTCTTGTTTTTATAAGTTAATTAGTTAGTTAATGGTTTAGTTAATCACTTATTTAATTAGATACTAATTTAATTAATTGTTCGGTTATTTTCGGCACTTGAAGTTTTGAATGATGGAGTTAATTATTTAGTTAATTACTTATTTATTTAGATAGTAATTTAACTAATTATTTGATTTAAGTGCTTAATTGATTTATGAGTGAAAAATCAAAATTATTGTTTTAGGGTTCCTTGATAATTGAAGGAAGATAAAATTGGAATTAAATTTAATTAATTAAATCAAGGATTCTGTGAAAGAGATTTAAAAATTTAAAAAAAAATGATGAAATTGAGGAAAAATGATGGGAAGTAATTAAGGAAGAAAGAAAGTAGAAAATGATTTACTATAATAATTGTTACTATCATCATGATATTAGTTATGGAAATTGGGTTTTTAATATAGGTATATATAAATATGTAGATATGGTCAATTGGAGAGAAAACATTTAGCATTTGAGACTTAAACTTAAATTATTTTGATTTGGTGATATGATAATATGAGAAGTAAAATGTAATAATGGGTGAGGTATGTTGAAAATTTGGTAAAGATAAAATGAATCAAACATGAAATGGGAAAGAATATGGTAGTATATTGGCTACTTTAATTTTTATATGTATGAGTTTTATTTTAGAAGTTATGGAAGTTCTTTTATAAAAATAAAGAAAATTTCATTTATGTTATGGGTAATAAAGTAAGATCATTATTAGTATTATTACAAGGAGTACTCTATTAAGTAAATATATATCATCTTATAGGTTTAGTTTAGATAACATGGAAATAACATGATAAGTTAGGATTAATGTAGAAGTTATTTTATTAATGCAGATATTGAGCAAGGAGGTCGCGAAAAAGGTAAATATTGATGTTCTTCAACTACAATACAAAATACGTGATTATGTGAAGTGATGTGTTTATATGTGTTTGTTGTCTTTATGTGACATGGTGATGTGACAATTGGTTACTGGGTTTATTTAGAAAACGTATGGATAGTACGTTTTCAAGGCCATGCATATTTATGTTATCATTTTCATGGAGTGTGTGGTTGAGAATTTTACATGTGAATCCCATTATAGATGTACCGTATTATGGTGTCCGAATAAATATACCGCTTTGAGGCTCCTAAAGGTCACTAAGGGTAGCCAAGGATAGGGTATTTCGAGTTCGGCACTTGTATACAGGCGGTGTCAGGAGGTCCCTTGGTGGCCTTGGGACTGCGGATAGGCACGGTGCCAGGCCTTAGTTCATATTATATATATATATATATTCTGATGAGGTATCCTGAGTCTCGGTGGGCAAGGACGGATACCTTGGTATTGATTTGTGCACAAGTTAAGGCTATGTTATTGTGAGCTCACACGGTACACTATAATGAGGATTCGGGCCCAAGTGTGTGTGAGTGACATCATTGCACCATCATATTTACTGAACTTTATTGTTCACGCTGTGTATTTTGTATTGTAGATGGCTCCGCAAGCAACTGAGGTTATTCATACCGCCAGACATGCCGAAATTACTGAAGACCTAACAGCTATACATGTGATATATAGGCGCACTCACTACACACGTTTTTATATGGTTGTTGACGATGTTGAAGGTATTGAAACTTTTGAAGAATATAAGGATTTTGTGTTGGTAATGGTTGACGTGTATGATCTGATCACGGGGCGATATATAAATACTATGATATCTGTAGAGTAGATAATGATGTAAGGTAGGTGATGGAAAATAGTAAAAGAATGTAGTAAATATGGCATGAGTTAGCCGACATGGGTACGCTACTACATTAGCCTGCGATAGATTAGATATATGGAATATTTTTGAAAGTTAGCAGGCACTTCTTTTGACTAGAATTTTTGAATGGTCTATAGGTAACTCATTAACTGTATTTTGTAAAGCAAGCCTCTTTTGGTTATAATATAAGTTTGATGGTGCTTTAAACTCTTTATTATTAATTTAATCTTCATGATATATTTTGGTTTTATTTTGATATGTCTAAGAATAAATTTTAAATTCTAGAATGATTCAAAAAAAAAAATTAATAATATAATAGAATAAAAAGATAAGAAGAAAATAAGAAGAAAATAAAATTTTTTAATAAATATTAATTACATTAAGGTGGAACGTCACAATAACTCTTTCATTTAGTTTTCCATTAAAAAGGGAGGTTACAAGAAGAGGAAAAACATTTTTTAACTACACCTTTCCTCAAATCCGAGATTACACTTATTTTCTCTAAAAAAAAAATCTTTATGTTAAGTAAAGTTTGAAAGAATAGCAAGGGTGTGAGGGAGAGTGCACACTTTGATCAAGGAAAAAGATTTTCAAAAGAATAGGAGAGGAGCATATTTCTAAAAGTTCTGATACCGTCGGGAAGCAACAACAATCATCCAACATTATACTTTCAAAAGCTTTTAACAAAGGTAGGAAAAGGTGCAAGTGTTGGTTTCGTTTTCAAGTTATGATTTTTTCCATTTAAAAGTATGAATGTAATGGTACCTTCGGGTACGGTGTTTCGGCACCACTATAGTTGAATGATCATTCTCCGGCTCTATGCGTTATGTTAATTCATAACTCTACAGAAATTGGATTTTGCCGGAAATCCTACTACGCGACGGTATGAATCTATAGTTCGAAATTTTATAATTTGTTAATGAAACACACCGATGACATCTATTGAGTTTCAAACTCATGGGTTAATTCCCTCTCTACAGGTTGATTTGATATGATTTTGCTTGGGACGTGGATGATGGTAAAGAATGATGCAACGTGCTATGGAGAGACCGGTGATTTAATGTTTTCAATTTTACTACGAAAATGTTTACTTTAAATAATTTGTTTCCTATGAAATGTTGTTTATAGAATTGTTCTAAACACATTTATTTATGAATAATTATGCATTATGGAAATTATCTTACAAGTCGCTGGTTTATATTTTAAAAAAAAACGTTAGCAAAGTAACGTTGCTGTTTTCTAGAAATTTCGTTTCTGACTTGACTTAAAAAATCCGTAACTTAGTCGTTACTTGGAATTTTTCAATGAAACAAGTGGCATTTGATAGCCTCATAGGTTAGCTACGAAATAAACTTGGAATTAAGTCAATCCAATGTCGGTAAAATTTTATAGGTTACTTAGAGTAAACTGCACTAGAAAGTGTTGCTGGGTTTCCAGTTTCTGTAGTTGATTTCAAGCAATCATAACTCACTCATTATTTGGAAATTTTAGACAAAATCAGTGGCATTGGATAAACTTACATGTTAGCTACTGAATGAACTTGAAATCATGTCAATCTGATGTTAGTAGGATTTTATATGTCATGTTAAGTAAACTGCACGGGTGAGTGTTGCTGTTTTTCAGTTTCTGCTCTTGGCTTCAAAAATTTATATCTCACCCGTTACTTGATGTTTTTGGACAAAAGAAATTGGATATGATAGTCTCAGGGGCTAGCTACTGGATATAGCTAAATTCATGTCAGTTCGATTTGTGTAAAATTTTATATGATATTTTAAGTGAACTGTGCTGGGTTTCCTCCCAACCCGAGTTGCTGTGGGGTTTCGAAAAATATTTTAATGCCCTATCTGTTGCCGACGGAGCCCAATTTTTGGATATGTCATATTATAAAGAGTTTTCTACCTTATATTAAAGGTTCACGAAGTTTCGAGGTCGATAGTTATGCAAACGAATTTATTTTGTCACTACCCATATGAGATAGAAAAAGAAAACAGCAACATTATTTTTAAAGTTTTGCCTAAAATTTGATATCAATTGTGGATGTATGCACGGAAGATATTCTAAAGACATTTTTTTGAATTGTTTTGTTTATAGTATTGAATTATTTTCTTTTAACAAATTATGTTGATTTAAATTTCTTAAATTAAATGTTTAAACTTTCCGCTAAGGGTAAGGTTAATTCTATTAAGTCAACGGCTAAAGTATAGTTAATCTAGTGATGTTTCGATCCATGCGGGTCGGGGCGTTACAAGTCGCGGCTCGAAGCTCGTCGTGGCCAGAAGAGGTGCATCGAAGCTAGGCGAAGAGAGGTGGAGGTCTCCGACAGTGGGCGAGGAGAGGTGGAGGTGGCGAGCGGTGGAGGCGGCGGGGATTTGTGGAGACGGTGAGAGAGTGGGTAAATAGGTGAGAGACGGTGAGAGAGTGGATTTTAGTTTAGGGTTTGATTAGATATAATTATATAAAAAATAAAAAAAAATGTTTTGAATTATTAATTAAAACCCGATTTTTGTATTATTAAAGTTGATTCTGTATTTTTGAAAATGGTAAGTTAAAAACTTGTGTGGGTGTAATTTCCTCTTTTTGAAATGTGTAAAACTAAATGGCTGATTTATGTACTCTTCCCATATACATATTGATCAAAGAGGCCCAAAGAAATCAACTCCATATAAAATACATAATAAACTGTAAGACATCATACGATGTTCTTTATACAACATTTTCTCCTCCTCACCAATTTAAAAGGTTTTTGATTTTTTTTTCCTAGGAAACAACTCAAAACTAAGACAAAATAATACTTAACACGTCTCATATTTCTATTGCATAAATATACCTATTTTGAGGTAATAACCTAATCATTCAATGAAGACGAACTAGTATTTAATGCCGGTTACTTCCTAGCATAAAAGCATAAATATATCAAATTTGGCATGAAAATCAAATGCAAGATAACACATGGTAGCATCTTATACATTTACCGATACTTCAAAAAGGTTTGCAGAATATTGCGGAATCTTATGGAGAAAAGTATTCCTTGGGAGGCATTAGAAAGATTAATGTTATTCATCCACGGTGGGAATGAAAATACAGTTTATGTGGCTATAAATGATAGGTTAAATGAAATGTGAAATTAAACATATCATTTAATGTCACATTGACGCCACATAAACTATGTTTTCATTCCCAGTGGGGATAAATAGCATTACTCCATTAGAAAAGGTTTCTAGATTGTTGGGGAAGTTCTAGAAGATTTTGTATATTCCATGTATGAAAATATGGAAAACATATCTAAAATGTTGTGAAGACAACCTCTCTAGAACCTTGCAATTATCACAACAATATTATTTGGAGAGTTAAGATCCATGGTAGGATAAGAACGATCTCCATTGTTCATATAAAGAAGGCGGTTCTTTAAAAGGCGGAGGGGGCCATTTGTAAACCAAGTTGGAATAAACATTGAGAGCTCAAGAGTAAAATACTTCCTAAACTTATATCGAGGGAAAACTAATGCACCCCACACAATACAATTCAATAGATTATTTATACAAGATTAATTCGGTTACGTTCTTTGCATGTGCGCTCACGATGAGTATGAGAAATTTTTTTTTTTTTCAGTAGCGTGTACTATCAATTTGAGTTAAATTTTGACTAAGAAGAAGATATATAAGAAAATTACGATGGTACGCTAATTTGAAATTTATGCGCAGTTTATACATTTAAACGTCAATACATTTTCTACCACAATTCAAGTTATTGATAATGTAAGACTTGGCGATACTTGTTTGATCTCGTAATCATTTTTATTTGATCTTGTATAAAAAAAGGGAGTGTATCCCAATCTACCCCTAGCCATTTGGTGTATTTGCTTATTGGCACTATATCACGATTCGTTCATTTTCTGGCAAGCTTCTCATAAAAGGTCATATGGAGTATTTGTTGATGAGATGAATCTTGTATCCTAACTAGAGGTCCTCAATAATTATCCAATCAATTCTTAAAATGAAAATATGAGCACACCCATCACCAAAAATAATTAAGAAGCATGTAAAAATCAAGTGTAAGTTTAGAAAAAACAAAAGGAGTGTGAATACGTAAATTCATTTTGAGTTTCCGTAAAAAAAAAAATGTTGAAACTCCATTGATCTTCTCTGAAAAAGAAAAAGAAAAATCACAATAAAACACTAAAACAAATAAAACACATAGTTTTGGAGAGGTAAAAAAAGATGTAGAGAAATAGAAAATGTAGGTGAAAATGAAAAGGTTACAAAATTTTTTTACTCCATTTTTGTTTCAGAGAAGAAGTTTGTATGGAAATAGAAAATGTAAGTGAAAATGAAAATGAAAACCATCACTTATCACCAAAAATAACTTAAAAATACATGGAAATGATGAAACGATCACAGAAAACAAGTTAAATGCATAATATGAGTATACCCATTACCAAAACATTTAAAAATGAAAATTTGAGCACTCATGAGCACACACGAGTATATACCCAATTACCAAAAACAATTTACTTTATATATCTACAATTTACGTGGCATGCGTATGACGGAGGGAATCTCACATTGATCAACTCGACATTATTCTTAATCGAATTTGACCTATTTAATCAGGCAACACATTTTTGGGACTAAGCTCGAGTCTGCCCAACTAGCTCACTTGGGCTCATTTCACTAAATCCACCAATTTTCACTTCTCTATATAAGTGAAATCATTTCACAATCCAAACCCTTCTCTCGTCTCTTGCACTATTTCTCCCTTGTTCGGTCATTGATTTGATAGTCGAACTTTTTTCTCGATTGGCGACCTTTGCACTCTAACGAATTTTTTTAGTGTACAGGTGATGCTTGCGTGAAGGGGAGATGGTTGGGATTCCATTGACGTAGAAAAAAGAGGTCAACAATTTTCATATTGTAATTAATTGATTAATTTTATTTGTATATACGATTTAAATTTTAAACATAAAAACAAAACAAAACAATTTAAGGATGGATTGAAAAATACGGTATCGGAACCTACTGTGGGAGTGGAGAATATTTCTATTCAAGTCCACATTCTTTTTTTATTTGGTTCATATATTCTATTTCTTTTGAATTCCTTTTACCTTGATTTATTTAACGAGGAAAATAGAAAAAGGGGCTTCATTTATGATAATTTACTAATAATTGTGATTATATTAATGTGTGATTTTAGTTTAAATAAATAATTAAAACATAAACCAAGTAAAAATTAACACGTATAAATAGGTTCCTATTAAGCAGTGTTCTAAAAAACTCGTCTAGGCGTCAAGTAAAAATTAACACGTATAAATAGGTTCATATTAAACAGTGTTCAAAAAAATTCATCTAGGTGACGTTTAGACTCGAAGCTCGAGCAAAACGCATCGCTTCGCGCCTAGGCCTTTTTTTTTTTTTTTTCTTTTCAATTTCTAAACAACTGAATTTTTTAATTCCTCTCTTTTGTCTTCTCTAGACGCGCTTTATTAATTTTTTTCTTTTTTTTTCTTAAAAGCCTTTTATTTGACTTTAGTTTAATATTATTTTTTATTTTTCAAAAAGCTTTTCATTTGATTTTAATTCAAGTTTTTAAAAGAATTTATTTGTTCAAACGTTAAAAATGACTTTATTCGATATAGTTAAATAAGATTAAACTACAGTGCTATCTCCACATGTTATCACGATTTTGAAAATCGTTATTTTGTTGAAAACTTCGAAAGCATGTGTGTGTGTGTGTGTGTGTGTACGGCGACAGAAAGTGGAAGGAGGTTCTTGGGGGCTGAAAAAAGAATTGATATTCACGGAACCGCCGCCGCAGGAGAAAGATTCCTTTAAATCTATTAAGCCTGACTTATCTAGTTGAAAATTGAAATTATGAAAAATAATCTAGTTTTTACATTTTGAAAACTTGAAAATTGTATAATTAACTAATTATATGAATTATTAAATAAATATAGTATTTTATAATTTCAGATGTTTGATATGTATAATTTTAATTATTAACTAATTTTTAAAATGACTAAAAATTTAAAATAATATTAAAAATAAGAAAACTTTTTTTCACGCATAGGCGTCACTTAAGCTCGTAAAGTAAAACTTCGTCTCCACGTCTAGCCACGCTTTACGCTTTTTAGAACAATAGTATTAAGTAACATGCGTGCTTAAATAATAAATACAAGACTATAAAACCACAACGTACAAATTTAAATATAAATAAGAATATAAACGATAGTTGTTCAAGACTTGGAGTATCTTTTAAAATAAAGCCTATGCCCAACTGAAATGCTTGAAAAAAATGATAGAATTGGTACATAATTATCTGAAGTGACATGGTTGAATTCAAGTCCAATAAAGTTTTAAGAATTAAACTATTTGTACACTCTTTCTGTACAATAAGTTTAACATTTGATGATATATCAAAATATGTACCACATTGTAAAGCTGTAACCTCATTGATGGCAAACAAAATAAATATAAAGAGAGTAAGAGTGTCGAAACTTTTACTGCGAAGGAAGCTTC
Source organism: Fraxinus americana (assembly GCA_035079005.1). Taxonomy (NCBI): domain Eukaryota; kingdom Viridiplantae; phylum Streptophyta; class Magnoliopsida; order Lamiales; family Oleaceae; genus Fraxinus; species Fraxinus americana. Next base: position 4,412,165 of record CM068717.1, on the reverse strand, counting down.
CTTGATAATTGATGCCAAGAAGATCTCCTTGGATCTGAACTTGGTCAAGGAAGAGTACGTAGCCAATGTTGCAAGGACCGGGCATGATGCTGCGTGTCTTAGGGAGGAGTTCCGAACGACTAAGTTAGGGAGGAGGCTGCCCTTACGGAGGTTGACAGCACAAAGAATGAGATAGCTTTAGTTCGCAATAGATTGAATTGAATAATACTAAGATAGAATTAGCAAGTGTACAATAAGTTTAACATTTAAAGATGTATCAAATCCGTGACATTGATTGTAAAGTTGCTACCTCACAACAATGACAAACTTGATATCAAATTTAGTGTACGTGTCGCAAAACTGAAGTTTTAAAAACCATACATGCAAGCAACAAAATATATAGCGCGCTGTGCTCTAATTGTATGCTCGACGCTTGATCAATCCGGTTTACAGCTCTAGAACCACCTTTCACACAACGCCAATAGCCAATAGGGCATTAATGCTCTCATTCATTGCAATAACAATAATTATCATTGAATGATTTGGAAAGTGTGAGTTATGTATATTAATTGTGAATGGGATAATATTCTTAAATGCAAAATTCCCCCTTGAAAGGCGGAATATGAACCCTATCCCTCTCTAATTGATTCCTCCCATGCACCAGATTCATGTTTATTTATCTAGCAACGTGCAAGAAAGAATATGAAATGTCTGCATCTAAAGTCTTTTTACCGTCAAATCGACCTTTAAAAGATGGTTGAAGGAAAATACTAGAGATTTATTTTGTATACATGTTGAAATTTATTGGATAATTCTTATGAATATGTGCGAATTGGAAAAGTTTTCAATTGGTGGAATGACTAGTCGCGATTCTTTACATGCAAATGGTGTATATCAAAATGTTGTTTCGAATTGGGTGTGACCATTCAAAAATGTATATTATGAAAAGTGATTTTTTTGATAAGTGCAATCTAAACCAGTACATGTGAAAGGTGTCATCTAATGATCCACATTAATTTTATAAATAATGATCCATAATTCTATATATTCTACATCAAATCAATTAAAGAAAAATTGATTTCTAAATTCTCTCATATCCTCAAAATATTTTGTTATTTTTATTTCATTGAAATTAATTTTCATTTGAATTATTTTCATATATAAAATTTCGTCGGATTAATTTTAGTTTGTGTCTATTCCATTCGTAAAAAAAATACTTTCGACACTTCGGTTCGCCCGATAAAATTAATATTGCGCTATATTAATTTTGAAAGAAGCACGGTACTTGGGAGATGAATGTCCCTCTGATCATGATAGCACATTAGCACCAGTGCAAGAGACGAAATCTATTTTAAGGAAATTTAAATTCACATACCTCGGTTGATTTCATTTCCTAATTTCTACATTTCAGTAAGTCACATTTTGTGCATATTTTGATGCGCGTATCTTGATTTCGGAAAGTTAAAACTCTATCCGATATTTTGCATAAAAAAAGTCACGATTTTTTTATTTATCATATTTTACTACTTAACACTGTCAAAACTAACGGTTTTCATAATAGACTGACTGTGCTTGCGTTAAAGGTTGAGGATCCAGAGTGCTAGAAATCAGAGATTTGGGACCTTATCGACAGAAGGTTCAAAGGTTGAGGATCCCTTGTGCTATTTACCCTAAAGTTATTGAATAATAGACTCAATATTTTAGGGATTTGTTTGATTAGTAATTAGGATCTTAATGACATTTAGACTCTAATCTGAAAGATTAGCAAATTTCATTCGGAAAGGGGGACCTACCTGTATATATTTATGTATGCACACGCTCATACGCATAACACAATAAATTGAGCAAAAAGACATCCCATTTCCACATCCTTCTATAGATTTCCCACAAAAACAGAGTCTGAAAAAGAAGAAAAAATGTCAAGCAGCGAAGAGAATATGGAGATGGAAGATTCGAATGGGAATTCATTTGGGAAGGTCAAACAAAGGTTCAAAGATCGATCCAAGGTAATGTTCTATTTATAATTGATTTGTGTTTTTGCATAAATTTTATGCATGTAGATTGAAAAGATTTGATTTTCTGTTAGTTGGGTTGGTGATTTTTTTTTTCCTTGACGGGGTTATGTTTGGTTTGGCTCAGAAAGTGGCTCAAACCAAGGAAATTTTGTCGAAACAAGCAGTTCAGACCAAACAGATCTTGTCCAAACAAGCGGTTAAGATCGCCAAACAGGCTGAAGAACATGAAAGATTCATCAATAAGGTATCAAACTTAACCTTATATATTCAAGAATCTTTGCGCGCGCGCGCTTGTATATTTCAAGAATCCTTGCATATGATGTGTATGTAAAACAGTTAACACAGAAGGGCAGATACATGATTTCACCTTGTATTGGTGTGCTATCTACTTAGTTGAGTTCATGCATTTCTTCATATATTTTGTTTTAATTCTGCATTAAATTTTTATATAGTATGTGATATTTCAATGATGGTTCTATTGATTGGACTTATGGTATATTGTAGGTGACACATTTTTTAGGTGTTCTTGGTTTTGGGGCATTTTGCTTTATTTTGGGTGCAAGTGAGTGAAACAGTAGTTCAAGAATTTGTTTACAGTAATATTTAATAGATTTTATCGTAATTTGGTGTTTTTGTTGATTGATCAATCAGGGCCGCAGGATATTCCCTATGTATATTGTGTGTTCTATGTAATTTTTGTTCCTCTCCGGTGGATTTATTATCGATACAAAAAATGGCACTACTATCTTCTGGTAAGCTCGGACTTGTTGCAAAGTATAATTTCTGCATTTCTAAAAATCTTGTGGTTTATTTTGGAGCATGGTTTAGGACGTATGCTGTTTCACTTTGAGAACTTAAATATGGAACTGGACGAAAATTTTAAGAATAATTCAGAAATCCCTTTTGGATTACAAATTTATAACTTTGAACTTTGTACATGCTAAATCATATTGTTTCACTTTAAGAACTTAAATATAAAACTGGATGAAAGTTCAAAACAAGAATTTATCGAGCTGCATTGCCTAAAAATAATCTGAAAGACTGAATTGGTAGATTCAAGATGCCCTTTTGTATTACAAATTTATAACTTTATACTTTGTTGGTTGCAAAAGTCTTTCATTGTCCATTCTTAAACAAAGTTTTGCAATCTTTAAGATCTTCATAATTTTGAATTGTTGGTCTGACGAGGTTGAAGGGAAATATCAAAGCAGGAATCAACTATTAAATTATGCTCTTGTTTCATGCAGGATTTTTGCTACTATGCCAACACAATCTTCATCATCATGCTTCTGTTTTATCCAAGAAATGAGAAGCTTTTCATGGTTTGCTTCTCATTTGCAGAGGTAATCATCAGTTGGTTGAGAGGTACATTTGTCCCATCTTGTTGACTTCGGTTCATTCTTAAGTTATTCTTAATCATATAATATTTACAACAGGGGCCATTGGCTTGGGCACTAATTGTTTGGAGATGTAGCTTAGTTTTTAATTCTATGGACAAAATCGTAAGCGTCTTCATACACCTTTTGCCTGGTAAGTTGACCTTTTCTGCATTCAGATTTTAGTGGTTCTGCTGGCAGCAATTAGCGTTCGAGCTTGAACAGAAGTTTAATTTTCTATTTGAAGATTTGAAAAATAAATTTTATTCACTTTTATTCATTTGCTAATTTTCTTCTTTTGCTTCTTAACTAATCATGTTGCAGTTGTACGTATTTTTTTCAACTTCTTGATTTATTCCCAATTTATATATTTGTACATTTGCACCTATTGTTGAATATCGATTCTGCTCGATTTTCTTGTGTACTTTTCCTCTGATATTAAGTAAAGATGTGAAGGTTTTAAGATGCGGGTGACTTTAGGTGGTGAAATGGCTTCTAAAGATTTGTCATTTTTTGGCGGCACATTAAAAAAAATTCATTATAAATTTGATTGAAAGGTCTATACAAATTTAGTAGTCTCATATCTGTCACTAGGGATAGCCACTAGGGATAGCAACGGAACAGGTATAGGATGGGTTGGTCATTTCCACCCCGCTCCCGTTGGGTATTTTTGTCACCTTGTCCCGTCTCCATACCCAGTTAAAGCGGATTAGGTCCCCTGTTTATCACCCCGTTTATATATTTTATTTTTTAAATCTTTAGTTAGTAGGAAGAGAGAGATATATATATGGGGTATATATCCATCTATATTGACTGGCGATACGGAAATGATAAAATCCAATTTGATTGGATCAAGTACGGGTTTTCGATAAGGAAGAAATCAAAGAGGGGAAAATACTACCTTTTTTTTTTTTTTTAATTTGTTAAGAACAACTTATGTTTCCTTTAAAAAATGATAATAAACCTCTTATTTTTTGTTTGATAAAAAACTTAAATTTGAAATTAACTTTAAAAGGGATGGGTAACGGGGCGGGGACTATGTTTCCCGTACCCACTTCGAGGCAATGACCCCTGCCCGGTTAGACGGATAATCCCTTTCTCATTCAGAGGGGCCCCCGGATATCGGGTTGAACGGATTTTTTTTCCATCCCCATCTGTTACTAGAAATTAAGGATTATTAAAATTCTATCCATCATACTTGTTATTTTCATAAAAATAGGCTGATGCTGGAGTCTATTTTACATGTGAGTACTCCTAATGTCATTTGCACTGCCACAGAATCACTCTATTGCAAATACAAAGCACTGTGTGCCGTGCAGTATCCTAAATTTTTGTGTATAACCTAAGCATTGTACTTTCATTTGCTTCTCTTCAATGAAATTTTGATTTTCCTATAATGTATCCTAATTTTTGGCATAGGCCATCTTGTGATCATTGATTCAACCTCCGACTGAAAAGATATACCTTGGTTTGGTTTTATTTCATCTAATCTACAAGTTTAGTAAGGAGCATAAATGCCCTATTATCCCAATAGAGAGAAGAACCTACTATTATATTTTTGGAAAATTTCAATAAAAATCATTTTACTTTCTTTTTTGACTATGGCTCTATAGGCTCCTCTTATCTGTAGAGTACATTGAATTTGTAGAAATGACTTTATCGAACATATATTGCATAGATTTTGTAAGTCAGTTGTGAAAGCATCTTGCAGCTGATGCAGCATTTGTGATTTTCAGGATTGGTTTATTTCACAATGAGATGGTGGGACCCTGTGTTTTTGGAAGCCATGCACCCCGAAGGAACTGCACAGAGAGCTTCATGGCCTTATGTAGAGAGCAAATCTTATCTCTGGACGTGGTTGTTTTTGGTTCCTTTATTTGCATACAGCATTTGGCAGGTTCTTTATTTTCTCATTGTAGATGTCCTACGTCGACAAAGACTACTAAGAGATCCCGAAGTCATGACTTCTTACAGGTAATCACCTTTCACCTTACCGCATAATTACTCTCTCTCTTTCTTCTGGTTAAATGTTACAATATTCGCTACTCCATTGACTTGGAACCCTTGAGAGCATTTTGGTTAAGCTAAAAACTTAGAAAATTTACCTTTTGGTTACTTTTGTTTCCACACATATTTGGACAAGTTTCTTTTTTCTTGCTTTTAAGTAGAAAATGTTAGTTATTTTGTTTAAGTAGAAAATGTTATTTATTTTGAAAATAACTCTTACCTTAATGTCATCATAAGTAACTCATTTCCAATTTTGATCAATAAATTATTTATTTTAACTTACTTATTTACTACTTATATATGATAGGGAATTGTCGAAGAAGGCACAAAAAGCAAATAACTTGTGGTGGCGTTTAAGTGGTTTGCTTGGGGATCAAAATCGGTTGTTTATGTATATCGTGCTACAAGCTATATTCACTGTGGCAACTATGGCACTTACGGTCCCTATATTCTTGTCTTACAAATTGCACGTTGCTTTCCAAATACTCAAAGTTTCTGCAGCTGTGTGGAACGGAGGAAACTTCCTGCTCGAAGTAATGCCACGGCAAGTCATTCTCAAGGAAAAGAAGAAAACGGAGATGCACCCTATTGAGAATATGCAAATTCATTCAGCACTTGAGGACTCGATGAAAACAAATAATTCATCTATAGTACTCGAATCTTAACAGGTGTGCACATATAAAATGTCTTGTGAATTTTTATTTTTATTTTTTCCTGATGTATGTCTGTGAGAGCTTAGGCTGGTTTATTCTCTCTGTTCTAAAGATTTTCCTTTTTCTACATGCAATCTCTTTAGATGTGGCCTAATTTGTGTTTACTAGGAGTGATGAATTGTGAAACATGCTTTCTTTTGTGGTGTTTTAGAATTGGGACTGAATTTTGAAGACTCGATAAATACTTATATCCAAGGCATTCATGCGAGTTTTAAGAAGGGGAGAGAGGAGTCCTTGACGATAGAGGAGGATTTATTTAACCATTTAGCCCATGTTTGGTGGCTTTTAATTTGATTTACTTTACACTTTAATTTCTTTTTTATATACATTTTCAACAAGTCATTCACATAATAAAATATTGTATACGTAAATTCAAAACTCATCTATTTTTTAATTACGCATTTTCCAAAAAAATATTATTTAAAACATGGTTTCTTCAAATTAAAGGTCACCAAACAAGAGCTGTTTGGTAGTAATGTGTGAAAAGTGATGAGCATTGACCTGTAAAAGAAAGGAGGAAGTAGGAGTAATATAGATAATATTTAAAACCAGTATTACAAAAAGCGTGGCGAGGCGTGGAGGACAGGTTTCAGACTAGATGAGCCTAGGTATAAAAAAATGTCTTTTTATTTTAATATTATTTTAAAATTTTCAATTAATCTAAAAATTATTTAATAATTAAAGCATAAAAGCTTAAAAAAAGCAGCATAGGTGCAAAAAAAAAATCAAATAATAAATAATAAAAAAAGCAAGGTGGACCGTTTTGCATTTGCCTACACGTCATTTTTTATAATACGGTTTAAAAGACTAGTGCTACGTAACGTTATTCATTCAAGAAAAGTTTAACCCCCATTGACTAAATGTAAGTTGATTATTTGAAATGCTTTGGACTAACATGAAACATGTAAATTTAAGTGCGCATTATTGGGTAAAACTTGAATGAGCTCCTAGCTTAGTTTTTTTTTTTTTTTTGGTAGCTCCTATTTGAGATCCATTATAATTTGATTTTTCAAAAAAAATGTATTTTGTAATAATAATTTTTTTAAAAATGCATAGTTATAAAAAAGGTTATGAATTTACGTATAACCTATTTGCATTTCATTCTTTCAAAACTCTATTGTCTACATAATGCATTCACACAATAAAATATTATACATGTAAACCCAATATTTTTCTCTACTTTTTAATCACACGTTTCAAAAATTCATAGTTCAAAACAATATTTTTCCAAAGAAATGACCATCAAAATATGAGCGTAATATTATTTTATTGAAAGAAAGAAATGTATTATCAAATTAATGGAGCCCAAACAAGGGCTTAATATCGTTCCACGACCAGCATGCCGTCAATGATGGAAAAGGGTAAATGAAAAGAGAGACAAAATGTCTACATTCACAAGGTAATATTATTCAAGTTTCACTGAACTAGAGTTTTTGTTCTTTCTGCAGTAAAAGTAACCAGCTTTTCAACTTGAGACAAATCCAAAACTTTTCACCTGTTGAAAGGAATAAATTTCAAGGAAAAACAAAAAGCAACGATAGAAATGTTTAGGTCATGAAGAAAAAACAGTGGTCTACATTTAGGGTAATGTTAAAAAAAATTATCTGAACCATACAATTCCAAAGAGATGCTCATTTTGTTCTAAATTCCTGTTTATAAGAAATAATAAAGAACAAAATAATAATAATAATTCTGTCTATTACATTAAGATAATAAAAGAAACAAATGACTAGTCGTTTACAAGAACCTTATCTTGTCGACACCTTAAATGTGTATCAAAAGAATACACCACCACCTTCAAATGCATTTTCTGTCATTCTGTAACAAATAAGGAACCTAAAACACTGAAATTCCTACCAATTTACAACCAAAAACCTGGCAAACAACCGTTGTAAGCCAATCAATACATGTTCCTATACTTTCAAAATCATCATGCATAGGACGACCCCTAGGCCTTTCAATCACATCTCTTGCGTTGAAAGGGCCCAGAAAAAAATAAAAGGCAAATCAACCAAAATATACATAGAAATGATGCGACAACAATGGAATTGTATTCACAACTATCTGCGTGTGCTTGATATGTAGATCATCGGCAATGACAGGACTTAACCAAATGCCACGACTTCATTCTGGACGTTGGTGTAAAAATACAAAGCCTGAATTATCGCGGATTAATGGGGGAGGCTCCACGTCAGCAACATCTACTTGTTGCATTGACTTGGAGAGGTCATCCACAGAAAACGGGATACTGCAGTGTTTGACAGCAAAAATATTTGATACCACGATACTTTTAAAGAATGCAGCAATTATGCTTGTTATCATGTATGTGTGTTTATTAAAAAGACTATTAAGGATAAAAATTATGGTAGGTCGTTTGGATATGGTACCCAAGGGGAATGACGCATTTAAGTAGGCATAAAACTGCAACAGTTAACGTCACAATCGCTTCATGTCATCATAAAATTACCTTGAGTCATCATCTAACAAAAATGAACTGCTCACTCCATTGTTCGAGTCATCTGTCATCATAGTTCTCATTTTTGAAATGACCTGCATACCATGGAAAAAAAGATAAGTGAATTGGGAAATCAACAACTGAGACATTGAGAAAATTAAATATATCCACAAAGAGAACTAAGTTGACACGTCAACAGAAAACACAAGTGAAAGAAACATCTTACATCTGGAGAAACACTATGGGTGCCATATTTATCGTCCCAGTACATGGTACTAATCCTGTATAATTGTTGTATGCTAAGAACCTGAGGTAAATATGAACAAATGTTAAGATATGAGAAGGTAAAATTCAAAGCAAAAAAAAAAAAAAACGTAGTTAGAAGGTCACTCACAGGGCAAAGTTCATTTGTGATTTCGTTCAAGGTCTTCTTAGGCTTTTGATGTATAACCTGAAACATAAAGAATTTAATAAATATTTTAGGTAGTAATCCGTGTGAACAATGAGCAACTATCAGTTTAAGTAGAAACGAAGTTGAATCTGATTCTTACGAGAAACCCAACAGCCTGTCTGATATGCTTCAATTCATCCCAAGCTGATCCCACATACTGAACAACAAAAGATGCTGTTTAGATATTATACTTTGATGATGGTAAGTGCAAAGAGGATGTTTGGCTTTTAAGCAACTTTTAAGCTTAGCCAAACATGTTGATAATAATATTGGGTGAAGCTTACCTCCTCAGTCGAAAAACAACACCATTGCTCTAATTCAGCCAACCCAGCTTTCACATACTCACCATTACTGAATGAGCAACACTCGCGTCGCAAAAGCAGACTAAAAAGTTTCGAACAAAGAAACGATAAAGTAATAAATATTTTGAAGGATGTGGAATTCTAGTGAACCCAAAACATCATCAAGATATGGCAGACACAGTTTTGACATAAGATGGACTTGCCTGTTGAAAAGTTGCACATTGATAAATGAGAATATTTGAGTGAAAACCTTGCGGACTAGGAAGGGTGGAACCTACAAGGACACAATGGTAAGGAACTTAAACAATTTATCAAAGAAAGAAGGAATGAATAGTGGCTTTGCCAATTGAGTTAAACTTAGAGCTTACATAGTTTGTTTTCATTATCTTCAAGTAATTATTTAAGCTTTTTACAATTTTCTGCCAATGAGCAATTAAGGCTTGTTGAGCACCAGCATTAGCTTGAGAACGCCCTTTAACTAAACCTGCACGTGATGTTCTAGGCACCTGCATTGAACGAGTAGGTAGTTAGCCAATTAACCAGTAGTGCATGAAGTTGTCCGACCTCTCCATTAGTATTAGTGCTATTAGTATCATCCAATAAAAAATGAAAAGGGAATGAAATCGAAGTATAAGATAGTATCACCAAAATTCATATAGGAGACTGAATCTGACTTGAAATTTTTTCACAAAAGCTAATAACATTTACTACCTTAAGCCAGCACATAAAATTATATAATGCAGCATGTACCTGGATGCACAACCCAAGCAAGGGGGAAATCTCTTTCTTTAGACTGTCTCTTATCATCCCATATATTTTCTCCAGGAAAGCAGTAAGCTGCTGCTTGAATAACAAAGCAGGATACTTGGCCTCTACTTGTCGCAAGTCATCGAGTCTACTAAGCACCCGATTATTCAGAAACGAGATTCCAGCACTCTGTGGAGAAGCTCGTAGTCCCTAAAAAAGTTAATGTGGGAAATAAGAGAGGCATAAGAAATAAAATGCGCAACAGGTGAGAAAGCAGGCTAATGAAAGTTAACTGTTAAGTCCATACTTGTGACATCCTGCCAAAAAGAGAAGTTGATGAAGACCTCCGCCGTTGGGGAGTCAAGCTAGCTGTCCCACTTGCTCTAAGTGTGTGTTGAAGCAGCATCAACAATGTAGATGTATTACATAACCAGTAGGCTAATACATCATTATTATCCGGAACCTACAACAGAAATTTTGGAAAATGAGCAACTTTCATTGGATGCTACACAAATAACCCATCGCCCAAAATGTCTGATTCATTCAACCGGTCAAAGAAACAGCTATTAAACAAAACAGGAGTAATTTCTACTATTTACTTTACCTCAATAGCTGATGCTACAGTTTGAATTACTCGGTCAAATACAGTAGTCCTTTCGACCTCAAAAGACCTCCAGTGAAGAAGACATTTGTAAATAACACAAGCTGCAATTGGCTTACCCCCAGAAAATCCCAAATCTTGAGAAATACACTTGATCAGAAGGTCCTGGTTTTCCTGTGAGTAACAGTACATCAAAGCAGACACATCAATAACGGAAATTTTGGAAAAAATTGAATACAAATTGTGCGTGTATCATAGATACGATTTCCTATAAATGTCACGGCAACCACATACTTGCTGTTTGTCATTAAGAGACTTCTGTGGTTTTTCTTCGGAATACGGCTCCTTCGGATTTGCCACAGCAAGAACCATATCCTACAACAAGCAATATAGAATAAGCACGAAGTTCCCAAGTTATAAACAGTCACATACATGCACCAGTTCATCTCAAGTCCCTCAGCAAATTAACATGTTCTTACATGAGTAACCTTAGTTTCTCCATTATGAATATTTCCATTATCAGGAGTTCTCTGTAATACCACCAGGAAAAAGTAAGAACATTTCTGCCATTAAGTAATCAAATGGAAAATAACCAAAATGTATCAGCATTACTTGAATAATAGTCGTCCTTGGACGTGCAGTTATAGCTTTTCCTGTAGGTGACATGGTCAGAGCTTGTTGACGAAGTACTTGATTTTCTGATTCCATGTTAGATAGCTTCTCTTCAAGCCTGAGATAAGAGGAAAAACCATTCTAATAAAGTGCTCGGAAGCAAGTAGAGCATGAGATAAATGTGAATTGCCAGCGGAGGAAGGGGGTTTCTCAAAGTAAAATGCCACTCGCTACATTAGCACAAAATCTGCTTAGAAGAAGAAACAGGTCATCTACAGGAATAGTTAAAAATCAAGAGCTTCACAATGCAAATCAGAGATTGTAGAGATCAAGCACAAATCGATGAACCATGACAAAGATAAATACTTGCTGCTAGCCTGTGCTTTCCTTGGATGAATTATCTATATTATGTTTAAATAATAAGATAAGAAACTCAAGAACACAGATATGAGCTAATAATTTCATATGCCCAAAGGTATGTTTACAGGCATTGTCAATTACGAAATGATTGCTATACATTTCTGTCTTTAATATTTTGTCTACGCACCTCTGTACAGAATCTTGAAGCTGATCCACTTTTCCCTCTGCTTCTTCAAGTTTTCTAACCAGATCCACATTTCTAGCATCAGCATCTACAGAAACCTTTATAGCCTCTTCTGCAGCCTGTTTCTCTGATAGCAGCAAAGCCTGTTCAATTTATAGAATATTATTATACAAGTGAGTGTGCATGTCATTCTTTATGTACTTGTAATGTAGAGCAGCATTTCAACGTGAAATTAAAGGAAAGGCAAATTTCTAGAGTCTCATTGAGTTCATCTAAAATATTTTATAACGTCTATTCACCGGAATTGGCAGACACTAGCCATTTTAATGGGCTATTTAGTCAACTGGATAAATTTATGTCTGTATTCTGCAGTCAATCAATTATTTTTGTCCAATGTAAAGTTCTTACCTTCAACCTCTCTAACTCATCTGTTAATGCATCAATCTTTGCAGTGTCTTGGACCACAACTGGGGTCTCTTTAATGACTGGGGGAGCTTCTTCAATTGCTTTCCGTGTTGCCTCTCGTTCTTTTATTACTCTGGCATTTGCTTCTTCTACTTGTGTTTGCATTGATTGCAATGCCTCCTGTAATTTTGCAATATCTTGCGCTTTTGTTTCTTCCAACTCAGTCTGCATTTGACAACCAAATCAGGGAGGATTGGTTGGCCAGTCAGTTCCAGTACGTTAGGTACAATGAATCAGACAATTTTCAAAATTTACCCTCAATCGCTTCTCAAACTGCAAGCGCCATGTAAGCTCTTCTACTTTCTTTTCTAGCTTGTCTTTTGCTTCTTTGAGGGCACCTGTTTCTCTTGCAGCCTGGGTCAATACATGTATGATTATTTAACCACATTATACAAATATTTCCTTGAAGATGAAACCATATCAAGGATAGAGTTAAAACCATTTTGAGATTTCGAAGCTCTTTCCGAGCAACCCTTCGCCTCCAACCACATTGGGTGATAAGAGCAGCCCTCTGAAGACTTTTGTAATAAGAAAATGTGTTGTGACCGCGCAAGTGTGCCTGCAGCGAGTAAAAGATTGAGTATCCAGATCAGCTTGAGATCATTTTTTCTTATATGCTCCAGGTCCATGAAAACATTTTAAGACATTTATCAGTGCAATAACAAGCAGACCTGAATTTTAATTGCAGCCTTGGTATGTTTCCTGAATCTGAATTCATTGCGAGCAATCATTGCTCTCATGCCAGTCTGCACAGTGATAGCAGAATCCTGCAATGCTAAGTAGGATTTCCAAGCAATGTAACATCTGAAGTTCTTCTGAATCTTCAGAGCTGCAGCTTCACGTCGCAATTGCTCATAAACTCTGCCAGCCGATATAGCTAAAAGACAATAGAGGAGGAGTTAACTTTGAAGCAAGAATTTCTGAACCAAACCAGTCAACAAAATCTCATACAAGTTAGGTGGCAAAGAAAACTTCTAGTCAGCATGCATTGACCTCTCAAGTTGTCCATTAATGAGTTCTGTAAACATGATTCAAATGACTACAATTGTGGGGGGTGGGGTGGGGACTGTGTGAAAACGTGGAATAATCTATACAAGCTGAGAAAGCATCATGTGAAGTTGTCCATTAACGAGCTCTGTAAACAAGATTCAAATGTCTTTATGGGAACAGAAAACATGGGTGGTGTGTCAGTGTGAGAATATGGAAACAATTATTCAAGCTGAGGAAGCATTAAGAAGCTCAATTTAGAAGCTTCATGCAACATGAGGTTGCCTCAGATTACATAATGAGCTTATATGGCAAGATTATTTCCTCCATTATTATCCATATAATGATAATACATCATAACATGTGAATCTTATACCAACAATTAAATCTTCTTCATGAAAGTAAGCACCGATTATATTGCATTTTAAATACCCATGTATATTATTAAATATTTATACTAATCATTGTTGATGAAGTAAAAATAAGCTGGAAAGTATGTTTAAAGAAGCCATTATTGAGAGATACCTCGCCAACACGACTGTAATTGAATGGAAGCTCGGCGTAATGAGATGAACTCCTTCCGAGCAATGTGAGTGCGGATTTGCCTTTGAATGGTTCTGGCTGCATTTCCAAGAACCTCTGCTCTCCTTGCATCTAGCTCAGCCATCTGACCAGCTCGTAGGAAGACCTTTGTCTTACCTAACTGCAAACCCAAGCACACCATCTAAATGAATACATTGAAACTACGAGATAGCATTATAAATTGATAAATGCGATGAAATATGTCTTGGAAAAAAATAGAAGAGTTAATAAAGTTAAGCTCCAATATCCTGCAACTACTGAATGCTAGAAAATAACGAGACATGATTAAGCATATAACCAAATGAGATTGGATATAAATTTACCTGATAACCCTTTATTCCCATTTTGTCTAGAATCATCTGGCAGGCAACCTTGTCATCAAAACTGAAGAAGAAAATACTTATGGCTTATTCAAGAACCATGAAAGGAAAGGAAAGGAAAGCCAAAGCCATGGGAGGATGGAAAAAATGTACCTCGGATATACATATATTAACTTAGAGGTTTAAATGACAAAGAAAAACTTATAAACTTACTTTCCATCCAAAACTTCAGGAGCAAGAACACCAAATCGGAGAATAAACTCATCAAATGCACGTCTAGTCGGGTATCCAGCACAACTGATTCTGATAGCTTCAAGAACACCCTGCAATATGAAGACAAGTGTTCATCACACATGGTCATAAATTTAAAAACATAGACACTATAAATTTACGGTCTTCTGATTCAATCGATTTGACAATTTCAAATAAGTATGAAGTTTCACCCAAATACTTACACCACAACGCAGTTGTTGCATAATGTTAATATTCTCAAAAATAGCAGGCTTGAGAACATTATTTGGCTTCACACATCTGATGTAGTGAGGTTCTGTTGAACTCAAGGTCTCCATTAAAGATTGTAGTTGTAGCTGCAAGCATGTAAATGCTATTACAACAAAGAAAAATATAAACTGAATAGCAACTAGCATGAAATCTGAAGATTACAATTTTTATTTTTTTGAAAATATCCTAAAAATAAATGAAATAGAATTAAGATTACCAAATTTCTTTGGAGAACAACATTTCGAAAAACTAAAAATTAGCAAAGTGAGAGTAAGTCCAGCAAGCAGGTCCTTTCTTCTTCAGTTAGTACATATATATGTACGACCCAGTATGTAAAATAACAAAAATGTAGGTCTCAACACAATTCTTAATTAGTTCCACTAGCCAAAAGCGTAGACAAATCTTAGTCTAACAAAAATCATAGGCCTTAAAGTTCAATGTGGTAACACAGTGTGTAGCCCAGTTGTAGGCCTACTCCTATGGGGAGGGGAGGGGAGGGGGGAGGGAGAGAGGTATGCATGCAACACATGTGCCAAGGAAAGCAGTATGTTTGACACACTAAAACATAAATCCCAAACAACCCAAAAATGTGTGGTGTCTACTAACTCAACAGTGAAGCATGTGTACTGAACCAATAATAAAAATATCTGTTGAGACTAACTATGAAACATTTGCCCTTTAACTTAACCATAGACCTAGAAATGCAGACTCGCATTTAGTTCTGGATCATGCACAGCTCTTTAAACACAATGTGCCCTAAATGCAACACAACTGTAATTGATTTAAACCAAATTAAAACCAAGCAAATTGGTTGATTATCACTGCACTCAAATCAATGACTCCAGATGCTTCTCCTTGATTCAAATGTAGATAAGTGTGGGATCATTAGATGGTTACTAAGAAATGAAAGTCACAGAGTCCCAATTGTTGGCAAACTTTACAATTTTAAAGCATTTGAACACTACCGTGAAGACATAGGAATCATATGATAAAAGGCAGACTTGATGATTGTCTGAGAAAGCTAAAAATTGGTCTACAAACTCAACAGTCCGCTCAAGCAAATCTTAATTTTGACATGACAACTAGATTAAGTTCAGGCTTTTCTAGTCCCATTATTCAAAATTCTTGTCACTTTTAATAGGAGAGGTCTTATTCGAATATCCAGATCTTCCTCTTCCTGGACGATCTGTCAGTCTCACATGTCACATATCTATCCCTGAATTCATAAATGTTCATAATAATTTAGATATTATTTTTAAGCATTGCAATTGTATCATAGCTAATCATTTCTACATATTTACCAGTGCATACCAAAAAACCAGATCAAGCACCTACATGTTTTAACATTTCTGTTCATTATAAATGTCAATCATAGTTTACACACTACTTGTAGCATTACAGTTGCATCTTTGCAAATCATTTCTACATAAACTGCACAAAGCATGTAAATCAAAACCAGATCAAAAACTGGTATGTTTCGACTATATCAGGCCACACAATATGACCAGAGCAAAACCAGGCCTGATATTTGAATTCACCAAAAAAGAGTCTTAAACTCTTCCTTCTATCACAAAATATTTCTCTCACCTGTGAAAATGTTAAGGTTTCAAGTCTTCTGTGATTGCTTTTCTACTCGTAAGAACACAAAGAAACAGGCAAAGACTAAGCTTTTGAAATGGAGAGATCACCAAGTACCTTAAAACGAGACCCAATGGAAGAAAATTTGGAAGACTTTGATGATTCTTCAGGAAGTGGAGGAAATAAACCAGCAACGAAGGAGCACTTTGAAGCCGTTAACAGATCCTGATGTTCTGCAACCACATAATCTTTGTTCTTATCCAGGAATAGATCTGCCATGTATGTTACCTGTAAGCATAGAAAATATTACAACCAATATTTGGCAAAGTTAGATTGTCTTTCTTTTCTCTTTTCTATTTTGTTCAATGATATGTACAAAACCAAACAGAAAGACAACATTACCTCTCCAGCGTAATGAGATATTGTAAAATTGGTGCGTGAAAGCTTAGGTTTGATGAAACGCTTATTTTTTACATAGGTCTGATACAGCTTCTGAGCAAATGTCTCGTGTGTAGATTTAGGAAACATACTGCAATAAGCAGAGATACATACATAAATTTGTGACAATATGCGCAAAGATGAATAAAAAGGAAAACTGACTAACTTAACAATATAATGTGATATTCATTAACCACGCTGACATATAACAAGGGACAATCAAAATCCAGCAAACTCTACTATGAACGTGAAAATCTACTAGTGGGAAACATAAATAGAGATCATAAGACTTGAATAGTAATCATGGAATATCATACCAAGCTTCATCTAAAAGTGCAATTATTCCACCAGGTTTCTGCAAAATTTCACAAATTTGATTGTTAGAATCTGCCTTAGCAAATATGATGCAGATAGAAAGGTGTTGAAACCGAACATACAGAATTATCACAAGTTCAAATCCATGCAAAACGTTTTCAACACTACGCTTTCATACAGATAATTGAAAGAAGTATCTCAGACAAAAAAGGTCAAACTAAGGTTTAAGACCTTCTCGATCAGATCCAGTACATCTTGGTTATCAACAAACTCTATGTAGCTCCAATTTATCTGTTCTTTTTCATACTCCTCTTGCTCCATCTTAAAAACATGCTGAAACCATGAAAAGAAATTCTTCAACAAGAAGATCATAACATTATATTTAAGGTATTGAGGAAGACTCCACAAGAAGGTAAAATGACCTGGTTAAAATGTTGTTGCAGTTTTTCATTGGTGAAATTGATACAGAACTGCTCAAAGCTGTTTCCCACATGAAAAAATTTTCAGCACGATACCATGGCATACGACAAATGAGATGTTTAAGGAAGAGCTTACCTATTGTATTTAAAACTTTCAAACCCATATATATCAAGAACTCCAATTATTGTTTTTGAGTTTGGGTCTTGTCCAATGGAAATATTTATTTTCTCCACAATCCTGGGAACAGTATAGGAAAGCAGTTAGAAAACTGAAAAGGTTGACAAACACGTCCCAAATGACAGAGTCATGTGTTCATGTACTAGATAAGATGCATCATATTCACTTCCCATACCAGTCAAATAGACGAGAATATATTGTCTTTGCCAAAGCATCCCTGCTACTCAAGGCAGATTCAGGATCAAGAGCCCTAGTAATAACTTCCTCTGGTGTCACCATCACTCGCTTAATCATTGCATCTTCCAAGTTCTTGGCATCACATCTATTACAGCAAGTTCATCACTTACAAACTCCCAATAAAGAGGATATAGAAATATTAATTGAGGAACTTGAAAAGGAAAAACAAGCATACTTGAGCAATTCAGCAGTTGTGTTAAGATGAAACCTAGACATCTCATCCTTAATGACAGAAGAATCAATTTCCTTCCCCTTCGCAAATTCAATATTACCAAGATGAAGAATTGCAGCCACAACTCTAAAAATTGCCTCCTGCAAATATTTGTTACAATGTTAAAAACGCAGATTAGTCAACATTCAAATAAATAATAAGCACAAGAACTCTTCAAGAATAGTGGGAAGTGTAACCTGTTCTTCCTCACTGATTCCAACTATATCCATAGCCCTTCTGGTCGCAAGGTATTCCTCAGCATCACTTACTCCATCGAGCTCATAGCAGTTGGACTGGTTAAGATAGTGAAATGACTTAGGACTTCCCAACTTATACTTCTCTCTATCCTGTAGATAGAATGAAATTTTGTCAGAATTTCATCCGCAAAAGCATCTCCGGCAACATGTCAGAAGCAACATCTTGACAGCAATTTGGGACCAAACTGCACCTCAGGTGGTGCTGCACAGAGAAGATAAAAGCAGTGATAGTTTCTTTCAGGGTATGAAATCTGGCAAACTCGAGATCTCTCCAGCAGGTAAGTTCTAATAGCCGCTCCAGATATCCTCCCATTTTTATCAAATTGTATCTCAACAAATTTACCAAAACGACTGCATTGAAACACCAACATCGACATAATTAGACATGCAGCTAGCTTCCTGAAGGAAATATATGAGCAAACAAAAACTCACACAAACGAGTTCAGGTTAATTACACAAGCATGATCAATAAATAGGTAGTTAATTCCATTTTCAGTTTTCACAAATAGAAGTTCACACAATTACTCACCTAGAATTGTTATTCCTGACAGTTTTAGCATTTCCAAACGCTTCAAGAACTGGATTTGACTGTCATTTATTGCCAAAAAAACCAAATTGGTGAAATCCCTGACTCAAGTGAGTGATTTTGCAAAACCAAAGATTTTTTTTTTTTTACGCAGGCTACATAGAAGTAAACTTCATCTTACTTCTAAAACTTGTTGTTCGACAGTTCGTCCTTCTACTCCAGACCGCCCGCCCAGATGTGCTAGATATCTCATTAGCATTTTCGTTGTTTCAGTTTTACCAGCACCACTTTCTCCACTGACCAAAATGGAGTTGCTCTTCCCCTCATTTTTCATTGCCCTGATAGCAGCAGTAGTCAACAGGTATGTCATCCCCCCCATTCACCAAAAATAAGAGATTTCTGTATTTCAATATCACCTGTAAGCAACATCTGCAATTGCAAAAACATGTGGGCTAAGCTCTCCAAGTGCAGCTCCTTTATATTGTTCCATCATGTGAGTATCATATAGATGAGGTAATCTTTGGAAAGGGTTTATTGCAATCAAAATATTTCCAGTATATGTCTGGGAAAGAAATTAAATCAACAATTAGAACATTTAAATTAATTTTAATTATTAATTCATCAAGCATTTCTTTACAAGTTCACTGCTGGAAAATCAGATGACTTACATATATCTCATTAAGTTCATATCTAGTAGCCAGGTTTTGCAGAACTCCTGGTTCATGTAAATATGAAAGCTTAGTCATGTCATCTACACCTCCAGGTGGAGCTTCAGTGTCCTTTGGAAACACTTTTGAGACTTTTGCAACAACCTGTAATCACAGGCCTTAAGATATCTATACTGACATGGGGAAAAATACTTATAGACTAACAATGGAAAACAGTTTCTAAGTCAGAAAGCTTTTGACTTAGAATGTAATTTACGAACTCGGGATCAAAAAAAATTGCTCTTCAGAAACAATACTACATATAAAGCTTTCAAGAACCCACATAAATAAACCAGCTGTTAAAGAACAAAGAGTAAAACGAAACTGAATATATCTGATTCAAGTAGAAATATGAATTTACAGGAAATTCTTTTGCATGATTAAAGCGCATGAGGTGGCAGGAACCTGAGAAGCTGAAACTTCGAAAACCAACTTTTACTAATACAGTAGAATATGGCAACGTATATGACGAAAAAAAGAATTTATAGCTCCAATTAACTTGGCCACAAGGAGTTATTATTTGTTCCACAACCCTCCAATAGTTGAAGGACTTGTTGTAAATGATTGAACAACTTGGAGCAATTTACGTACGATATAGTTGATAAGATACCATTATTCATGGCACAGGAGCTCCTGTAAAAATGGGCAACGCCCTACCTTTGAGTGCTTGGATAAGAGGCTCCTGGGATTAATGTTAGGGGGCAGGGATGGCTATATTTCTGGGAGTGAACTCGTTAAGAAAGTGATAAATGATAGTGATTCAATAATTATAGGACTAATTGAGCTTAAATTAAAAGAGAAAAACATAACTTACATTTAACCATTAGGAAGAATATTAAAATAGGCACACAGGAAATGAAACACGCATAATGATCATTTTTTTTCTGGGATCGGGAACTTTCTGGTATCTGTTAGTTTTCATATACATGGCAACACACTGTAAAGCATTTTATTCTAAGATCTCTCTGAGCACTGTGAGGCTCCTGATGAGAATTTTTTATCAAAAAAACTTTTCCATTTAATTTCACTATCCCCGTCATCATATTTTTATAATTTTTTGTTGCTAAGGGACTTAACGAGAAACAACCTACTTATCTAGTCCAATTTAGGACAGTAGATCTTGCAATAGCAACATAGGCCCACCATTTCAATTTTAAAAAATAATTTAAAAAAAAAAAAAAAGGAGGAAAAATAATCATCATTACCAAATTGGACAGCATTTCTTACCAGCTTTCTTTCGTGAATTTTAGTTAATGACAAATGAAAATTAATCTGAACTAGAAATTAGGCAACATGTGGTGTATTTATTAATCGGCTTTTTCAATATTCCGAATGGTCATTAAATCACGCTCCCTCGCTATCAAATATTAACTTCATGCCTTTCAAAGTTACATCTAACGTGATTTAAAATTATAAATTTCTAACTCACTGGAATATATTTTGACAAAGCATATGCCAGTTCTGATAGTTGTGGAATCAACCTACAAAGTTGGCGTCTCCACCAAGAATAACAGTTGTGGGGAGCAGGTCATATATATGGGTGTGAACAGAAAAAAATTAAGCCGACAGCATATGAGCACTCACTTTTTTCCCATTTGTAGTATTCACGTGAACATCCTGACCAACTAATCGGGTTACTTCTCCATCAATCCATGCCAAGACTGGATCCTCAACCCATACATGAGAACCAACGATAATGTTAACTGGTGCTGCCTGCAAAACAAACAGAAAAAAGAAAAAGAAGACTGACATTAGACATGCGACTGTGTACTATTAACCTGTTTTCCAGAGACTGAAGACATCCAAAAATGTCATGTCATATACATCCATATAATATGTCCAAGATAAACACAATTAATGAAACAAAAGTTGCTTCCAGAAGCATAAAGTAGTATGTTCAATCCATGCACCTCCACAACTAAAAGAAAAAGGACTAGGTATCTCAAAAATGGAGTGCAATTTCTGTCACAAATGAATTGATACTGAGAAACAATGCTATAAACAAGCATAAAAAATAGGTTGGAATTCTGGAAGCAAGGCCTCTTGACTTGGACTGAAGTATTGTTAAAGCAATAACCGAAACAAGCACTTCAAGTAAAACATGCAAAAACATCATAAATTGCAAGCCACATTTCTGAATTATCAACTGAAAGTCCCGATTCCCTTCAAACCAATATACACATAATAGGAACACAACGCACACAAAAAGTACAGATTTACAATGCAATTTTAACATGCACTTTTGGTGAAACTACTAATACAGACAGCTTTGGAAGAATATAAGCACTCTTGTTTTGAGTTATGTTTTTCTGTAAGTTTCTTAAGTAGAATTTTTATCTAAAGAAGATATTATTTCACATTCATTTTGACTTGGAGCCAGCGAAGAAATTTTTAATAGGGGTAACCAAAGGAATAACTACTGTTAACATTTTATGATACCCACATAAAAAAATTACAAGAATTGTGTGGTATTTCGTAGGCATGTTGGTCAATCCATTGTGCATTATTAATCATAGTAGGATCCTGGGGCGATTTCCTTCGGTAGCCTATTGTCAAAGGATGGAGACGCAGGTTGGTCAAGCAAACTGATTCATTAAATTCTATGTTGTCATATAATTAGAAGAATCGCCTACCTTCTATAGTAGCATATTCACGCTTGACAGAAATAATCCCAAAGAAAATACCTTGCTTATCAACTTCCAAATCTATCACCTGTTAGCAGCAGCTTTTAACACCATTAACTGCTACCAACTTATTTCCTGACTAAACAATCTGGAGCTTCTGTTCTACACAACAGTTAATCAAATTGATTGATTTTTCTGTACCCGAAATGTTTCCTTTTCAATTGAGCAAATATTTAGTTAGCTTTAGAAAATAAACACCAATTTTTTTTCCGGGCTTGATTTCCATAATTTAATCTTATCTTGGACACGAGAACAAGTAAGGAAAGATAGATGCAGCTGCTGACACCAACAAAAATCTTTTCAATGTATGAAAATGCAAATACGTATATGCATATTATCTCACCATACATTAATATTTGAACAAAACAAAATTCAAATTACAATAACAAAAGGAGAAAATAAAGAAAAATTCAGATGCACTCTAAACTGAAACAAAATTGACTGGGGAAGAAAAGCTCAATCAGTCAAAAACCAATCAATTAGAAATCAGAAATCCAACCATTGGAGTCATTTTAGGCATCAACTTACCATAACTAAATTCGCGAGAAATTCGATCTCCTGCTCTTCAACTCATTAAGACAATGACCCGACCTTGCCTTGACTAGCTGAGTCAGATCAGATCCTCAGGAATTTCAATATCCACCACAACCTTTTCTCCTCCGATTATGCAAATTAATTAAAAATACCTTTTTCCTTTCTCTATCTAACAAAATTCCACCTTACGAACACTTATTCGAATACAATATCTATGAAAATACGTGTATGTATACAAGTATGTGTAGATGAAATGGTATGGAGTTGCTTTTGTTTGTTTCTCTCTCTAAAACCTGCTGGTCTGTGCTGTATTGTGATACAAATATTCTTATGCTTTCTCTCTCTAAAACTTCATTCGTCTGGTCAGCTAGTTGTTGAGTCCCACACACGAATGCAGAAGAAAGGCACCCAATACTAAAACCGACATTAGACTAATTAAGCCGGGTTTTTTTGGTCGGTATGTTTGGGTTCGAAATTGATTTTATTTACATGATTGACACTTGGTAGATCATTTTTTCTATTTTTGAAGTAACAAGAGAGTCTTGAAATTTTTACCACCTTATTTTGTGGGTTGTGAAGTTAAAATTTGCAAAACCGAGAGATCGTGATCGTATTTTAACTAACGTGTTTGGTTGTGACGAGTAATGCAACACATTTCATTCTTTTATATCACTGATCGAGATTGATATAATGAGTAGCTAAGTTGTACTTGTTTTTATCGATTGCGTCTATAACTAAATTATTATTAGAATTCATGATAATTATTCTCTTTAATTACTTAATTATGAAAATTAATTATTCCATCTTTAATTTCTCAATGTACTTTCCCAATTCAGTAAAATTCAAATTTGTGGGGGCAAAATTCAAAAAATTCGAATCCAACACGTGAGCGAACAAAGAATAAAATTAATGATTGTAGGGGTAATCGTGTAAATTTATAAAAAATGGAGTGAATTCTCGGGTGCGGTTTACAGTATTTTAGGGGGATTACAATCGGATGTCCGCCACCGTTTGCTGGCGTATTAATACATTACCTATATTGTTGGAAGACAAACCGCACTCTGTCCGGTTAGCTGTAAAATTGTGTTTTCACTTTTTCTATTTTTGGTATTTTTCTAAAAACTATTGTCTTAGGGCATGTTCGGTAAAGATTAAAATCAAATTAAAATCGAAATACTAATCGTTATTGTTGACTTTTATTAGACGAATGAGACTCGATAACGACTATATTTTCAATTTTAATTGAATTTTAAACCCTACCAAAATGCTGTTAAAGTTATTGGTCACAATTGAACATACGTTTCACGTTATTCTAAAACATTTTATACATATTGTAAAAATAATATTTAAAGATTTGTGAATATAAAAAATAGTTAATAAAAATTGCTTATGTGGAATGAACTTTTTATTCAATGAGAATCTCTTTGTACACTATATATATATATATTCAATGAGAATCTCTTTTTTTTTTTGGGTGATTAATAGTATCCGATTTGACTAAAACCTTTGTAGTTATTATAGAAATTCCTCTTACATTTCCATTTCATAGGTTTAAGATTTTCCTTTTTCAATTAGTGCGCCAAATTTTTTAATTGCTATCGTTGAATAAATAACATGGCTTGAAATTTATATCCACGTAGAGAAGTCAAAATACTATGTTACGTCAAATATATAATATAATTACGAAATAAGTAGTCATTGTAACAGACGTATTACCTCCTTATCAATTAGGATGAGTATCGAAATATCAAAATTTCCAACATTGTTGGAATAAGATTCGACCAAATTCTATCAAACTACTATCACTTTAATTGAACATTCATTTTCATACATCGATAAGTCATTTATAGCCTTTGATTCCATGACGCAGGAGCAACCCCGATTTGGCTAAAACCTATATGTTGATGTGTTGGGGAAAAAAAGGCAAAATATTTGATGATTGAAATGAATTAACAACCAATTCGTGAAAACAATTTAAATGGTTGAAGAAGTCAAATGAGAATAATCTCTCCATTTACTCTTTTGATCTGAATTTAACATCCCATAAATACCACCCTTTCTCCATCTTCACTATGAAAGTATTAATATTAAATATAAGTTCGAAGATTTCGAGACGAGGACTATGTTTTTTTGTCTTCATCCCACCCCATTATCACATGGGATGGAGTTTTCCACACCATTTGAGCCAGGGCAACGTAGGGCAAATCGGGGAATTGAAAATTTTAGTCATCTTTAAGAATTATGTTGTCTATGCTTATTTCTTCTCAACTTTAACTTATTAGGGGAATTTCGATGGACTTTGCTTGCAATTATATTTGGCTTTTAGTTTGCGATGACAAGATATGTGGCTTATTTGAGTCCCATTTTCTAAAAGAATAAATTTTTTAATGATGATTTTTTTGAAAATGTATAATTGAAAATGAATTAATAATAAATAAAAGATTGATCAATTGAATGAGAACAATATTAAGAACGAGCAAACTAATATTTATATTATGGATAATTCTACTTGTACAACCGCGGTTAACAACCTCTCACGTGTGTGGGGTTCGTGTGTTTAAAAAATTCAACAAAAAAAAAAGTGAACCCTCCCATCTGAGTGGTTGTCAACCGACGTTGTACAACTAGCATGGTCCTTATAATATTTCATCTTTTACTTTGACGAAAATAGAGTTAAAAACAAGAGTGGCGGAAGCAAGGGAGGTCGATTGCTCGGATAACATTTTAAATTTTTTTTAGAATTTTTCAATATATAACAAGCATATTATATTAAGGCCTTGCATGGGAGGGATTAAAATCATATTAAAATTGAAAATATAATCGTTATTATTGACTTTTATTAGACGAGTGGAACCTAATAACGGTCATATTTTCAATTTTAATTGGCTTTTAATCCCTCTCGAATGGGGCCTAAAACTCGAGTTTTTCTTTTACATACATGAACGTGTATAGTCCAATGATAAAGCCGTAAAGGCTCGCCTTGTGTTTGATTTCCAACAGTCACATTGCATGTTTTGTCTAAACAGTTCATTTCCTTTCATTTGACGCATTTCACACTCAAATCATCACGAAACGCTGTCTCCTTAGCTAGTGTACCCGCCTGGATTTCAATTTTTCTTGCTGAAATTCTACTTTTCGAAAAAAAAAAAAAAGGGTTGAGGTGGGACCTGCTTTATACCTCTAACTATAAAGGAAAGTCAACTTGCATGAACAAGACTTGTAAGATGATGCACAATGTGTAACATTGACCCTTTCTTGTGACTTGAATCTTACATAGAAAGATGAGGTATATAAAGAGAAACTTTATTGTCATGTATGAAACCAATATCACTTACTGTAAAAGACAACACTGGAGAGAGCGCTTTTCTTGTCCAATATACAGGTAAACTCATTACAAAAGATTTATATCGCAACATGTAAATGTACAATTCATGTAACTCTATGCTGAAAACCCGTAAATGTGTTAGGATCACGTGCAAGAGGCAAGCTAGAAAAGTAGAATTGCAATAACAATCAACACCACGACAGAGCATGCCATTGCCTGTGACAGAATGAAAGGGCCTGAGATAATTCTATTAAACTCTAAGAACACATGAGACAAATTATCCATCGTAAAGAAATCAAAATTTTTATAATAATCTAACATTCCGGTGCAGGTTTTCATATTTTATCGAGTGGAATGGAAAGAGAAACTTACTGCAATTGCAGAAGCAGCAAGTCCAGCTCGTTCCCTAGGATCCTTACGATAGTAGTTTCTTAAATACAAGAATGTAGCATAGTACCACAGTAGTGGGCACAGAAAACCCACTAAAAAACTGAAAGTGAGAGGGCATAGAAATTAGATGCGGTAAGACCTTGAAGATGCAAAATAAGATTCAGTATACGTACGAGAACCATCCTATTCCACAGCCAAAGCAAGGAAGAGGTTTGTCATAGATACCCAGCTGGGAGTCATCTCCATCTCGAATCAGAGTATACTTGCCTTTTTCATGGTCTGCCGTTTGTCCTGCGATTGATAGAGAGACTCCGAGAGTATTTAATAACAGGGTAAAATTATCATGACTTATCCATCCAAGTCATTACATCTTTGGCAAAAGAGATAGAAGTCCAGAGAAAGATGGAATTGAATCCATATGAACTTTTAAGGAGTAAGTTTTCAAGCTCAAAAATGAAAAGAAAGAAAGAAAGGATTGGTAGAAGAATGACGGCAAAATTTTTTTTAAACAAAAAAAAAAGCTATTGAAATGCACGCACAAGAGAGCCAATGTTATTAACAGTTGAAAAAAAAAATAAAAGTTTCCTTATTTGCTGGGAAGATAAAAGAAATTAATAGGTTTTCTAACACTTGCCAGAAAAATGGAGAAAGCATTCAAGTTTACCCATAGAATCTCCAAAGAAGTGCAAAAAACAAAAAAGGCATGTAGCAAGCATCTTAGAATGATCTTGTAGCACAATTATAACTAGAAGAGAGTGCAACGACATTAGTGTGACAAACCTTTTATGATCGATAACTGCCAATCAATTATGTATTGAATAGATTATAAATGAAATAACTACCTTTAAACATTGAATAATATCGAGCTGATGGTCTCAAAAGATCAAGATGCTTATCCGAAATTGATTTCACCAGTTCCAAGCCATTTCTGCTCTCTCCCTCCTCAATAGTAGCATCTGTAACACCAAGAAGTCCCGATTCATACACATTCAGATGCTTCTCTGTTACTTAATTTTGTTTTTAGTCACCGTTAATATTACTGGATGCCATTTCTAATAAAGAAAACTAAAGGTAGTGTTGCAATGAAAATATCCCTTTGATTCTATGCAGGATATGGGAGTGATAAGCTGATAATATACGTATTTATGTTTTGTCTAGCAAGTTTTTTATTATTTTTTCCATGGTTGTTGCAAAACTTCCATCGTGTTCTTTGCTGTCAATTAATGAGCGTGCTAAACTAACCTCATGTAGACATATAACTTGCACAGAAGATAGTGAACGATAGAATTCTTAAAGATTAAAAATGGTAAGAAGGTTTAACACAACAGTTCTTGTTGCCTCTCTCCACATTATTTCTTGTATCTTGCACACAGATAATTAAATTATCTTAGACTAGTTTTTGCATAGAAGTTCGAAATATATTGGCTTCAAGGTGGGTTAAAAACGCTGACAACTGATTTTCAAACTCTTACGAGGTCATGCTAAATTTTACCATATGAGCTTGAATATAGTTGCTCCATTTACTGATTACTTTTACCCTGGTTGGAATTTGCTCAGATTTCATAAAGCCTTGAACAAAAGAAAATGCAAAAGCTAAATAGATATAGTAGAACAATTATCTAGTAGAAATTTCTATTTGAAGTAAGAAAATGACATCCGACTTATTGGGTAATGTAACAAAACAGCAAAAGTGTAGCTAATTTTGTACTTTTATCCATTTGTACTCCTCTATAGCCGATATTCCCAGAGTGCCGAGATCTCTCTTCTACTGCAACTTCTAGTCAACCTGCTTAACAAAATATTGAACATTTCAATTTTTTGGTAATCTGTGCATAAAATTCAAGTTTAACTAAGATGGTAGCAAACTCTTGCACTTTGTCCGGTGGGGTGGACTGTATTAGACAATATTAAAGAATGAAAATAAGTTAAGAGCCTGTTTGGTAAAACTTCTCATTTTCTACAGTAAATCAATTCTCATTTTCAACCACACATTCTTCAATAAAATAATATTTTCCATCACATCAATACTTTTTTCTTCTTTTTCAACCACACATTTCCCATCATATCACTATTCAAAAATCAATTCTTCCCCCAAAAATCCCTACCAAACACACTCTAAAACTTCGTATATTATGTGTTCCAACATGTGCTTAATGGCTAAAGGGAGAGAGAAATGCACGATGGAAGGAACCTAGGAACTAACTTCAAGTTAGCGAGACGGTCAAATCATGTTTTGCATCAAGGAGAAACAAAAGACCATTAAAATGCAAGGTGAAGGGGCTTGAGTTTCACTGGTAGAAATTTGCAGCTTCAAGGTTCAAGATGCAAATTGCTAGTTAATATATCGTTAAAAGACTCTAACAAGATAACCATTCTACTCCTATAATATGAGAAATCATATTCAAGTATCCAAATCTTGGAAAAGAAAATTTCCCATACTATCAAGATTCAAGAATTCATAATATGAACCGACGCTTATGAGAATAACTAATATCTAATATCATTTTGAGTATCTGGTGGGTAATTTATCAATGAAATTCCTCCAACTCGACTGCTTTACAGAAATTTGAAAATAATTTAAAGAACTAGTCCAGCAAAACAGTAAACCAGAACTAATCCCAAGCACATAATGTAAAACCCATATGATCAATTTCCCTTTCTACCTTCGTAGTCTACACCCATTAATCCATCATCTTAAAACCATCCAAATTCATACAAAACAACAAGCAAATAATAAAACCCATTAGAAAATTATGAATTATCCATCTACAGATTATATAAATTACTTCCAATATATTTTAATACGAAACCCCTTCCCCCCTTTCCACGCAAGAAAAGGGTATAATCAAATAACGGAACACGTAATTAAAAAAAACCAGACCCAAAAAATTTAGACATGTATAATCAAATAAAGAGTACCCAATAAATCTCAACACACTAAAAGAAATGGGTAAAGATGACTTGCCTTGAAATTTGTAACCTTTCAGATAACAATTTAAGAGAGAACCGAAAAGGAAGAAGCAGATAGAAATTGGAAAAAGTGGGGGCCAATCTCTGTGTATACGTATGCTAAACGGAACACAATTAAACGAGAAGCGATAACTCCTTTTCGACGCCAAGCAGCCAACCCACCACTATAGAGGTGGGGTTGGTGGCAATTAGTGAGAAGAAAAGCTTGGTTGACTTGTCCTCATCTCTCGTAGTTTTTATTGTACAAGGAGATGATTCTGAACTAATATATGGATTAAAAAGTTAAAGTGAATTATTAATTTTAGCAAATATGAAATTTACAAATTTAAAATTACACATTTTATTAATTTTTATCAAAATTTATTAAAAATTTAATTTCAATCTCGGGGCATAATTTTGTTTTCTCCTGTTTTTAGTAAACTAGTCACTTTAAATAATTAATCAAAAAAATACTTATCATTTAGGGTGTATTTGGGACACATTTTTTTGAAAAAAATGTATTGTTGAATAGTAGATTGATGGAGAATATGTGGTTAAAAATGAAGGAAAAGTTATTGATGTGATGAAAAATATTATTTTATTGAAACATATGTGATTGAAAATGAGTAAAAGAATGAGAATGAAAAAAAATAATGTGTACCAAACAGGGGCTTAATTCAAAAGATGAGTTAATTTTAACAAAATATAGTTATTGGTAAGCAGGAGAATGACTCGGTTCGATATTTTCCTTAAACATCTAAGTTTCGCTCGTGTGTAAAATAGGAGCTCGGTTCGACACATGGGCTCGTTGGCTTCACGAGTCAAGCAGAGCATTTTATTATTTTTTAAAAAGTTACAAAATAAATCCAAAATCATGCCAAGATATGTTTTTAAAGAAATTAGTAAAGTGGGGCAAAAAAAAAAAAAAAAAAAAAAGAGCTAGCCTATAGCCCAAACAAGTTGATTCGTAAAAAAGAAAATACAAAAACAAGTCGAACTACCTATGGATGGAATTAAACAAACTGACGAGCAACTCAACTCATTTGGTATCCTTAATTATTGGTCAATGTAGTAGTTGTAGCTGATCGGCTCTAAACACCCTTATCTATTTAGTGTTGACAATAAAGACATCAAGTACACGTTATTTTCGTCTCGAATAAGTTAAAGATGACGATGAGTACTGAACTAGATTGATGAGTACATTTGGATGGTGGGTGGTTTGTAATTTGCAAATGGCATTATAGGATGGACTTTGCTTGGTGTACATAATTATTGTACATAGGGGTGTCCATAACCCTCACATGGGGTGGAGCCCACAAAAAATTGTGGGCTCCACCCCATGTGAGGGTTATGGACACCCCTATGTACAATAATTATGTACACCAAGCATTTTTCTTATAGGATATGCTTGGATTGGTTAGATTGATGATAATTAAGCTCGTGTTTGAGTCACATTATTTTTCTTATTTTCATTATTCTACTCATTTTCAATCATACATTTTTCAATAAAATAATATTTTTCATCACATCAATAACTTTTCCTTCTTTTTCAACCATATATTCCCCATCACATCAACGATAAAAATGCATTATTACTTCCAAAATGTGCACCAAACAGGTGTTCAACCATTAGACGTTTCAACGTATTGGAGTTGATCATTATTCAGTTCATTTTCGTAGTTGTAGGTTAATATCGCAAACTCGAGTACATGAGTGCAATCGGTTGACCGACTCGGACCCTACCATGTCGACCAAGTCACTAGCACAACAAATTTATACGAGCGTTTGGAGAAAATTAAAAACAGTGATAATTTTATTCACTCGAGAACAATCGAAATTTCAAAATTATTACAAAAAAAATCTATTGGACCGTCCTATCTAAAATTGTGTGCCAACTCCCCAATTACAATTTTACAGGCTCCAGTTTTCTCTGGAACAGCCACGTCACAATTATTCTCCTCTTTCCCTTGCCATCTTCTCAAAATCAGGTTATACAAGTTCAGCTCAAATCTGAAGATGACTGATCGATCAACGGTAGAAAATGGACAGAATGGCAACAGCACCAATAGCAGCACCGTACTGGATATATACCCACTCAGCTGCTACTACTTCGGCTCCAAAGATGTACTCCCGTTAAGGAACGAAACCGTCACCGATCGTGTTCTGCGCATGAAAGCCAAGTAAATATTCATACATATTATCTCCGTTTTTGGTATAGAACACTGGTAGTACTGTTAGTAATCCAACTTTATTTTGGTTCAAAGTCGTCACTCGAGTTTAATTTTATTTCAATCGATTAAAATCTGTTATTTTCTGTAACAGAGTGTCCAACGTGCCAGCCAAAAATCAGATTGAGTGATGATTTTGAAGCAAAATAAATTGACTGGCAGTGTTTTTCACCCCTCCTTTTCTCTATATACGTTTAGGTATTTACGTTTAAAATCAAGGAATTTATTAATTATTACTGTGTGTTTTATAAAATTATTATTTGAAGTGTGTGTGATTTTATTTTTTTTGTTTCTGTCTTATTTTTAGCTATGATGCTTCTGGAATGAGGACTTGTGTGGCAGCTGTAATTGTGGTCAGTTCTCTGCGCATTTTGACTGTTTATGTAACTATGTTTATATTTTCTTGTTGCTGGGAAAGGTCTAGCAAATAGACTGACAACATAAATAAACGTGAAAAAATGCCAACAGAAAGGTTCTTTGTGCATTTTTATGATCTGTAGATAAACTTCGCCCTTTATGTAGACTGATAGCTTCTCCCCGTAACAAATTTAATTAGAAGTGGAAGCAAAAGGTAGTATAACGATTAAGTGTCTCTTGCAATAGAAGTGAAAAGGGGAAGGTAAAATAGGTACTATACGGAACGAGTGTCTGTCTAAGGGAAAAAAGACAAAAGACAGTAAAGGCTTCCGACGGGAGGGTTAGGGTTAGGGAGAGAGGAAAGCGGAGAAAAATATAATTTTTCCTGTTGTGACTTTGCCCTAGAGAGACTATTGTGAACCTCAGTTTTTTCCAAGAATCTGCCTATACCATTATTGTTGTAGTGGATAGTAAATTTGTAGTTCATTATGTGTCAAACCATGTAAATCTTGTATCTGTGATCTTGCTCAGTTTCCTTTTTTTTTTTTAATATATATTTACCTGTCTATATCCATGCTAAGAAAGGAAGATGTACATGGTTTCCCAACAAGTTGTATCACGGTGATGATTTGTTAGCCAAGTCTCTGTTATAACTTGTGCGAATGCTAATGGAGGATTATTCGAGAGCTATGATCAAACTTAAAACTATACTTTACTCAGAAAATATCACTTCATGTGTCATATTTCTTACTCTTGACATTTCTGCTATTGACGCTAAAGGTTTAGATACACTTCCAGTGTTCATTTTAACATTTACTACCCATGTGAAATAAGTCACATAATTCAACCCCGTTTGACACCCATTTTAGAGAAAAATTAAATTCTGGAATAGTGATTGATGGAAGAATGTGTGGTTAAAAAGTAATGAGAATTTTTGGGTTTATGTGTAGTATTATTTTATTGATAAAATGTGTGGTTGAAATGAAGAAATAGAAAAAAAATGAGAATGAGATGGGTGTCAAACAGGGGCTCAATTTGTCCTTAGAGAGTAATATTTGGAATGACCCTTTATTTTTAGTTTTTAGCTGTTAATGTCACATGACAAGATTCACCTCCTCCTCTTTGCCCCACCACAACACCTTTTACTTCAATATGGCCTATATGTGGCTTATTAGATCATTTAAGTATTCCATGAGAACTAGAAACAGTTCTAAATGCAGGTAGAGTTGTTCAAGCACCCTCATCTTTTAGTGCTGCAAATAAACAACTCCATCTATAAACTTCCGGGTGGCCGTGCACGATTTGGTGAATCAGGTAAGTAATTATCTTTGAAGTCCCTCTGCTAACTGTCCAAGAGAGATCCTAATAGCTGGAAATGATCATGGAAGCTAAAAAAAATGTATCTGTCTTACTCTGCAGATATTGACTGCTTGAAACGAAAGCTACTGAGCAAGTTATGTGTGGGTGAAGAAAGTCGTGGACCTGAATGGGAGGTAAATGCGCACTCCGCTTGACATTATGATTGTTTAGTTGCAATTTGTTTACACGTGATGTTTCTTGATATCTAGATTGGCGAATGTCTTGGAATGTGGTGGAGATCAGATTTTGAAACGTTGCTTTATCCATATTTGCCTCCAAACATAAAAAGGCCTAAGGTAGTTCTAATGGTAGTGGAACTCATTGCCTCTTTCCCCGTTTTCCTGTTCTGCTTGCTCCTCTAATCCAAGCTGCGGCTGCACGAGTCTGCTTGGAGGGAACGGATGGGACTTTTCCCTCTCCAACTGAACTAGAATAAAGGAGGGCTGGGCCTTTAAGTATTATAGCTATTTTACTTTTGATAGCTGGAAATAGTTCCTAACTACCTACTGCTTGTATTTGTAGGAGTGCTCAAAACTCTATCTCATCAAGCTACCAGCAAGTCGGAGATTCATTGTACCGAAGAACTTCAAACTTCTTGCAGTTCCATTGTGCCAAGTTCATGACAATGAGAAGGTAGGTCTTCGTGGAAACATTTTTGATGATTTTAAACGCATTGGTAATCGATATTGCTCCATTTTAGTGACTCTATTGAGAATTAATTGCTTACAAACAATAACCACCCTGCATTCCATTGTGCTTCTTTTTTAACTTGGTTTACTTGATGCTGGTAGAATTCACAAATATACTGGGGTCTCTATGCCTGCCAACTTTTTTCCTCAAAATGCAACCAAATAACTTCTTTGGAAGCAGAAGCAGGGCCGGCCCTGGGCCCTTATGCAAACTTCAAATATAGGGCCCCTATGAATATTAAGCCCTTGTTTGATGAAATTAAAATCGGGTTTGTTGTATGTTTTGATAAAAGTTGATGGAATATGTGGTTAAAAAGTTATGGATCCATTAAATGTATGATTAAAATTAATGATTTGACTTTGATTTAGAAAATAATTAAATACGATTAAACATATCCAGGAAATTTGGAAGTCAAAATACAAGATTTACACTGCAGAGGAAAAAAAAAAAGAAAAATAAGTTAATCAATACAATGGCATTGAAAACTTAAGACAAAATGACAAATAAAATGAAATGCAAGAATCTAGAGAGCAATGAATACCAGTGTCTTTAGTAGCAGTTCCTTGAATAAGAGTAAGACCCACCATGAGAGCATTAGAAAAAGTAATGACCATAAATTTTGAAGTAAGAAAGTGACATTTTGTTTCTTGTTGAGAGAGAAGAAAAATGATGGTTGAGAAGATAAAATTGTCAAATTAATTATATATAGAGAAAGTAATGGCCGTGATGTATTTATGTGATATATAAATATATGTGATAAGTTTTATGTCATATATCTGATTTTTTTAGAGATGTTTGTATTTTCAAATTTTATTAGTTTATTGTGTTTGCATATGATAATTCTAATTTAAAGAATTTCGTAATTATAATTTTCGTTTTTTTTTTTCAACCAATCAATTGACCTTTCATAATTTGGGGCCTTCATTAGAGTGGGGTTTTAGGTGATTGCCTACGCCGGCTTTGTTTGGAAGGGTGGACTATGAAAAATATTAAAGATCTTAGACGTGTTTTCCAGTTTACTGCTTACAAACCTGCCCTAAAAGTTTCCTGGAAGCTTATATTACTTGGAATGTGTGAATATTATTAAGTGAGCTTACCATGTTCAATTGCTTGTTTTGTAGACTTATGGACCAGTTATTTCAGGAATTCCACAGCTACTATCCAGATTCTCCTTCAACATTGTAGAACCCTGAAATATTCCACTCCTTTTTACTTGGCTATGGTAAGCATAGGTGAAAATAGTGTTTTAAGTTTTGATAGGTTCAAAACAAAGAGCATTAGATACCAATGAGAGTGGATTGATGTAAGAATCAAAGTTCTATATAGATCAATACGACTTTGATGTATTTGTACTAAAAAATGGATGTACAAAGTTATATTTTCTGAGGGAGAAAATTTCTCTATTTTCTTCCATAATGTAAATTTCTCGTTCTAGTTCGGATTTCGTTTATCGACATACATTTTTCAATCTATAAGTAAATGTTGAATTGTTAAGACAATGCTGAACTTGATTTCAGTGTCTAACTGCATTGAACTTGTTGGAGATTCATTATATACTATAAATATTTTCTATTGTACTTTTTGTGATCCGTTGGATAGAAAACAATTTTGTTTTGTCGCATGGGTGCTCAGGTGGAAAACTTAGCAATCTTTAAATCTGGAATCAAACTGGATTGCAGATTGGCGTATCCTGTATAAACTTTCAGGTAATACTAAAATCTTGTTTATTATATTGTTTTGTTTTATACTATGTACGTAACAGGATATTGATTTCTTTTAACCAGTCTTAACATTTCGCATGCCCCCGACGACTGGGTTGCAATATTCTAACGGGTGGTGGTCCATGACGTGATGCAAGGCTGGCCATTAATTGCCGACATTATTGGTCGAGGAAACAAGACAAATTTGGAAAAATATACATTGTGGGTCTATGGGTTACTATTATGTTATGTGGCTATCAGCCACAGTCATTTTCAAATGCAAATTCGTGTCCTCTTCAATATCACGAGGTTTTACTCAATAATTACAACTTTTCGTTCGGGACTTTTCGTTCGGGATTTAAACATTAGAAAAGTTACGATTGTTATTTATCTAGGACGATCAATCTACATCTTTCCCATAGCAATTGGGGTCGTGTCTCAATCTCCTTTCTATGGAATCTAATAGACTAGTTCCTATCGAGATTCTTCCAGGTTTAATTTCACGCTTACGATGAGGGTGGAGTCAGTGTGACACTTGAATGCCTACTTCCATAGCTTTGGTGGGTGTGATTTGCCCTCACTGGTGATTTTCTAATTTGGCACCTTTCATAGCTAATAAATTGACTATAAGGATATCGTTATTGGAATTAACTTTGTGGATGAGCATATTTGGGCGGACGTGTGTCATTTTCTATATTCATGGAGGGGTCATGTTGAAGTTGCTGAATCTGTACTTGTTGCGGACGGTGCAAATGAGTGCTCGATTTAGGATAGTCCTCTCGTTGATGTTGAGATCTGCTGTCCAATTTTTGTTATCCATCCAATTAATTATCGACGCATTATTTTTAAATAACATAGCTTAAATTTATCCTTGTTAATTTTATAATTAACTCATCAAATTGATGACATTTTAATTTAAAATAATGTGTCAATAGTTAATTGAATGGATAACAAATTAGACAGCAAAAATTGAACAATAGATAGCATCTGCTCTTGTTGCCACTTGCCACCTATGTGCCGAGCTAGGGAGCTGACTGTGAAGTTGGAATTGTCGGCTCATTAACTCGGCTCCATTTAGTTTATTTATTCCGCATAAATATTTTAATTAAAATATTCTTGAACCATGAAACAAAAGTAAAGCAAAGTCATAGCCCATTGTTTTTGCTAATTAATTAAACTTGCTTAAAGATAAAGAGTTAGATTAAACCAATTTTGACAAAGTTAAGTTTGACGTTTGACCTAAAAGAGAGGCCTTGACTTGTAGACAAAGAATAAAATAAATTTAAGAAAAATGGTTATTATCTTAAATAGATTCACATTAATCTTTTCCGAAAGGTCCGAAGTCACCTACCACTAATCTTCGACTTGGAGAGGTTTATTGCACAAAAACGTCGGAATGATTTTCACCAAAAACCCAAAAAGTGATTATGTTGAAGTATTATTCTCATAAAACACATTTAAAAAATAGAAAAAAAGTAAGGGAAAGTAAGCCCCCGTTTGATGTTCATTAAAATGGAAAGAATGCATTTTTTTGGTGACGTGACGGTGAATATGTGATTGAAAATGAGTAAAAGAATGAGAATGAAAATTAGAATGTGACTCACTGGGACTAAAATAGATGAACGAGAAATTGAATGGTTCGTGTGAAACGGGTTGGGTGAGGGTACTTTTTTTGCATTCAATCGATTGTCGTCTACAAAAAAAAAAATTGACATTATTTTAAAAATGTACTAATGTGTTGCTATTTGTTGACAAAAATTGGCAAACATTGAATGTAAGGAAAGTAATAGAAAAGTAAACAGGCTTGAAGTAAAGGCAGTGTCTCAGCAATTTCATTCATTTGTGTTTTCTTTTTCTTCCAATCATCGTACGTATTCTTCATTACCTGTCTACTACAACTCCTTTTCTATCACCAACCATTTCTTTAATCAATCACTCTCTCTCTCTCTCTCTCACACACGCAATTTGGGAATTGGGATTCCTATCGTATACCTAACCTGAATTGTTATCTGTTTTTAATTTTCTTCGTTTATAGTGTAAGATTCTTTACGAGGAACGACTATTTTGGTGATTTCGCCATAGCCCAGAAGAAGAAGAGATTTGCAGTTGCGATAGAGCAAAGAGCTCTCAGACAGCAAAGAAAAGAAGAAAACTATGAATAAAGGAGCTCTTGCACCTAAACTCAAGCTCTCTCTTCCTCCTACTGATGAAGCTTCTCTCTCTAAATTTCTGTAATTCATCCCACCATTTTTTGAATTGAAGTGTATTGTGGATATTTTTTATATGTTTTTTTTTTTGTGATTTTATGTAGAACTGAATCAGGGACATTTAAGGATGGTGATCTGCTGGTTAACAGAGACGGAGTTCGTATTGTTTCGCAGAATGAAGTTGACGCTGTATGATTATTTTCTTTTTCGATTTCTTGAATTTGACCTCAAGATATCTTTTTTCTTTATTTTTTCGCGTTTTTCTGTTAGCGGAATTCATTAATTTGATGTGGGTTTTGTTATTTGTTTTTCCTTAATTTGACATTGGATGAATTAAAATTGTTCCTGTATGTTGTGGATTTCATTTTTGGTTCTTCGTCACTTGAATGTATTTTCATATGTGGTTTCTAAGCGAACAGATCATACTTGGAGTTATGATTATGGGAGTGATTTTAGTTTTCACTTTGATGATTTTGTGGACGAATTATATTTGATGTATCAATTTAGGCAAGATCTACTTATAATTATAGAGTTATCATAATTTTCAAAAGAGTAGACAATTTAAGTGCCGATATTAGTTGTTTTAAGTGAGTCTTCATTATTAGTTAATTTCTCATCTGTCTTTGTATTGATTGATTATATGGATTATACACCTGTCCGCAGACAAACACATTTGCTAAACGATTCTATGGAGTATATTCTGTCATAATACTCTCTATTGAAATTCTTTAATGTGAATACTATAATTTTGCATCCTTTTTTATTATGTTCATGGAAACTACATAAAGATTACATTTCATTTGTTTTTCTCGGTCTTTTCTTTCAGCCAGCGCTTATACAGCCATCAGATAACCAGTTGAGCTTAGCCGACTTTGACGCAGTTCAAGTTATCGGTAAGGGCAACGGTGGAATAGTGCGGTTGGTGCAACATAAATGGACTGGGCAATTTTTTGCTCTGAAGGTACTTGGAAATTGAAACACTTAAATCTATCTGGGATTTTCTTTTCCATTTTTGTTTAAATTTTGTAGAAAACCACTTTGATTTGCTAAGGGGATTGGCATGGGCCGCTATCCCTTGATTGATGCTTAGATAAATTTATAGGATGGAGGGGACTAAATCTTGTCATCTAATGGTGAAATTAAAAACTAGTTTGAAGTGCCGATCTTATCCTATCTGAATAAATGAGCCTCCTAAAGTTAGCAAAGTTGAAAGGAAAAATAATTCTATCTTGAGCTTGAGAACAAGCACAGTTGGCTAAAAGAAGGCTGTGGGATTGACTTTTCTGTTCAAGTGTCGATTTTGAATATTATGCTGGTGAATAGGTATCTTAGTCTTTTATTAATGAAGTGTAGATCTTATAAGAAATTTTGCTGCATTCCAATAGAATTTTTTAGTCACTTCCAAGGTAAAATCGCATGCATATTCCTGAAGAACATCATAAACAATTGCTTAAGCTTGAGCGAAATTCATGCTGCCAAAGAATAGAGCATAATAATACGTGTGTTTCTCTGTAGTAACTCCCTCACCTGAAGCATCAGAATTACCTCTAACGTAAGCTTTAGGGAAATTGTAGCCGTCATGCTCAATTTTTACCTCCTTTCACACTTTAGTCCCTGGCCTTTATTTCTTGATAACGTAGTCTCCCATTTTTTGTGCCCATTGTCCTTGTGACAGAAAGTGTCTTTTAAAGGGGTCACCATTTGAATTACGTGGATTGTCATATTATCAATGGTCCTCTCAACTGTAAGAGTTATATACGACAAGTTTCCCACGTGAACTTTTCTCTCCTCCACTCTAACTGTTACTAATTTCCAGATAATATATTTCCTATTAAATCTATTATACTTGTCTTCATTATATAAGAACGAAACAAATAGTTATTACA
Organism: Fraxinus americana; assembly: GCA_035079005.1. Classification (NCBI taxonomy): domain Eukaryota; kingdom Viridiplantae; phylum Streptophyta; class Magnoliopsida; order Lamiales; family Oleaceae; genus Fraxinus; species Fraxinus americana. The sequence continues at coordinate 4,372,333 of CM068717.1, read as the reverse complement.
TGTTCAATACTTTATTGTGGTTACAATGAAACTTTATGCCATAGGGATGGATGGCATTGGTTGGGAAAAAATGAAAATTCAAACAAGCAAATATTGCTTAACTGAATATTTTGATGCTACTCCGTGTTGTCAGTTTTACAAAATCCAAAAAAATTAGAACATGTTTTTAGAGAGAGGAATGTTTGTAAAACTGCATTTCAAATTCTTAAAACAATTTACCTCTCAAACTTGAGATTTCTGTGAGTTATTGCATTTAGTTGTTTGATCAACCTTCATTTGGACTGGACTGAAAGATTGGTAATTATTACTAGAAATTTACCTGCTTGCTTTAATGTAAATTTTCAGCAGCTGATAATGTGGAGTTGACGTCTTTAGGTCATTTAACATTTGTTTCCTTTTTTATGCATTAATTCAGGTTATTCAAATGAATATTGAAGAGTCTGCTCGCAAGCATATTGCACAAGAACTGAAAATTAATCAGTCATCCCAATGTCCATATGTTGTGGTTTGCTATCAATCTTTCTATGATAATGGTGCGGTCTCCATAATCTTGGAGTACATGGATGGTGGATCCCTTGCAGATTTTTTGAAGAAGGTCCATAAAATTCCAGAACCATGTCTTGCTGCAATCTGTAAGCAGGTAGGAAAATGCAGTTCGTTTTTCCGCTGGTGATTTACTGAAGTTACTAATCAACGTCTTACTCTCGACTAGGTACTCAAGGGCTTATGGTATCTTCACCATGAAAAACATATTATCCACAGGGATTTGAAACCTTCGAATTTGCTGATAAACCACAGAGGTGAAGTCAAGATCACCGACTTTGGTGTGAGTGCGATACTGGCAAGCACATCTGGTCTGGCCAATACCTTTGTTGGCACATACAACTATATGTCTGTGAGTGTTAATAAACTTTGTAAATATTATTACCGTGTTACCTTGAAGTAATATGGTTCCTTTGTCTGCTGCAAACATGTTTTTCAACCTTTTTCTTCCACTATTTTGGTTCATGAAAATGCGTCTATTTGTGGAAGTTCGTTAAATTTCTGTTATTCAATTGCATGGTGCTAGCCAGAGAGAATCAGTGGAGGCAACTATGGTTACAGAAGTGACATATGGAGCTTGGGTTTAGTTTTCCTCGAGTGTGCAACTGGTCAATTCCCATACTCCCCACCACAGCAAGGGGGATGGGTTAATGTCTATGAGCTGATGGAGGCAATTGTTGACCAACCTGCACCACGTGCTCCTGATGATCTATTTTCTCCAGAGTTCTGTTCATTTATTTCTGCATGGTAAAGATTGCACTTCATCTACATTTCTATAAATTAAGTTGCTTGTGTGCTGGATTATTTCCATACAAGTCAGCACAATATTAATGATACATCATATTAGTGGAGAAATCTTGTTACAATAGTATGCACACACAGTTACTTCTAGAACATTGCATGAAATTTTAAATAAATAAAATTGTCCTTTCTATGACAATTTAAGATTAAGATGTAACATAGCATCAAAGCAATCAAAAGTCTTTGAGTTCATCAAGTCTCGTTACCACCCATTTTTTGGGCCTTTAATGAGAAAATGAATCTGGTCTGCACTTAAGGGAGTGTGATAAAAAATTAAAATAGATGAATGTCCCCACTGACCCTAAGGCATAACGGTGGTGCTTCCCTTCAGGTAATTTTAATATTTTTATTGAATTCAACTCTGAGATTATGGCCCCGTTCGGGAGGGATTAAAATCCAATTAAAATTGAAAATATGGCCGTTATTGGGTCCCACTCGTCTAATAAAAGTCAACAATAACGGCTATATTTTCAATTTTAATCTGATTTTAATCCTTCCCAAACAAGCTCTATATCATTTGTTGAATTCTGCAACCTTGTAGGTTGACAAGTCATAAATCTTCTTGCTTTTATGCATATTTGTTATTTTTAGTGTGTTGCACCTATGAGATCTTATAAATTTACTTGTCTCAGTGTGCAGAAAGAACCAAAGGATAGACTGTCAGCAAACGAACTAATGGTAATGATTCTTCTCCTCTGTTAACTTGAAGTTTGTATCTGTTGGACATATAGTTATTAAAAGGATGTATCTTTATCAAATGCAGGTGCACCCTTTCATCACAAAGTATGAAAATCTTGATATTGATCTTGCTTCGTACTTCAACAGTGCATCAACCTCACCTGCCATGAGTTGAGGAATGTTTGGTATGTGTATTGCTAAGATATATAGTATATTCCTTGTGAATCCAATCATAAAATCTCCCTTTTGAGCTTATGTTGAATGAAATTCAGTTAAGCACAAGTTTATGAAAAAAAAGCTACTGCATTCATTAAGGATCTTGTTGCTTTATATCTTCGTACAGGACTATCGAAGGGAGTAGGGAAAATAATTTATGTAGTCAACTCCAACTTTATGGACAAGGCTTAATTTTTCTTTCATTTGTTGTACATGCCATGGCTTAATAAAATTATGATCTAATCTAAAGATGTGGCCTCTATAATGGGAAATGGGAATGCATGGATTGAATTACTTTTATAGCACTGGCCAGATTCTTCAATTGTGATTCTTTGAATATTATAATCATTATATTTACTGTTTTTGCTTGAATGAACAGATTGAGTGAGCTGTTAAACTAATAAAAGGGGATTGCCAACTGCTATTTTTCAGTCTTTTCTGGTGCTAAGAGATGAGCCATCATGTGACAAACATTCCTACATTGCAATTTGAGGCCAATGTTTATCTTCTCAGTACTTCTTCTAAGAACATTGCTGCAGCAGAGAATATATCTATTAGAAAGATTTTTATGCAACAAGAACTGCAATTTCAGAGATCAAATGTAGGAAATTGTTTACTCAAAACATTTAAATATGTAAGATGTACTTGTTGAATTCTACCTTTTTTAGGAAGAGGGTTGTCTATGAATCTTTTGGTCCTGCTACATGTTCTCGAGTTTGTGCAGAGTTCTTTACAGTTACAGAGTGTGATTTTATGACTATGAAAATATCGATGGATGTGTTGCTATATATCCCCCGGGTTGATGGTACATAAAACGAGGTACAATATTGATGACTTCATACAATGCTATTGTTTTCGCTTCCTACTTGCTTGTCGAACATACTTCCACAATTCCAGTATGTGGAAGCAACTATCTTTGACAGTAATGTGCTGTCATTAAGACGAAGGCTTGCTTAATTTGATCGTTAATATAAATAATGCAAGGCCAAGGAAATAGGTTAAAAACACTTAACTTGTCCGAAATTTGATGCGGACGACTGAACTTCATTTCGTTCCAATTGAGTCACTTTTTAACTTTTGTAGTTGCTAAAGTCCATTTTTTGTTATATCCAAGCAAATCTCATGATGTGATCTCATCTCGAATAACAAATCATGAGATCGAAATCAATGACCAGCCAGTGAAGTGCTTGATCTTCACAAAAAATTAAAAATGACAGTACAATTGAAACTGCCGTCGAAAAGAAAGAAAGCAAAGATTTTCCTGATAGTATTGTGATATATATTGATATACAGAACCAATTATGATATTTGATGCTTGTACCGTGAATACTGCGTTGAGCAACTAGATGAAGAGAAACATCCATGGCATTCTGAATGGGAAGATGAACTGCACAAAACTTCTGAATGTTTTAAATCCCCTACTAATGAGGATGGTTTTCGAAAACTCGAGCATTCAAAAATTCATGGAAGCCACAGCAAAAGCAGACAATTCGATTTGCAACCTGAAAATACCTTTGCTCAGTACAAAATGCTCAAGAAAATTGTCACCTCCCAATAAGTGATTTTTTATCAAAAGATTTCCACCATCGATAGCACAATTTCAGAATTGTAACAAGGATTGAAATCTTGGACCACTAACTTCTCCGAATAACTGCTATAGTCACTATGACTTGCATTTATCACAAATCGGTTCTGCAATGGCTACTGCTTTTGATGTTCCACCTGGAACTTTGGTGCAAGAAATTTTTATCTTCTAATAATGTCTTGTATGCTCCAGTCTCTTCGCAAACGGAGAAAGCTTTCCTCATAACAGGGCATTTGGAGCATAAAACATTTCGAAGTTTTGTGTGGCTCATCTTCCTATTCCGATGTCCGCTTCCTGCCTTGTTGGAAAGTCATCTTTCTTGAAAGGATACGAGACATAATAGTCGTCTATGCTTATCCATTAGATTGCGTGACAATCCCTATTCAGCACTAGAGTTCTATGAAGAGCACAGAGTAGAGGCTAAGACATATAAAGAATGGAAAGCTTCAGTGTGGTGTATGGAGGGTCCATCGTCGTTGGATTTTGGGTGTTCTGAGAAAAAATGGATGGCTAAGGGTCATATTTGGTCCACACCGTGAAACTTGATCTCTTAACTGCTGCCAGGATAAAAAGGGAACAGAGATAAAAGCCAATATTGTGAAACTTTTTCTTTAGACTAGGGTCAAAATCATCTGGCGTATTGAAGGATACCGAGTAGGGCTGGACAAAACTCCCGAACCGAACCGAACCGAATTGAACTGAGCGGTTCTTCATAAGTTAAATACCCGAATGGATATCTGAATCAACCGACGGGTTTGGTTCGATTCTCGGTTCTAGACCCAAAACCGAATAAGAACCGAATTTAAATAATTTTTAAAATTTTTATATTGAATTAATTAATTAATTTTTTTAATTTTTTCTAAACAAATTAGCAAATTAACTAATTTAGTGATTAATGTTCTAACTCTCAATCCAAGTCCATGCCTAGCTAGCACAGCCCAACCCAACCCAATTTCTAAATTCAATTTTTTGGTCCTATTATTAATTTCATTCTTAACCCAAGATCTAGACATTTTTAAATTTTTATCATTCTTTTTTAAATTTCACACTTTCATTCGGTAACCACTAAATTAATGACTCCAAATCATTTGATAAATTGAAAACTTACATCTTCATGCCCCAATCGAAATCGCCGACTGCCGAGTCCGACTTCCCCTCTCAATGCCCATCGAAGTCGCGACCTCCAACCACGACCACCGATCGTTGACCATTAGAAATCTGTTAAAAAATTTAAGTATAGTACGGAACCGAAAGCGAACGATTCAATAATTATATTTGGACCCAACAGTTCCATTTATTAAATACCCAAAAATTTTGATTCGGTTCGGTTCTGAACCGGACCATGTCCAGCCCTAATACCGAGCAAGAGGAAGAATACTCTTATTCTTACATACCCAAAGTATGGTTAATGGACTGGACGTTAAACAACTTAAGTTTAATTGTCAAGACCAAGGAGCAGAAGTTTAATGGTGAGAGGAATAAAGATCACTAGAACAAATAGAAAAATACTGTGTAGAGATGGGGGGATGACCCTCCAGAAGGACTACCAGGTTTCAGGAAATCAACGAGTTTTTCATGGAAAGCAAGGGTGACACATAAAGAGCATGCAGATTGTGATCAATAAAGGGGGAAGCTGCAAGCATTCTAACTGATAATGTAATAATGGGTTTCATGACAGTTCTATACCAGGAAGTTCTCATCCATACATATTATGAAGGCTGAACGCAGAAATGACTAAAATAAACAGTGCCACAAGTTTCCGCTAATTTAATAATATGTTATTCAACAACCAAACTAAGCACTTAGCATCTCACAGATACTACAAAAGCAATAGCTAAAATGAAGAAGTGTTTCACAAAGATCCAGCTAACTCATTCAGGGGTAGACAGAGAAATTTTATTCAGTTGGGGAATGATTCTTCTGGTAATAAAATTTTGAAAATAAATTAATAATATAGAAATATTATAAATATTATAATTCTACAGAGGCTAGTAATTTTATGAATTCTTTGCTAAAGCCTATGTCAATAATTAAACAAAATATCCCAAGGTTGCTCTGGCAACTTCTACTTAGGGTGCCTAATCTGACAGCCAAATACATGTTTGACTGCACTTAACCAAGCAACCCAAAGTGAACAATTGTTATTAATTATATAATGGACTAATAATGCAAAGAGGCACCAAAGCAGGAGAAGCCGCACAGAGAAATAGTGGTGTTAACTGTTAGGAGTGGAAATCTCAACTTCAGTAAAGGCAAAAAGACAAAATATTAGACCCCTTAAATCCATTGAAAACCAAACAACCAATTCATAAACAACGAATCCACGCCCTCATAGCCACCAAAATCACGCATGGTCAACAACATCCAACACTAACTACCAGATATGAAAAAAATTGAAGCAAATCAGGAGAGAAATAATCTTTAGGGCAGTGGTGGGCAGAGCAGTGACAACCACCGACCACCCAAGTTTAAGAAATTTTTAAAAGAGAGCAGAGAAAATCTTGCCATCAATCAGTGCTACGTTCACACATTAAAAGAACAAGTTTTTTCACATTGATTCCTTAGAATTACACTTAACATGACATCTTACTATTTCTTTTCCATCTCAAAGACCTTCCCTCAAACTCCAGTGGGGCAGCTGCACCCAGCAGACCCTTTCGTTAAACTTGCAATAATACTGCTGCAAAACCATCTGCCTTCATATTTCCTACAATGTTAACAAAGTAAGGTACTCATGACCGCGATCCATCTCAGTTTTCAGTCAAAAAACCCATTGTATATTATGAAAGCCCCGAACAGATCACCAAGAGCATGGCTTTGACAATATCAAGATAGAGATTGCTAGAAGTATTTTGCTTTCCAAGGTGCATATCTGTAGTTCCTTCTGCATTGACGCCAGGAATATTAAGTTATTTGTTTTCCCCTTTCGATCCGGTTTATTGAACAACTGCTTTGAAAAGGACTCTATAGACATCCAAAAAACTCCAAACTATCAAGCAGTACAATGGTTGCGCAACTCAGATAAACCAAGGTAACAAAGCTTTACTGCAACTGATTGGTGTCAAACATCTACATTCGGATTTTGTTATTCATCCACATTTTACCTAAATAACTAGCTCTTGCCTTTTTCTAATTTTTTTCAGATAAATTGCACACGCAGTCCCCACCCTATACTCACATTTGCACGCACAGAATTGGCGTGGTGGTGGTGGGGTGCTGCAGTGGATTGGGAAAGAAGGGGTTTGTTTTCTTTTTTCTCTCCTCTTTTCTTCTTCCTCCTTCCCTCCTTCCTTCTGTATTTATTTTCTTGTTTATTTGCATTTTAAAGGATAATGTCTTTCGGTGCCAACTTAACAACCATTTTGGATGGAAACAAGGTTGAGGTGCTCAATGCCAAGAAAAATTGTTGGGGATAAAACTGCAAATGGGGTATAGGTTGGGGATAAAGGCTGCAATTTGTCTTATTTATTCTGTCAAATGTTCTCTTTATGAACTCCTTGGACAAACTTCACTTGTAAATACTTAAATGTTGTCAATTTTTGCAAATTTCTAGAGTAATTTGTTTCCCTGGGATAACCTAATCCTAATGTACCTAGTGATATTCTACAAATAGGTGCAGGCCATCTTGATGCAGATAGAAGTGAGCAAGAACAATAACACACGAAAACATGTTGATTTGCACAGAATACCATTTGGGTCGGTATTGAAGAAAAATCTCACAATTATATTATTATAATTTGTAAATCAATCAAAAATGTCCCCAAAATACAGTTGTGGCTCTAATATAGACCTAAAGCAAACCTAATTAAAATTGCATTAACACTCCCTAAACTCCTTATGAAATATAAATTCAACCCTAGATAATTAAAAATATCATTTAGAAAAACTTAATTACTAAAAGAACACAATTAAATAAAAATATAACATCTAATAAAGCCTTGCACACATCTTTACGGATCGGATTACATCACATCTGAACAAGTTTTGAATTGAAATCATACGGCTCTTCCATATTATCCTCCATTGCAGTATCAACAATCATACAAGCATTTTCATTTCGTCCACATTTTGTTTAACATTTTTTTTATATTAGCACAACCTTTTTTTGATCGTGATGACTTATTTTCAGATTTTTTACTTCTTTAGCCTCTACTATCAGTGACAGGTTTACATATTTGAAAATGGCAAAAGAACGTAGTAAAATTCTTCAAACAAATTGACTACGCATACCTTACACGAAGAGGTAATTTCTGGTAGCATATTCTGCACAATCATTTGTACAAGTGTTGTCTCTTGGAGAGGAGTTCCTGTCTGTTTGAAATAAACATCAAGCTGTGAGAATGAGATTTGTGATTTTTATCATTTAGGAACACTGTTCCTACTTGTGAAGTGTGATGGCAGATATAAATTATAAAAATCCACATACCATATCGAAAGGACTCACTTCTCCACATTCTCAAACAAGAATATTTATTGATGTTGCACTATGGCATCATAAAAACTGTACTTGCGGACTTACCTTAAACCACATCATCGGCACAGAAGTTTTGCATTCATGTAATAGTCTGCAGTGTTTAAAAATATTATTATTGAAAAAAACACCTTCAGAAAAAGTGAAACCCGAGATATTCTGAAGGCTTTTACCACAGTAATTTAGCAAAACTAATTGCTAAAATTCAGATAAATAATCTTCAAAATCAAACAAGTGAAAACAATGATTTACCACGCATCAGTGAGAATCTGGGACAGAATATATCCGGCTGCTTCAAACAGAAGCAGAAACAAATTTGCCCAAGACAGATGACACAGGAAGTGTGTCCAAAATATTGGGCCATCAAATACTTTCTGCCAAGGCAAGCTGTTTACAAATAACTATATTTAAGAATGCAGACAGCCTCAAAAGGGTATATAGGGTAACTCCAATAGAAAATAAAAACAGCCACATGTTCTCTCACCACTGGAGTAAGATGATCATAATATTTCCTTGATTTGGAGGAAATTTCTCGAGGCCATATTGCCCCTGTTTGAGCCCTATTTTTTTGGAGGAAATGTGTTTTGGAATAGTGATTTTTTTGGAGAATGTGTGGTTAAAAAATAGAGAATTTTTTTGGATTTACGTGTAAAATTATTTTATGGGAGGATGTGCAGTTGAAAATGAGTTTTGAAAAATAAGTTGTGGAAAAAATGGGGCTCAAACAGAAGCATTATGTAACACTAAGTGATGCATAGTCAATGAAAGAAACATTATAATACAAAAATGAGATAAAATGAATAATATATTTAATGAAGAGCAAGCGACTTCTGGAAAATCAAAAGCAGTTAGTTCTTACACAAGCCTTGGAATTTCTTCTACAAATGCTGCATTTGGTGGGAAGCCTCTTCAGCTTCCTGTTGTCAGTAGACAGTGGGTTCGAATTGAAAACCAACATATCATTTGGCAAACTATATATATACTGGAGTCAAATTTGTAGCTCCTACCCAGCTATACGTAGCATTTAACTAAAGCATCATGGAGAGTGTCCTGGACATTAATTATATTTACTTTGAAGGAAGTCAACCTGCTAATTAAACAGGATATTCCGCAGTCGATTGCATCCCCAATAAAACAGTTCATCCACTTGCACCACCTCTTAGCTTACACTGTTAATACCTTCATATTCAACGAGGAACATCAGATGTCAATGAGAACAATGAGGGATTTCTGCATCCTACAAACTCAAAATGGTTAGGGAAAGTGTAACTTCAAGAGATAAGAAGTGGACCTTTTAAAGCTATCAAATCTAAAATAGAAGCTCATATTACACACAAGTGAACATCTCACAACACCTACCACATATAGCAAAATAAACAAAATGGTAACTTATTGAAAATATAAATTTTATGTACAAAGACATTGCTCTCCGATATGTAATCGCTACAACCAAAATACAGGGTTTTCTGAGACCTTATCATTAAAGATACTAACGTCAAACAAAATGATCTTTACAGTCAAGGTGTCAACTTGAACAGGAAAACCATCCAAGCATCTCAGAGGTTCACTCAAAACTCAACTTGTGTAGGGAGTAACCAAAAGAATATATGGCCTACTCACAGCCAGGAGTCGCATGACATCCTTGTAACTGGTCTTCCACAAACAATGGTTTTTCATCTGTGATTGTATAATAGAAAGGAATATACAACGATTGCAAGGTCAAACCATCATATTCAAGTCTGATAGATCATCCATTGGAATTTCAAGCCCACCCATATAGTCATGATCTTGCAATCCATCGTCCTCAATGTTGTTCAACCAAGACCCTAGGTCCTCTCCTTGACCAGAAAGATCATCCGGTACACCTAGATCGCCCATTCCAGGAAGTTGCAAGCCAGACAAATCTATGGGTTCCTCCAAGAGGTTTTTATCCTTGTCAGTGCCACTTCCACTCCTCTCATTTGATTTGGGTGCAGAAAATAACGTTGTTTTTGGCCGCTCAGACATCTTTCCAAGAGGGCCATTGACAGAAGCAGTGAGTTGACCTGTTTTCTGTCTAGGTTTTGCTTTAGGCTTTCTCTCTCCCTTGACATTGGCCAGTGCAGCCCGACCAACTTTAGTGCTTCCACTTCTGGATAGCGCTTCTCTGCTATTTCCCTTTCCTTCTCTCTCACTCCTTTTTCCTTTTGCACTGCTCGAAAGTGAACTTCCAATGCCTGATGGGACACCGGCGGATGAGCTAAGTGTACCACCAACAGTTTCATCAGGTAACTCACACTTCTTCACCCTATTTGACCAGAGGTCTTCTTTGCCAGTAGTTAGTTCAGAACCTAGATTTGCTGATATGGGAGCTCCAGAAGAATAAATTTCTTGAATGTTTGAAGATGGGCTGTGCAGTGCTCCCAAGGGAGCTGCAAAACAAATAAATGACACCAATACTAAGATAATTGACAAAAACAAAAAAGTACCATCATACCATATGAAAAAATAGCTAGAGACTCGTCAAACTCGTCTTTTATCCCTATGTATAACACACTGTGCCTAAATTAACCTACCTACTGGGATTCTTTTAACTTCAAATATTCCACATTACAGCTAGAAGCATTTCTTAAAGAATAATCAGGGATGATGTTTTTGTCACGTTATTTTATTTTGCCAACAACCTTTGCACGAAAAAACATTTGATCTGTAGAGTAAAGTTAATCTTATCATGCTAATCTTTATAAAAATGTAATCATAAATGCACATTCTCAAGGGTTGAGAATGTGAGAACCGTGTTTCATACATAAACCTCATCCACAGGGCATATGGATATATATCTGACAGTCCCCATCAGATATAGCCAGAGATATGTATTAGCATCTATTCTAAGTAGTACTAGTTAAATTAAAATGCAGGAAAACATGCATTCTAATTTATGACTTATTTAAAGATAATAAAATGCTTATAAGCATTCAGGTATCTATCAATGGGACCAACCTGAAGTTCTAACTTCAATAGAACATCCAGATGTGTTAAACTGCCTCTTTCCAGATTCATTATCAGCACTTGAATTTACTGCTTGTATGTCGACTAGGTGTGCGACTCCAGAAAGGAAAATTTCTTTATACGAAGGCTCACCAAAGCAGCTCTTTCCAGTTGCATCAAATTCTCGACATCGTTCCAATGTCCGCTTAACGAAAGCCAATGCAGCTTGTTTTGCCATTTTACCACTGGCACTTTTCATCCCATGAGCATTAGGACCCCCACAACTCTGGAAAAAACAATTTAACAATTTCATTCCAATCACAAGGAAGCTAGGATACCAATGGAGCTAATTTGTATTGTGCAGCAGACCAATGAATAGAATCAGATACAGATGTAAAAATCTGTAAACAACAATGTTTGAACTTTGAACATTGTACAGTCATTTTAACTGAAACAAAGACTTGAGTATTGAAACAATTTTAAACCCTAAGAAAAATGGCAATCATTGAACTACATGCAGGTTTTCACATACAAAGAGACAGGCTCAAGTAAGACAGACTTGCTCGAGTAGGAAATCTTGGATAGTGTTTTACTTTGAGGCCTGAAGGAACGATCTAAAAGTAAATTGAAGTTTCTTTTTTACTCATTCCTCTAGTATACAGCAAAGCCTCTCTTTCATCCCTAAATATCCGTGTCCAACCTGTCTTCCCATACAAAACTACTCCTAGAACCATTGCAATATAAAAATGCCCCAGGAACTTCTCCAGTCATAAAGCTCTAGACCAAAAATCGAAAACCAACAGACTTTTGAAATGCACATAGTTTCTCACCAAAATTACCCTTGCTTGTAGCACAAACAAACCAATCAGATAACCTGCTTATTACCATTAAGATTATTCAGGTGCAGCATCCATCATCTATCCAATATGCAGAATAAAAGGCCACAATAATCATGAAAGGAAGTTGAAAGAAGTCAGATTAAGTAAACGTATAAAAAGTATTATTTATAAAAAAGAAAAGAAAAGAAATCTTATGGTTTAACTGCAGAGAGAGTTGATAAGTAAGTTTATCATTGTGGAGAATCCCAAGACATAAAATTAATAATCCTCGTTCAGAAAGGTAAGTATAACCTTATTAATGAAGCATCAAAGGTGATGAACAATTACAAATTTACAGAATCTAAGGATTCAATGGTCTACCAGTAACCTAACAAAACCAGCTGTCTATCCATCACAATTAACAGTTATTCCTGCAGAATTAATCCTCCAAGTCCAACTAGAAGCATTCATTGTGGTTTATCATGTCATAGCATTGTCTAACATGCTAGTTCTCTGCTTTTTATATGTGTTTGCTTAGTCTGTAAGGCAATTCACTAATTCCCATACTTACTGATAATTGGTTACTCTTGTGGCATGTCTAAATTGTGTCAATTTATGTTCTGATTGTTATTAGGTTATGTTGAAACAAGATTTGAATAATATACATGTGGCCCTCTTTAACAGTTGAAGATTTTAAATCAAATGGTTCCCCGTGGTATAATAGCAAAGGTCCCAGTTTCAAGTCTAGCCGCCACTCATTTAATGAAATTGTGCACGTGTTAGGCTTTGATGGGAAAAAATAAACCCTGCCTGCACTTGAGGGTGAGCGTTGAAGAAAAGATTTAAATGATATATATGTGACCCTCTTTAACAACTTAAGGTTTTTGATCAAGTGGTTATACAGATAATATACATATAATTTAGGCAGGTCCTCACAAACTCAAGTCGAAGTCCATTTGACACCTTTGATATCTGATGTGATCTATGTCAGTTTGAAACTACTGAATTCTTCCCATCTACTTCTCCACATCAAACCAGATACGTTCCCCTTCCCTCCACATTCTTTCATGAATTCCAGCACTGAATTACTGAACATTTTTTCCAGTTAAGCTCACTGCCATTTACAAGCCTGGCTAGTAAAACCTTCTAGAATCCATCCTTTCCTCAGTTCACATTGACCATACCACCCACCACAGAATCAAAGCTTACTGGTGCTGCATCACCTTATCTTGACTTCTGTTAGCATCCTCCTAGTTCATCTATAACTGACCCCCTAGAGTAATTTTCTAAATTCCAAAATCTTTTGATTTTTCCAGCCATATCCCATACACTCAAAGCATTGAAACTGAGCTAATTCCAGGACTCATTGAATCATCAAGCTTTGAAGATCCAAAGGTACTAATTCCTCTCCATTATGTAGCCTCCCTTATCAAGAACCTTACATACCCATTGAATGTTCTGAACAAACAGCACAACCCTCAATTCCTCTTCCCCCACAGAAGAAATGACATCTCCAAAGAACAAGTATTTGATAGACCGGTATTTACTCAAGAAAATAACATGATTGGCTAAGCTTAAAAAGTAATATTTACTTCTAAACTTTTTGGACAAGTTATTTTTCTCTTACTTCTAAATCTAAATAAATAAGTAAATTATTTTGAAAGTAATTCTGACCTTACTATCAAAATAACTTGATCATTTCTGACATTGACTATTATTACAATTTTTTCATTTATTAAACTCAACTTTTTAAGCCTGCCTAAAGATGATCTAGATTCTAGAATTCATATTGTTTTTTCTTTTTTTTTTCAATCCATAAGTGAATATAAGGTAGACTTTCGAGAAGGAAGCAATATGTAGTCTTTCTTCTTTTTCATATTTAATATTTTTTTTCTTATCTTCTTATTCTTTTCTTTCATTTTTCTGGTTTTGGTGGGTAGGGATATTTGATTCTGTTTACAGTTGTCGTACATAAAGCATTCCCATAGCAAACATTAATGCTCTTACCAAAATCTACGAGCTGTTAAGAGATGGAATTTATAAAGTAACAAAACTTCTGGGAACAACCAAAGTTCCAGATTCAATATGGGACGCTTTAGTATTTCTCATTCATCCCCATCCAATCAAAAAAAACTTTTGGGGAGTTTGGTAGATTCATTTCTGGAATCATAAGATAAAAATTATATTTTTTTTATCAGTTATTTGATAATTATTAGTAACAAACTTCAGAAAATTGTAAGTGAAAAGGTTCACAAAATCTATGAAACTCCGCTAAAAGAGGAAAACAAACCTAAAATTGCCACCTTAATAGAAATTCTACAGACAACTATAGTAGGCACGCAGAAGCTAAGCTTGAAAAACATTGAAATCCTAAAGCAAAACCCATTGCCTTACCACTTGGCCACGCCTCATGATCAATTTCTAATCTACACTGAAACAATAATATTGTTATAATTCTATCTTCAGGATTGACATCCAAAATGTCCGGGAGATTCACCAATAAAACAGCAATAAATTTTCAATAATAATGGTCACATATTAAAAGATTTGACTTGTAAAAAATAAAAATAATAAAACTAAATGGAGCAGAATATTAGATGCTAAGGACTTAATGCGGCGATTATTGGCGGCATCTTACATTCAAACACAACGAGAATTCCTATTTGCAAACCCCAAAAGCAACTGACTAAACAGCCTTGTTTTCTAATGCAAAGTAGATGATAGAGTTTGGTCCACTTGTTCAATAACCTGCTGAGATACTTTTGCTTACCAAAACTTCGGTGATGAATCTCTCCCAAGATCTGATAATAAATCCATACCAAAGTTTGCACTCTAGATTTGAGAATGGGTCTCAAGTGGATGATGGAAGAGGGAGCAGTAGGCTTTATTCATTTCCATGTCTTACTGCTACATATTAGGCCATAGGTTATTGCATATTTGCTTTCCTGCCTGCTGTAGGATCCATCTTTGCATTACTTTATTTTATTTAATTTACCGCACATGTGACTGCATACTCATGCTATGTGTAATTTGCTTGTATATTTGGTTGTCTTTAGTGCCTGCTTGCAGACTTAGTTATATTATTTTGTTGAGTTTTCTTGGGTCAAGAGGATGAAAAAGTAGGATTTGCAGAGCTGAACTTTGAAAGTGAGCCATTACAAAATTGAAATTTGGGAGTACTACACTCATTACAAAAGTAGCGACAAAGACGAATGTAGCAACTCAATGACCCAAGAAAAAAAAAATTTTTTTTTTTTTGAAAGGTAATCAAATATTTTATTAATTTGCAGTAATATTCGTTCAGCTTTGCAAATCCTACTTTTTCGTCCTCTTGACCTCCGGAGGTAAGGCTGGTATGTCGCCCTCCCTCTTGTACTAATTTTTCCAATCGATGAATAGGGAAGGGTAAAAAATGAAAAAAATGTTCGACTAGGATTGTCATATATTTAAGGTGGAAGAATATATTGACATGGAAGAAATCATATTCCCTGTAACAAACAAACTTGATGGATATACAAGTAATATTCACAAATAAATTTGATGTGTCGATCCATGAAGCAGACAAATTATATTTACATACTTTTAAAAGGGAAGTAAGCATTTAAAATCAATTAAATAAAGAAAGGATATAGAATAGAAAAATTACCATGTACTTTTCGTAAGCCAATCCCACAAGTTTCTCTAAAGCGCACCGTTCAAACAGGCTGTGATAGAATAAAGCGTTTGGGTTATTGACAAAAAGCACACATAGTCGAGGAAAGATCAGAAACAAACTACGTACGAAAATAAAGAACAAACTTCTTACTTTTCTTGAAGCTCTTTAGCCTCAGAAGCTGAATTTAGCAGTTTACCAAGCAAACTTTTCTTCCTTGAAACCTATTCATCAACTAAAATATGAGAAAGGCCCCTGACATGAATAACACACTTCACTGAAATCTAGAAGCTTCACTATATAAAAAGAAGAATATCCTAACACATGCAAAATCAGAAGTTTGATTTAAATTCTTGATCTAAACAATTACCCAGAAGAACAAAAAGAGAATAGTGGGATAGTATATTCTCAAGTCTTAAGAAATTTCACACAAAACATAAATCTCATCAAGATCAAGGTTCCAGGGTAAACCATTGAGAGAGCGGAAAACTAATAGTTGCATGCTCCATTGGTATTCACCTCCGTGAATGAAAAAGGATTCTGAGCATCATGATTGAAGATCTAAGCTAAGTATGAAACTTCCAGAATCCTTGCATAATAAGAGTACAGACCCTCGTTTTCTTTTCTTTTTCCTTTAGTGTTCTTTTCTTTTCTTTTTCTCACTTTTTTTTTTCTTTGAATTGACAGAGCAGTAGAGAAGGAAGAGGGGTAACCATCTGATCTTACCTCTTCTTGATACTTCTCATCTAATCTACTAAGATCTCCACTGATTTCTTCATCTCCAGTCTGACACAAATCAGGCTGATCAAAAGGGCATGGCAATCACAGGAATGCAGAGACCTCAGGGTAAGGCTGTGAAAATATAACTTATTGTACAAGACTATCTTCATATTGAAAGAAAAACAAACGTACCACTAAATCTGGGTAAAGTCCAATACTATGAATCTCCACGAGAAGTCTTTCATTTATTGACATATTATTATACTGATATTCAGAACATTCTACGCTAGGCATAATCTGGTCTGGAAGTAAACCATTTTGCAAATGATTGCAGATTGGAATAATTCCAGTGTCTGGAATAGAACCACCATTATGATCTGGAAACGTGTGGTCCAGTTCATAGAAGAGTTTTCCATCAGCGTTTATCCTGTAACCATTAGAAGCGGAATATCTGGAAATATCACGATTTTGAGACCTCGGCGAGCAGAAAGTATCTGAATCCATATCTTTTTCCATTTCAAAACAAGATCCAAACACATCAAATCTGGAGTCTTCATTTCCACTGCTGCAAAGCTCTTGATTTCCTTCTTCGGGAATTAAAGCTGCAATCAGCGTCTGATAAAGAGAGATCTCCGTTGGTGTACTAGCCTCTGGAGCTTCTGGGCTAAGTTCAACACCTTTTGTTTCACTTTCTTCTCTCCTAGGGTCATTCAACCCAAATCCATTGTGGATCAAAGCAGAAACGTCCGAATCGAGAGGCACCAGGGCAGATGTGTTCACGGTGGAACCAAGATTAACCTGGTAGGCAAAGGAAGAGAATAGATAAAATTTATGATCAACCAGTAAAACAAAATTTTAGCTGCAAGGAAGATGCCATCAACTATATTCTGAGAAAAGTAACATTCTCAGCAGTGAAGCAGAAAAGACATATCTGAAAATTATTCTATAATGAAGGATACAGAGATCTGAAATTTAAAACAAGGAAAAGCGGACCATAGGTTAACGTGCAAGTGTAGAACCAAAAAAAATCTTCATACAGCAGACATAAAAAATATTATGACAAGGAATCACTTCTTCTTGTAATACGATTTTATTTCTCGTTTAGATTAGGGCTTTTATTTCTTTTAAGCTTTTTATATTTTTTTCTTCTAGGTTTTAATTACTTAACTTTCTTAAGCCCCTGTTTGGGCTCATTTTGTGAAAAAAATGCACTTTTCTCTGTCTATTTTCAATCACATTCTCCAATAAAATAATATTTACACGTAAACTCAAAACTTTTTCTTATTTTTTAACCACACATTCTCCGAAAAATCACTATTTCAAAACACATTTCTCCCAAAATTTATTTCTAATGGAGGCCAAACATAGGCCAAGCTATTATGTAAACAAAAGGCTTTATAATTTTTTCAGTGACCAATTCATTACAAAATAATTATTCTACACATATTTTCGAGTTGGTTCAACTTTTTTCTTATTCCAAGAACTTCAATTCCACTTCTACGCAAAAATTGGTATCAGATCAAGATTTTGCCCTGAACTGATGGACATCTATGTTGGTAGTCGCATGCATACTCGCGACGATGATCGGAGAATTGCAAAATTACCATCCTCGATCTAAAATTTGGAAAGAAGGCTGAATAGGTAATAAGATTCTGGTGACAAAAATTTGCATATTTCTAAATTCTACTACGATGAAAGTTGGTCACTTCAATGAGCGCAAAATATGTCAATAAGTGGCTAGAGATTATCCTCGAGTCCAAGCTAAATTTGAATCCTCACAATGTGATGCAAAAATTTCGGAGATTTTTCTGATTTAGATTCTCTTCAAATAAACTCAAGGACAGGTTTTTTCAAGTAGGGAAGATTGATTTAGGAAAATTCTATCACAAATAGGACAATGAATTATTTCTTCTCGTTAGAATTTTATTTTCTTGTTTAAATTAGGACTTATTATTCTTTTAAATTTTTTATTACTTTTTATTTTAGGTTTTAATTACTTTCTTCCTCAAGATTATTTTGCCTATATAAAGAAAGGCGTTGAAATTTCTTCGATGACCAGTTCATTACAATAAAATTACTCTATATAAATTTGCGAGTTGGTTTTAACTTTATTCTTACTTCACGAACTTTAATTCTGCTTTCGCACCAGAATACTGAGTTAAGTTACTTTTCCATTTTCTTTTAACACAAACATAAATTTGATCAGTGAATCTTCATACTAAAAAAAAGGAGGATTCAAAATTATTTTTTTTTTATAGGTAATCACGTAAATTTTATAAATCGAAGTAAAAGTTAATACATAAGGAGTGCATTATCAAGTTAAACAAGATAGAAACGATAAAAAATTCGGCAACCCTTCTATCGGACTAACGTTTGCAGCCTTAAACCAACTATACAAAGTCAAGTAAAACAATTCTCTAAATTGCACTGTCGTCCGTATTTGATCTTCAAAGCATCTGCCGTTTCTTTCCCTCCACGCGCACCAAACGATGCATCCTGGAATGAGATCCAAACAAACTTGTTATTCTTATCTCGAAACTTTCTCTTCCATGCCTACACCACGTCCTTGATACGCCTTGGAAACACCCAACTCATATGTTGTGAAGCCAGAATATCATTTCACAACCAACAAACACCATCACAATGAATGAACAAATGATCGATCGTTTCTCCATCCCCTTACACAAATAGCACCACTCCGTTAGACAATAGCCCTTTCTTCGAAAATTATCTGCCGTTAACACCTGTCCCCTCACAACCGTTCACAGTAAGAAAGCCACCCTTGGAGGTAATTTACTTTGCCAAACCCTGTGCCAGGGGAATGAAGTCTCAACAGGTTTCAATAATGATCTGAAATAAGTACGAACAGAGAACAAACCATTCTGTGCCACCCTCCACTTACTACAATCGTCCTCTCCTACCTGAATGTACACCTCATACAGAGAGCCCAAAAACAATGCATAATCATCCAGCTCCCAATCATGTAGGCCCCTCCCGAAGGCGATATTCCAGCTAGGATTCCCATTGGATATAGCCATAGCATCACTCACCATAGCTGAAGGCTCCTGCACAATGCGATGTAAAGAAGGAAACCGCACTTTTAGTGTTTGATCTCCGCACCAACAATCGTCCCAAAATTTGACATTCGTACTGTTCCCCACCGCAAAAGCCAACCTATTTTGAAAATCGCTCCAACCTTTCCTGATATACCTCCACAAGCTCATCCCATAAGAACCACGACCCTCACCCGAGCGCCACCCCCCTCCAATACACCATATTTCTCCCCAATAATTTCTCTCCAGAAGCTTTCCCTCTCCATTCCAAATCGCCATAGCCACTTGCCCAACAAGGCCTTGTTATATAAAACAAGGCTCCTCAAGCCAAGCCGTCCCACCCTAATAGGGGAACAAACATCACCCCATTTGACCAAATGAAACTTCTTCTCTGCCCCCAACCCTGCCCAAAGAAAATCCCTCTACAACTTCTCCAAACTATTTGCCACTGCAACTGGAATAGGAAACAATGATAGAAAATAGGTTGGAAGGCTAGAAAGCGTGGATTTGATGAGAGTAAGACGGCCTCATTTGGACAGATATATACGCTTCCACCCCACTAACCTCCTCTCTACCCTTTCAAGAATACCATTCCATATTTGTTTACTTTTAAATCTCGCTCCTAATGGAAGTCCAAGATATGACATAGGCAATTGAGCGACTCTTCATTCGAGTATGGTCGCTAATTCCCCCACATTAGCAACCTCTCCCACTGGAATAACCTCAAATTTGCCCAGATTTGCCTTCAAACCAGAAACCGCCTCGAAACACAGAAGTAAGCGACGCAAATTCCTAAATTGCATAACTTCTGCATCACAGAAGATCAAAGTGTCGTCTGCAAATAACAAATGGGAGACCTGCAGATGACCAACCGCAAAACCTCTTAATAAACTCTCCGTCACTGCTTTCTCAATCATTCTGCTGAATGCCTCCATCACAATGACAAACAACAAGGGGGACAACGGATCACCTTGCCTCAAACCTCTACTACTCCGGAAATAACCTTCAGGGTTGCCATTAACTAAAACTGAGAACGAAACCGTAGAAATACAGAACTGAATCCACTTACAACACCTATCCTGAAAGCCGCATCGCCTAAGCATATACATAAGAAATCCCCAGTTAACGTGATCATACGCCTTTTGAATATCAAGTTTACACAACATCCCTGGGATCCCCTGACGTATTCTTGAGTCAATGTATTCGTTCGCTATAAGAACTGAATTCAAGATCTAGCGCCCCTTCACAAAAGCATTCTGGAACTTAGACACCACTTTTCCCAGAACCTCCTTTAATCTATTCGCCAAAACTTTAGCAATGATCTTATAAACCCCACTGACTAAGCTAATAGGACGATAATCCTTAATATCAGTCACTCCCGATTTTTTAGGAATAAGCACAATGAATGTAGCATTAAGACTTCTCATAAATATGCCACGTTCGAAAAAATATTTTATTGTATCCATAATGTCTGATCGCACCACCTCCCAACAAGCCTTATAGAATGAGAACGAAAACCCGTCCGGTCCAAGGGCCTTATCATCATTCATATTAAACACCACTTTCTTAACTTCATCCTCCTCAAATGGTCTCTCAACCAAGCTAGCATCCTCTTCGGTGATAGTGAAGAAGTCCAGCCCCTCCAACTCAGGCCTCCACCCAAACTGCTCTCGGTAGAGATTCTGATAGAATCTTACCTGCTGATTCACAATATCTTGTGGATCCTCATACGTAACTCCGTCAACCTCCAATAATGTAATAGAGTTAGTACGCCGGTTGGAATTAGCGACCCGATGAAAGAACTTAGTGCATTTGTCACCCTCCTTTAACCACAAGACCCTGGACTTTTGTCTCCAAGCAATCTCCTCAATCTCCACCAATTTCTCCAACTCTCCCCTTAGCCTTCCACGTCTCTCCCTTTCCTCCACATCCAACCCTCGACTCTCCTCCTGCCTGTCCAACTCTCCTATGTCTGACATACACTGATTTTTATGAACGTCTATGTCTCCCCACCACCTCCCCATTCCACTTCTTTAAATCCCCCTTCAAGGCCTTCAATTTTTGGTGTAAAACATAACTAGGAGACCCCCTGAAATCATAAGAGGCCCACCAAGTCCGAATTCGCTCCCCAAAACCTTCAACTTTCAACCACATCTTCTCAAATCTAAAAGGTTTTCTTCCACTACCCCTACTAATCTCAGATAATGAAATAGGAAAATGGTCTGAATACACTCTCCCCAATCTCCTCTGAGTGACATCAGGGTACTTAGCCTCCCATTCACCACTAATCAGGAATCGATCTATCCGAGATTGAACAGGTTGATTTCGATTGGATGACCAAGTAAACTCTCCCCCCGTCATAGGCAAATCCACCAACATATTTTCACTAATAAAATTAGAAAAATCCTTCATAGCCCCCGTTAATCTCCCTCCACTCGACCTCTCAGAAGGAAACCTAACCACATTAAAATCACCCCCAATGCACACTGGTAAGTTCCACCAAGCCATCATACTAGCCAGTTCATCCCAAAGGCCCCTTCTGTGCACATCTGAATTTGGCACATAAACCCCAATAAACATCCAATTAAATCTATCCCCAACATTATTGAAGGGAAGTGATAGAGAGAATAACCCTACACTAACATCCTCCATTTCCAACACTCTAGTGTCCCACATGACAAGCACACCTCTTGATGCCCCTGAAGCTCCAAGAAACTGATACCCAACATGCTGTCCCCCCCATAAAGAACTCACAACAGCTCTCGAGATAACCTCTAACTTCGTCTCCTGTAAACAGACAAGATCGGCCCGCCAACCCCTTAACATGTTCCGGATGCCTAACCTCTTCCCAACTTCGTTGAGCCCCCGCACATTCCAACTAATAATTTTTGAGATCATCTAAACTCTCCTTCAACCCTCCCCAACAACCCTTTCTTTGGCACCCCCCTTTAACATCGTAATTTATCGAACATTCGAGCCGCCTAAGCTCACGGTCCCCTTTTCTTCTTGCTCTTCCTCCTGGTGAATACATCTCATGTCCTCTGCGAGTCTCCAACTCCTCAAACAAGTGCATAAGTTCATTCTCATAACCATCGCATGACACACCCACCATCTTACTGAATTCCTGAATTTTATGGAGAACCCAATTTGATGCCGGAGGTCTAACATCAAGCGCAGAACCCTTCACTATCTCCCCTGCATAGCAACATCCAATGGGCTCAAAGAGCTGTCCTTCTCCCTCTTCCACCCGCGCTGCACCTTTATCCTTTATTCCTATTTTGGCGTTATCCTCCCACACTACTATCGCTTTTTCGTTCCCTAACTCGTTTTCGTTAATAGACTTCTGATGTCTCCTATTGTAAGTGTTCACAATCATAAGATTCGAGCCTGTCACCACTTGCTCGTGTCGGTGCTGAACTTGATTCAACTGCCATCCCTGTTCCGGTCTCTTTCTCCATCAACCCAACCCCCTCTGCAGCTATGATCGTGTCGCCCTCAATCACAACTGCACCACTCTTCTCTAAAGTCTCGTTCAGTGTCATCGCATCCATACTCTTCGTTCCCTGTTCCCCTTCCTTCGATGAAGGTTCCACCCCCTGATGTGCCTCAATCCCCGAGTATTTTTCAACCATATCCATCCCCACCATCTCTTCTCCCACGTCATCTCCACTACACTCCCCGTCATACCGTACAAAATTCTCCCTGATGGGCTCAATCAACACCTGCGTTTCATTGGGTTGAACCAAGTTTGATTGTATCTTCCTAGCTGGATACTCAGGCATCCCAGCCCCGCACTTATGACAACAAATCATCTTGGAGCCCTCTAGAGCGCCACCTCCCAGTAGCCTCAACAATTCATCCACCTCACCTTTCAACCCCTGGACGCGAGCCCTTATTTCAGCATTACTCAATGAATTGTCCAAAGCCTCGCTGTCCTTTTGTAACAGTACTGGCTTTTTCGTGTTCTGCTCGACCTGTCGGTTTGTCATAACTTCAGCATAGGTCCTCCCCTGTTGATTGCTCACTTTAACAGTTTGACGCTTAGCTTTGTCTCTAGTGACAAAAAAGTCTACAACTGTCTGAAACATTCGAAGAACCAACGCCCATCCCTCTCCATTCGCCCCTTCCGGTATCATCACTACCCCTTTGCGACGCCTCTCACCATATTGTGCGATCGTCAGATATCTACCACGACTGTTCCCACAACGCTGAGCCATAAAAGCTCTTGATGACTCAGAAAACTTGGCAACAAACTCCTCCTGCTTGCTTGCCCCCCTCAATTTATCCATCAATTTCAACAACCACAAGGCACCAAACCTCCCCATATATATTGCATTCGATGTCCTCGGTCCTTATTCGGTCAACCTAACAATGCTGGATTTATTTATAGACACACAAAACTCCTTTGCTTCCACTCTAAAACGAAGATTAAACTCCTTTGTACCAAACAATTCCGCATTCCGCTGAATTGGTGCAACTGACGGTTGAACTGAAGGGTGGAATGACCTGTGCAGGTCAGGCTAAGTCTGCAGAAGGCCAGTCGCGGGCACTTGTGGCGCACGCGCCACCGGCGCGTGGGGTTCACGCGCTGCCGGAGCACCTCCCGGAAAAGGCGCCGCCATAGCCGTGGTCGGAATGGCCTGTGCAGCGTTCCGATCAAGCGCGTGGGGCCCGGAGGTGGCTGGAAGCCGCTCCTTTTGCAAGATCTGAGCGGCGGCGCTAGGGTTAGCACCTAGGGCCGCCACTTGCAAGCGTCTTCCCTGGCTGATTCGGCCATGGTTTGGTGGCGTGAGGCTGGTGGTTGGGTCAGGTTCTATTGGGTCGGTAGATGGGTTGACGGGTTTGGATGTGGAAGGGTAGCTCTCCATGCGGTCGAGAGAGTTTTCACATACACGTTAAAGGACCATTGTTACCAAGAATGCTTCTTCGAGAATTCAAATTGTTGAAACAAGAAACTAGTTGTGGCTTAGAATTCATTACTCAAATGTAAAGGGGGAATTCTTAACTCTGTCTCAAAATTCTTTTGTTTCAGGAATCTATACGAAGAAAAAACGAATAGGAAGGTTAGAGTAAAAAATTATCATATTCACCCAAACATGAATATAAGCCATGTTTGTGAAATTACTTCTCCCTTAAAAAAATTGGGAAAAATTATATACACATATTGACAGGATATTACAATAAATATTTTATTTTATTGTTCAGAAAATACAGAATCTCAGGTTTGCCTTTACAATTTAGGCTGTAAAAGATAAATTCATCTAGCTGGTTACAATCTCAAAAGCATATGATATAGAACAACAATAATGTTCACAAAAAATGAACTCCACGATGAACTCATTTTATTCTAAATTTCCAACTACAAAAAGTCCAACAGAATAAAGATGAGATCGGCTGTTTCTACACTTCACCACTGTTTCTTTGCAAAATGTTGAAAGCTAAAGAATGTTGTTGGGAACTAAAGAAGAATAATTGGGATGAAATCCCTCCTAATTATTTAGGTGATTCAGGTGAGTATTGATACAGTTATTATAGTCATTGACATAAAAGTATATTCTAATATCAGGGGACCTTACAGAGGATATGGCAGTTATGACACAGTAAATATTAGTTTTGGCATCTAAGATAATCAGCAGGTGTTACAGACACGTGATGAACTGCTTGGTTAAGTACGCTTTAATAAATTCAGGCCTAATTTGAAAAATGACAGTTGTTGATGAATAAAGTTTGGCAGGTGACAAGAGAGACTATTGCACTTGATAAAGGATTAATCGTCTAATTCTTAGATAAGTAAACAAAGAAAGAAAAAAGAAGTTGATAAGGCAAGTGACTCAATTTGGTTACTATACGACAAGAGTTTAGAAGAAGTCACTTCTTGCTGGATCGTAGCTCAGAATTCTTCAAATATAACATATGTACCTGGTCTTTCAGATATGCAATATCTGTATCAGATATGAAACGATACAGAGGTTCCATCTTTCTCCAGAACAGGCTAGAAAGGGCTTGAGCTGCAATCACAACCAACGAATCAATGCCACAAAAAGAAGATATTCTAACAAATTAAGAAAAAACTTTTTCTATTCGAAAAAAATACCAGTATTTGTAACAGCATTTGCAGCAGCCAACAGCTCTTCATGCCCATCATCTGAACCAACTACAAAATTTAAAGGAAAAAAAAAGAAGTGGATAAATACATACAGCTAATCGTGTTGTAAAAATATAAAAAATAAAATTTTTAGACCAACAGTTAATTACCAAGAAAATCTGGTGCTATATTAGCTGCATGCTTTTGACGTGTATAAGGCTTCCTATCAGAGGGCTTCCTCGTAGGTGGTCGACCTGCCCTGTTGAACAAAATGTTCACCGAGTTATAAGAAATTCTCAAACTAATGAACATGTTAACGCTCATTACAGAGGAGCAAATAAGCAAAAGAGGGATGAAAAGAAAAGGAAAAATAAAGGGGAAATTATATTGAACCTTTCATTCTTTTCAAAACTAAATCTTGAACTTCTTATTTGTTTTGTTGTTCCGACATTTCCATGTTTTTCGACTGTTAAAGTCATGAGGGACCTGGTGGATGTAAAGCCACGGCCGCTCCTCCCTTGCCTTCGGACACCGTCTCCATGGTCTTCCCCACAAGCTGCCTTATTTTTTCTAGGTGGTAGCTGAAGGGTTGACATTTTATGGATATTTTGTCCACATTTTTCATCCATCTCATCAAACTTCTTGTTTTTGTCTCTTGGCTTAGCTTCAGCAGCCCCTGATTCCTCACTTTCAGACAATGCAGCTGAAGAGAAGTCATTTTTTAGTTTAATTTGCCGGGGAGAATGGCCAGGCATGCGTTTTTCATTCCTCATCACCTCAGACGTCGTATCAATGGTAAAGGTCTCATCATTGCTGGGGACAATAGGAACAATATTAGTTCTTCTTGCTGTTCGAGAGATCTTCTGAGGTCTCTGGACCCAATTAGCAACAGGAGGTGAAGAAGACCGCGTTGAAGGTGTGCGCTTACGGTTATTAGCCCCAACGGCACCAGGTAGTTTGCTTGTACAGTTAGAAAGCTCCCAATCATTAGATGCCGTAGCCCGTTGCACCACTTGAGAAAACTTGGATACACCACCTTCAGGACCCGAACGTGAAGCCCGAGCATTTGCATTCAACTTTGAGCTTGAGGTAGGGCTGCCTGAACTGATATCTTCACGGGCATTTGCCCTGGTTAATGGAACAAAAGAAATAAACAGTTATCTAACATGAAAGAGTGATATTAATATAAGGGAAAAGCAAATCCAAAAAGGAATACATATGGAATTCATAATACCAAGAACACAAGGGAACCCCATCCCCACATACAGTCCCACTCCGACTGCCAGGGAAATATCGAAAAGAAGAAAACTGCATAAATCTGTGGAACCATGCAATCAACAAATTTTTTTGAAGTAACTAAGAAAAAGTGAGATGATAATTTCCATACTTGTTAACTGCTTTAAGATTCACCCTTTCTTTCTCTGGAGCAGTTGGACGCTCTCTCCTCTCATGAAGGGGGCTGTTGTCCTGCTCAGCCTTACAGATAGGACGTGTGCCTAAGCCAGTCTGCTGCAAGGAGGATTCAGCTTTTCCAACTCCTACACTCCCATTTGCAATCCCAGGTCTGCATCAAGGTTAATGCTAAGATTATTAGGATTGGAAAATGATATTGTCCTCACTTGGATAAAGAAAAATGAAATTAAAAAATAACACACACACACACATAAATAAAACAAACCTTTAACTTGTACCTCTGTAGTTACTAATTTACCAATAGAAAAGATGGTTGCCTCCAATAAGGGGTTACAAAAGATTTAAACAGAAACTTTTGTTCTGAAAATAGGACAGAAGTAAAGGCTGTCGAGCTATGATGCACGGACACATCTACTAGGACATGTTCATACCTGATGTGTCAGTGTCGTGTCATGTCGGACCATGACACTCTCCGGAAACTCAAGGACATGTACTCAACCACGTGCCCCTGCCCCCATTTCTTTTATATAATATCTAAATAACCAACACTCGAGAGATACTTTATAGACACCAATTGGGAAAGTGTCGGACATTCCATGTGCCAATAGCGATATTACATATGAATTTAAATTTTAAAGAATTAAAATCGTGTCCCCAACATGTCTGCATCCTACTTTTTTTAAAAATCATGTGTTGGCGTGTCCTTGTCGCATTGTGTCCATTTCTGTTTTGTGAGCCCATATCCGTGCAATTTAGCTGTCAAGTTCCTCATCATTACTATCATTTACTGATCCCCGAGAAGATTTACAGGGAAACTGATAGTTAAAACATCAATTTGAAGGGCAGGTCATTGGGCAACCAAGTAAACAGAAGGTGAAGCAAAATCTCAAAGTTCCTTTCGAAACCAAAAGTGCTCTACATGTAATATGAGCATAAGTCACATAACCCAACATCAAAAATCACAGGTGGTACAGAAAGTCCGACCACATGGTATATAAAAATCAGCATTTTACACAGGACAGGATCTAGAAACTCCAAAACTAGTACGAAATTAGATACTCGGTGATACAATAGAATAGGACACACAACATCATATCTAGTCTAAACAATTAATCTGTCATGTTCTAAAACAGTAAAATGCTAATACCATAAGCACTAATACCAAACTTCACCACATATCATTTCTACTATAGATGCCTCTAATTTGTGATTCCACCTGAGAACATGAATAAAAATGAGGATGGACCATCAACAGTTCAGAACAGAAAAGGTACAGACTTTTAACATTTTCGTTATACGAGCTCAAATAAGTGCACACGGTAGTCCAAGACAAGGGGAAAAAAAAACAAACAAACAAACTTCGAAGCTTGAGCAATATAGTTGTATTAACCCATTTCTTTTCTGTAAAACCATAGAATTAAAAAAAATACCATTTACTTTAAGATAGTACACTATATTGTTGAAACTTGTCGAAAGGACCAATAAAATTTAATTGCAAAGCTCATAACAGCAGTTAATATCAACAAAACTCTTGGCAAAATGAATCAAATCTCGGTTTACAGCCCTTCACTTCAAAAAATTTCTCCTTGTTCTGTTTGATAAAAGTAAATTGCTAAAATAGGAATTTCCAATTAATCAAATGACCCCAAACAAGTTCGTATTAACATATAGCACATGTTTGGCTAAGCATAAAATCACCAATAAGTAAGTCTATAAGTAAATAAGAGAGTATTCAAATGATTTTTTTACTTTGTTTTTTTTCTGTTGGTAAGAGTTAAAAATTTGCAGTTATAGTGACCCCTCCCTACCATCAATGTAAGCAACTAGAAAAATATAACCTACCCAAACATGTTTGTTAACAAAAATTTACTTTGAAGTAACTTTAACTTTCTTTAAAGCTTAGCAAAACTCGCTCTATAAATAAAAATGCAATCAATCTCTCACCACAGGCAGATGCCTGACCTATGACAGTTTGAGAAGCAATACCTGACACCATAGGAATCACTCATCCTTGAACGGGCATCAGTAGGAAGTCGTGGCTGCATTACTTGCTTAGACTCCCTGTAGCCATCAGCAGATTTCATCACCGTTGAACTTGCAGTAGCATCTGTCTTTATTCCACTACGCCTCTTCTTCATCTTTGATTTCTCCCAACCATCAACGGTAAGGGATGATGTTCGATCCTCACCATTAATCACGCCGCTGTTAGGAAATCTTAATATTTCCCTATCCTTGTCCATAACTCCAGTTGGCCTTGCAGGGGTATTTGCCTGTACATCCATATAAATCAATCAAAACTCATATATCGATCCTACTTGAGAAAAGCTCAAACTCGTTTGAAGTATGAATGAATAAAGAAGAGAACCCAATAGAGAATGCAAGGGAAAGTTTAGCAGGAGATTAATTTCAACCAGAATGAGAATAATCAAGATGCACAAAAGGTAATCAACCAAGATTATGAATAGATAAAAAATGAAATCTATATAAAAGAGAACCGAGCAAAACGCCTTGAACCATAATGCTTATCTTTATTTAACCCCCGTTTGACAACCATTAAAATGAATTTTTTTGGGGGGGAAATGAATTCCAGAATCGTGATTTTTTTGAAGAATGTGGGATTAAAAAGTAGGAAAAAGTTTTGAGTTTATGTGCAAAAAAATTTTATTGTGAGAATTAGTAATTGAAAATGAATTTGAGAAAAAAGGTTTTGTTTTCATGGTTGTCAAACGAGGGCTTAGATACTCACTTTCAAACAAGTAAGAACAACAGTAGGAAATCATTATCACATAAATTAAGACTAAAAAGAAGTTATACAGCCCTGTAATCAAGAAATCAAACAAAAAGGGGAGAGCTAGTAGCTGATGAAGAGAACATTATAAAGAAGCCTTCCAAAATCATTATAGTATAATTAAGCACAAAAACATATGCAGACAGAACTTGTGAACAACAAGCAATGCATAAGATCGCCAAGTCAATTCTGTATAGAGAGAATATTTTAAGAAAGCAACCAAACTTACCCTTGGGTCTACCATAGAAGTTCGTGTGCGTTTGTTTGGAATTGAAATTTTTGTCCTTTCTTCTGATCTTTGTTGCTCCAGTTCAAAACTACTCGTACTGGCATGACTCTGTGATCCCATTTTGCTGATGCCCATCCCTGAACTTGACCGATCAGTTGATAACAAGGCATTGGATCGGTCGTTTGATAAGGTATCCAGTCGGGATCTCTTCCTTGATGGAATGGTTGGGAAACATTTGTTGATTACAGATAAACAATCATTGAATATCTTTACACGTTCCCTGATACGTGGTGTAAGTTCAGAATTATCCTTATCCCTCATAAAAATTCATATGAAAAAAGGTCAACAGTAACTACCTAGCTTTAGTACCGCCTTCCCGTACACCAGCCTTGAGTCGTCTGAGATCATCTGATGAGGGAGAAGGCAGTGGTTTGCTATTTGAAGATCCAGGTAGAGAATCTTCTAGTGGGATGCCGACAGCAGCAGTTGCAAGTCGCTTAAATGCCACTGGTCGATTCAACTTATGGTCCACGACCATCGACTTTGGATCAAAACGCACACATTGAAAAAAATTCATCACATCTCCATGTGTTACGGAAGAACTGCTTCTTGTCATGTTTGGAAGAGTTGATAAGATTTGATTCTCCACGTTCTCGCGGAAGCTACTTGATCTGTCCAGAGAAGCAGTAGCATAGGATCCACGATGCCCAGATGAGTATAGCGGCCTATCTGGGCTACCAGAAGATAGATCAAATTTGCTAGATGCTGACATTGAATCAATGTCCACACGCTCTCTGTGTTAGAAAACTGGTTAACACAGTTGTGCATGGCAATATAGTAATACTACAATCTACGGCACATTAAACTCACAGCTCAAATCATTAACTGTAACAGCAGAATATAATATGCCTGCAACCCAAAAAAAATGGAGGTCAGAAGAACCGAAACTCAAACAATTATTCAAATGTCCGTAAAATCAACAAGGAAATTCAGGAAAAAAGAGCAACTGAAGGCCACTCAAGCAACTTAAAAGAGTTTCACGGATGTGCATGTCTCAGTTTGATTTCAAGAAGAACTAACATTTTGCTCAAATTTTCTATTGATCTCAGCTCATGCAAATATTTCAATTATGTATTCTAGTAAAAACTCCAAATGACTGTACGTTGAAAGATGTTATTCAGTTACATTTCAAGAACTTCTACCAAACAAACAGAAAAGGGAGGCAGTTAATGAAGTCTCTTCCACCATCAATTCGTTAAGCCTGTGTGTAAATGCTATTCAGAACACACATATAAAGAACTTTTAATGCTATGACGAGAAAAGGTGGAAGTTATTGAACCATTCAAATGGCCAAGTCGACTTTATCTGCCTACATAGATAGCTTACACCATCAACACGAGCAAAATGGAATCTTTCCATACTTAAAAATTAAATATTGCTATCAATAACTGCAAACTCGTGTTACTGAGTAAATGATAACAAACAAAAAAGGATCAGATGTCCAAGTTCCCAAGTTCTAAGCTAGCATTTATGATTCCTCTTTAGCTAATAATGATTGTGCTCCAATTTCATGCTCGTTGATTTAGTAACTAATAATAAATTCCACAACTTTTCGACTCCTTTTTACGACTAAATTTTGCATCTATAAAAGTAGGTCATCCAGAGTGCTGTTTCTACCTCAAAACCTGTAGGTGGTTTTGAACATCAAAACGTTACTTCTCTGATCAAAGATAATCCTAAAAATCCTTTTAACTTCTAACCATTTTAGACATTCAAAAATATTCAAAACCATGATTCATGATTTACATTTTATAATCATCAGATAAATTCCCAAAAAAAAAAAAGTTAAGAAAAAAAAATTACCTGAAAAAACTTTAAACTTTACAAATACTCTGAAAATCTGAAGAAAACTGGTGATCCGAAAAGTTTCTGGGTCGAAAACTCTGCAATGGTCAATATATCATCGGTGAAATAATCCAACAGCTAAGGGGTTCAATTAGGGTTTTGAAAGTAAATACTGATTATATCGATGATAAATTTATAATCATCCATACTCGTATCGAGAATTCAATACGCTTAAATTAATCAAAGCATTTCCGGCTTAAAATTATGACAAAAAAGAAATACCTGATATAGAAAATCAACGGAAAAACGGCGAATCGTCGATCGGCGGAGGAGAGGTCGGTCGATAAATTGAACGAGAGAATTTTACTTTTTTTTCTTTATTATTACACCGGATTTTGGCCCGATATTAAGCCCAGTGAACGATGGTGATAATGCAGTAGCAGTGTTGCTAGAATCAATGGACCGGAAAGAAGAAAACTGTCAGAATTGCTGAATCTAAATGGACCGGGCTAGATGCGGGCTTGATGTTAGCTTGGGCGGCCCAAATACTGGATTACAAGGCGGTGGCTTCTCTTGTAAAAATTTAACCAACGTATTTTGCAAGTAAACGTACTCTCAAGAAAACTTACTAAAACATTAGGCGTGACAAGCTATGAAAGTCGAACCAATTTAAGAGCTTAATCATAATAAGTTGTTTTTTATTTTTAATATCATTTTGTTTCGCGCATTTTTTCGCTCGCTAACAATTATAAGGGAATCAGACGATTGTGTAAGGGACAAACCTCTTGGAACAAAGTCCCAAAAATGGGTGTTTACCAAATATGAAGATTACAGTTTAGACACGAACAAGATGCCTCCAAGGGGCGCAAGCACACAAGTACAAGAAAATTGAAGTGATAAAAAGTTAATCTAAGAAAAGTAAATTACATGTTCTCTGTTTTGAGAGTGAATTTTGTCTGTCATTTCTTCGTTGTCTTCTTCTTTCTTTTATACGGCCTGGGCAGTTTTGATCGTTTCAGCAACTGCTTGTAACTACCCACTTCTTTCATCATGGTCGGCTGGCTAAAAACTACGGTGTGCAACTTCTATCACTATGCTCTCTTCATAACTGCTTGCCATCAACTTTCTCAAATCGTATGGCGTAATTATGATGTGCTCAAACCGTCTTAGATCGTGATTCTGGATAACAACAATCTTTGGTCATCTTTTGGACTTTGGGCGACTCAACATTCTTGGGCGACAATCGATCTTCTGCTATGGGCGATTGTAGGGTGTTTCCTTCGCTCAATATCATGGGCGTCCTGCCGACTTGGGCGACGTCGTACCTTTGTCTTTTTGGGCCTTCCGCATATTTTAATGACACTTCTGATTGGGCCTTTTATCCTGATTTCTCTATCTGGGCTTCTTATTTGGATCTATTTCCTCTCTTGGGCCATTTGATTTGGGCTGCCTGTTTCGTGTGTCAACAATTACCCCCCAATATGGCGGAATTAATTTTAATCTTCGCCATATTCATTTACGTATATTCCTAGCAACGTTTGAATTTTTCAAGGTTTTTCAATCATCACTTTCTTCTAATTGTCTGAAACGGCGTGACGTTACAACCCCTCTAAACCCAAACATCGCGCCACTTTACTGCACCACGAAATCACGTCCTTATACTTCGCGTCTTTTCCCCCCTTTATTTACTGTTCATCGTCTTGCTTCTCCTCTACGTTTCTTCAGTAATCTCAGACAAACTCGTATTTTGCGTTCAATAGCGTCCTCTCAAACTCGTTCGGATTCCCCTTTTAGTTTCGAAGACTTCCTGAATCTTCTCACCAGGCCGTATGTAAACCCTTCTCGTCTTGCACCGGCCAATCCTGACCGGAATGAGTTTTATCTTGGCCCATTGTTCAATGATGCTGCATCAATAGAGAAAGTGGCGGCGGGTCAAGTATTCCCTTGCTCGGAAAACCTTCCTTTTCTGAACTCACTGCTGTTAAAGCCTATCCAGGAGCGAGGTATTCGTACTTGGCCCAAAGCTGATTCTTCTTTTCGTTTTTGGCATGCACGTCTAGTAAAACATGGTC
This sequence comes from Fraxinus americana, assembly GCA_035079005.1. Lineage (NCBI taxonomy): Eukaryota > Viridiplantae > Streptophyta > Magnoliopsida > Lamiales > Oleaceae > Fraxinus > Fraxinus americana. The sequence goes on along the minus strand of CM068717.1, from coordinate 4,338,397 downwards.
CCATAAAAGCACTTTTTGATCGTGCACGAATTTCTGATTTGTTAGAGATTACTCTCCATCCTCCAATTTATGACTCGACACTTTTCCCAATCGCGCTGAGTTTTTGGTCTTCAGAGTATAACACTTTTGTTTTCCCTCTCGGCCCAATGTCTATTACCCTGAGGGACGTAGTGGCTTTGTTAAACCTCCCACCTTTGGGCGATACCATATTTCCTGGTATCTTGGTTACTAGCGCTGCTCCGAAGTTTGATAAGAAAATTACTGAATCCTATTCGAGCATGCAGAACCTTTATACTGCTTCCATTTCTAAACCTAACCATGCTGAACATGTAGCTTTTATCCACGTTTGGCTGTGTAAATATATCCTCTGCGTCCCTAGTCTGAAGCCCTCTACGAGTTATTTGCCCATATCACACGAACTTGCACGTGGTAGACCCTTGAATTTATGCTCATTTCTTTTGGCTGCTCTTTATAGAGGCATGACTTCCCTTCAATTTCAATTGAAGAATAATGCCTCCCCTACAGGCAGTGGACCTCTTTGGTTGGCCCAATTGTGGCTGAGGGCGTATTTCCCACAACTTGGTGCTGTACCTTCCCCTCCTAGATCAGTCGCTTGCTATGGGTTGTTTATTCATCAGTTAGACCCTGTGAATATATCTGCCAGAGAAATTTTCACATTCTTTTATACTCTGAACTCCATTCCTTCATTCTTTCCTTTTCCCGTTCATCAAATCTCCATTTTTGTTCGTCCTCCTTCTACTATGGATGAAGCAACCGCATCTCTGTCTACATGGGTTGCCTTTTTAGTTGGGAGGGAGTTGTTTCATGATATCGCAACAGGGACCAATGCTAAAGCTGGTGTTGAGATATACGCTCCTCATTTCTTTGCCCGTCAGCTTGGCTTTGGCCAAACTTGGCCCGTTCCTCCTTGTTACTCCAAAAATTTTACAGAACGTTTTTACCTTATTAGTAAGGCTGAGACTGAAGCCATAGATGCTCGTAATAAAAGCTTGGCCGAGGGCTTTTCTTTTGTCCCTTTTAATCCTACTGCTGTCACGCATCCTCTTTTTGACCAACTGTGGCCATCTGTGAAGCGTAGGCTCTTTTCAGTTAACCCCCAATCGTGCTTTTCATTCATTGGATCGGTCAGAGACTCTCCCCCCTTCTCCTATCCTTGCCATTCCTCTATCCATCAAGGGCCCTTCCAAATCACCATCAGCTTCCCACAACCGTTCAAATCTTCCTTCTGCTTCTTCGACTTCCCCGGCCGTTGCTACCAAGGGTACTTCTAGCCGGAAACGGCCAGCTGCAGCCTCCCCGGTCTTGCATGATGATACGGGTGACGATGGTGATGATGATGTTGATGTTCCTCTCATTCACAAGAGAAAGGTAATGGCATTGTTTAAACATAACTTATTGATCTTTATGGACTGATGGCTCATTTGACTATTCCATTTGATGGTTCCAGAAAAGTTCATCCTATCGTTCAGAAGCTTTAGCTACAGGTTCTCCTACTCCAGCTCCTGTTCCTGCTGTTGCAATTGTTTCGACAGGGTCATCTGATGAAGGGGTTCCTCCCACAGAGCGACCTCTAGTGTCAGAGACTTCATCACAACTGCAGACTTCTCAGGACGTTCATCCCCCAATTTCTGTGCCAGCAGGTTGGCTGTTTCTTGGCACTTTCTCCCTATTTGTTGACTCGGCAGTTTCTGACCTATTTTCTCTGCGTGTGTGTATTCCCACAGACTTGCCCGTTGCTGCAAGTTCGTCTTATTCAGGGAAAGGGAAGTCTTCACAAATGATGAGGCCAATGGATGATGACCCTGGATGCCCGAAAGCTGCGACGAGGTATCTCATGTTTCTTCTTCACTTCTTAGTTTTGTTTGACTGATCTGTTGTAGTGATATTTTAACGTTGGCATTTTCTTTTAGTGTACTAGTACTGTTGTACTCTCCATCCACGATTTGCTTTCTTCTTGGGAACAATTGGAAACATCCTGCTTCTCTTCCAGTCATCCTTCATGCTCCTCAGAGGCAAACATGGAGGTTCTTAGACAATCAATGCTTGAGTATGTTGCCTTCATGGACATGGATGTCCGCATGGCCAGTGCTGCTGCCAGAAGAGTAAGTTTGATCTCTTGAGCACAAAGTTGGTACAAGCACTTGCGCTTCCATCGCTCAATGTTTCCCCGAAATTCAAGGCGACGTTGAGGGCTATTCATTCTGAAGTCCTTTCTCTGTTGGCTAGAAGCGCCGAATTGAAGGCCAAAAGTGCTCAATATCTTCGTGCTTCTTCTGAAAAAGAATCTTTGCTCCAGGAGATCAACAAGGCTAAAACTGAATTGAATGAACTCTCTTTTGAAATTCAGGCTGAAGATTCTTTAATGATGACTTTGGCTGCAGAGATGAAGGAGTTTCAAGCAAAGATGGATGATTGCAAGGCCAGGATGACTGCTAAAGAGCGTAATGCTTCCCAAAAGGTAGAACAGACCAAATCATTGGTTGGGCGTTACCAGGAGCTGAAAGTGGATGAAGAAGTGGTGACCGACATAGATACTGCTTCTCAAAGGCAGGATGAGGATTGGGCGAAGTTTAGGGAACAGATGCGATCTGTTTGGGGTGGTATGGTGAGACATTTTTATGTCCTTCTCTTTGTAAATTTGTGGATCTTTTCATCATAGTTTTTAACTGTTACAGTAGCTTTCGTCTTTAATGAACAATTTATTTTGCATGTTCGAATATTAATTGACGTTTTAAATCGTCAACCCCTCAAGCACTTGATTACATGCTAATTTTATGTTCGAATATTGACGTTACTCTTTTAAGTCGTCAACCTCCCAAGCATTTAATTACATGCTAAGATTCATGAACATCAATTTCTTCACCCCCAAGATTTTTGGGTCATTCAATGTATGTGGCATTTCGTATCCTGACTCTTCATATTCGTTTTCTTATAAATACATTCGTGCTTTCCTCACTTATCACTCCCATTCGTAATCCTTTTCCCAGAATCATTCTACTACCATTGTCCAATATCTCAACATTCTCTCCAGTTTCAACTTTCTGTAGAAATTGATCAGTTGATCCATCTTGTGTGCCGTCTGACTTGACACGTCTGTTGGTATGGGAGATATAGGAAAAGTTTCTTGGCCGGCGGCAAAATTCTTCCCATCTATCGACGGTGGGGGAGAACGTGTCTGGGCCAGTTAGCTTGCTGAGAGTGCTTCTCAGCCTTTCTGCCCGCCATTGCAGCAATGCTTTTGGGGGTGTGGCCGATCCCAATCCACAATTTTCATCGTTGCTGTCAAAGGCCTACAATTGTTTGCCCTTAGTTGTAACTTATAAGAGATTCCAAATTTACGCTCATAGGATGTTTTATACTTTTCGTATTTCTGTTGATGTAACCAATGTTTGATTAATAAAATTTTATTTAGACGTATATCGTCCTTTATTTTATTTGGTTATCATCGCTCATCAGAACTTATATTTTAAGTTTGTAATTGTTCGTCTTCCCACAAGGAAGGAACATATTTCTTCAAGTATTTGCCATTGATGAACCTCACATGATTAGTACCATCTAGATCCTCTAAATGATAGGCTCAGGATTAGAAACACTAATTACTTTGTATGGTCCTTCCCAATTTGGTGACCATTTACCGTATTTTGGATCTTTACTATCTAGAGGGAGTATTGCCTTCCAAACTAAATCGCCCAAACTGAAGAACTTGGCTACGACCTTCTTGTTGTAAAACTTAGCCATTTTCTGTTTCTGGACTTGTAATCTATGCAGAACATCTAACCTTAATTCGTCCAATTCCAATAAATTTTGGACGAGCAATTCTGCGCGTTCGTTGTCGCCCAGATCATTTTGTGAACGCACTCTTCTTGACTGCACGTTGATTTCTACAAGTAACACTGCGTCTTGCCCGTATGTCAGTTGAAAAGGGGTAACTTTAGTGCTTGTGCGTGGTGACGTTCTATAGGCCCACAGAGCTTGACTCAAACACTCGTGCCAATCTCTGGCGTTTTCACTTATCATCTTTCTTACGATATTTTTCAGGATCTTGTTAGATGACTCGGCCTGACCGTTAGATTGAGCGTAGTAAGGCGTAGAATTTACCAATTTAACCCCAAATTCGCCCAAAAATTCCTTCACTTGGTCCCCGTTCAAGGAAGTTCCATGATCCACCATCATGGTTTGTGGGATTCCAAACCTATAGATGATATGATCGCGAATGAATTTTATAACACTTTTTTGAGATATCTCTTTTAGATGTATGGCCTCTACCCACTTGGTGAAGAAATCCGTTGCCACTATAATGAATGTATGTTGTTTGGACGATGGTGGATAAATCTTCTCTATTAAGTCTATCGCCCAACCTCTAAATGGACATGGTTTAATGATAGGTACCATTTCTTTAGCTGGTGCTCTCTGAATTGGCCCATGCTTTTGACATGCCGACAACTTTTCGCATATTAGACACACATTTCTCCCATTTTGGGTCAAACATATCCACTCCTAATAATTAACCACCTCATCCTTTGACCAGCTTGGTGGGCTCCACAAATTCCTTCGTGTATTTCGGCCATAATCACCTTGACTTCTTGTAAACTTACACATTTTAATAACACCCCATCTGGGCGTTTTTTAAGTAACTCACCTTCAATTAATGTATAATTCACTGATTGTAGCTTTATCTTTCTATTGTTCTTTTCACTTGGTCTTTCCAAAAACCCTTTTATCTCTACTCTCCAATACATTGCGTCTCCCTCTTGTATACAATGAATTCCAATCCTATTTGCCCTCCTTTGCATAACAGGCAAAATTGTTCCATATTCACAAGTGTGCTCCATGTCTAAAGCTTTTAAGTACCCTGAGGCTATTTGGGCCAGTTCGTTTGCTATATCGTTGTACATTCTGTTGACATATTGTAGTTCTACTTGGTTAAACTCTTCTAATAATTCTTGGGCGACTTCATACTGGCTTATAACAGATTCACTCTGACATTTAAAATCGCCAGTTAATTGGTAAACCACCAACTGGGAATCGTCTCTAATAATCACGTTTTTTACTTCCATTTCGATTAATAACTCTAGGCCGATAATTAATGCCTCATATTCGGCCTGGTTATTGGTGCACATTCTGTCCAATGTGAAAGCAAACTTATAACAAATTCCTACTCCTGCACATTTGGAAGTTTTTGATCCATCAAAGTATAGGATCCATGGCTTGAACTCGCATGAGTCTATTTCCAATTTAATTTCTTCAGGCATGTCAAGGCACGGGTGATCGGCCAAGAAATTAGCCAATGCTTGACTTTTAACTGCCTTCTGTGGTATATATTGTATTTCAAACTCGGACAATACTAAAGTCCAAAGGCCTATCCTTTGGTGTAAAACAGGGCGATAAAACATGTATTTCACTAAATTAATTTTAGAAATCAGATAAACTGTTACAGGCCGTAAGTAGGCCCTTAATTTAGTACATGTGAAATACAAAGTGAGACATAGTTTCTCGATAGCAGAATAATTACATTCGCATTTCGTCAAACGTCTACTTAAATAGTATATTGCCCTTTCTTCACCAAACTGGTCTTCCTGCGCGACCATTCCAGCTATCGATTCTTGTTCAGCCGATATATACACCTTCATTGGCCGTCCTTGGATAGGTGACACCAACACTGGCGGATTTGCCAAATACTCTTTAGGCTATCAAAGGCCTTTTGATGTTCTTCTTTCCAGACGAGTTCATCCTGATTTTTCAACTTCAGGAGAGGCGAAAAAGCTTTTGTTCGCCCTACACAGTTAGAGATAAATCGCCTTAAAAAGTTAACTTGACCTAAAAATCTTTGCAATTCTTTTTTGTTGTTAGGCGGTTTGGCATCTAAAATGGCCTTCGCTTTATTCTTATCAAGTTCAATCCCTCTTTGGTGTACTTGAAAGCCAAGAAAATTACCGGCATTGACACCAAACGCACACTTTAAAGGATTCAATTTCAACTTATATTGCCTCATTCGCTCAAATGATCCTCCTCTCTAACAGATTTAACTACGATGTCATCTACATACACCTCAACAAATTTTCCTATCATATCATGAAAGATTAAATTCATCGCTCTTTGATAAGTTGCCCCTGCATTTTTTAGGCCGAAAGGCATAACTACCCATTCGTAACATCCTAAGGCTCCTGGGCATCTAAAAGCAGTTTTGTGTATGTCTTCTTCAGCTATATATATTTGGTTATACCCTGAGTATCCATCCATGAAAGAATACATGACATGTCCTGCAGTGGAATCAACCAAGGAATCCACCGTGGGCATTGGATACTCATCTTTAGGTGTTGCTAAATTCAGATTTCTAAAGTTTATACACACCCTCATTTTACCATTCTTTTTTAACACTGGCACGATATTAGATAACCATTCAACATATCTAGCTGTCCTTATAAAACCTGCTTTCAATAACCGCTCAATTTCTTTCTTAATTTCAGGCAACACGTTAGGAGCAAAACGTCTAGGAGGCTGTTTATGGGGCTTAAAGTTTGGTTTAGTTGGCAATCTATGCTCTACTAATTTTTTGTCTAAATCAGGCATATGTTCATATTCCCAAGCAAAACAGTCTTTATACTCTCTTAATAAAGCGATATATATTGTACTAACCTCTTGACTGAGCATCTGGCTGATAAATGTTGGGCGATCTTCTCCTACACCGCCAATGTTTATTTTGATCAACGGGTCTTGTGATTGAGCGTTTCCAAGTTTGTGGATCCTCATTACTTCATCGTCCGCATCTTTTACAGGTATTTCCTCTTCTAGGCAATCTACTTTGTTAACTTCCTGGTCAATACTTTGTTCCAATTTGAATACTGTCAATTTGTCTCCCAGCGTTTTCAATGCTGCCTCTTTTTTGATTTTCTCTTGACACTCTTTATTGAAAGCCACTAATCTGGCTTTAAAGGCCTGAATTTCGGCCACGTGCTCTTTTGGTGGCCAAGTCATTAAAATTCTCTGAGCGTTCTTTTGCCAATAACTGGCTCTTCTAGGGCCACTATATTTGGCCTCATTTGACTGAACATTTCAGCGAGTGCTTCTACTGCAAATGGTTCTTCGCTCTGTGCGATGACTTGAGTTTCTTCTCCATCTTGAACTATCCTAACAGGTCTGTAGTTCCCCTCATACATGAACCTTTCTACCGAGTTAGTTTTTGCAACAAAAGGCATATGATCTGCTTGTTCCACCTCTGCCTTCCCTTGGTTGTTCCAAAAAACCAAGCACTGATGGAACGACGATGGTATACAGCGACTCCTATGAATCCAATCTCGCCCTAACAATATATTGTAACTGGTAGGACCATCAATGACAAAGAAAACAGTCGTCCTTGTAGTCGTACCCACAGTTATATCAAGTGGCATTACTCCCTTGGCTGAAGTGGCTCCCCCATTGAAGCTCGTGAGAATGACTTCTGTTGGGATCATGTCATCCTCTGTTTTTGCGAACTTCCTCATCATCCTTAATGGGATAGTGTTTATGGCAGCCCCATTGTCAATAAGCACCTTCACCACGGGTATGCCATTTACCAAGGCCTTCACATAAAGTAGTCTTAAATGCTTGGTTAATTTCATAGTGGGTTTTTTGAAGTCGACTTTTTCTGCTGCATCAATTTCCACTTCTTGATTGTCTCCTGTCGACTTATCCCTTTGTGATGGATCGACTTGCAATACCTCGGGCTGAATATCCGTCTGTGGGGCATCTTCTTCATCTTTTAGTATTTCTCCCGTATCTGTCCAACCTGTTTGGGGAGGCAGTATCCTTGGAGGAGATCAGTATTTCTCAGAACGGGGTACCCTTTTCTTCCTTTTGGGGGTCCCATATAGTACGTAGAAATCGAAAGAATGCCCAGATGGTTCTCCCAACAAATCTACTTCACGAACCCCTTCCCGATGCAGTTGTTTCAGCAAGGTGTTACGCGATACTCCTCTCTTTTTCCTTTCTTCTTCAAGATCGATCTCTTCCTCAATATCAGTCATGCCATCATCCTCTTCGCTTTGTACTTCTTGGGACGTCTGACCATTTTCACATTCCAACACACACGCTTCTTCTTCATCCCCTTCTTCTCTCTTTATTCTTAAATTCGTTGGCCAACAAATAATTATTAGCCATGACGGGAGGCAAGGTGCCGAATTGGATAGTAAGAGGTGGTTCCGTATCGTCTTCCTCTCTTTTGCTTCGATCAAATTTCGACCTCCCAGAAAAACTTTCTGGCATTTCTCTCATTGATTCTCCGGTGCCAGTCTCTTCACTATCTTCGAGAGCATTTTGATTAACCATGTCCAGCATTCTTAGTGCTTTAGGACGTGGCTTTTCTGGTTGTTGCCTCATTATTCGTCCATAATTCCGTTGAAATCATCTTTGCTGGGTCCTGGTCATTTCATTAAAAGGCACAACACGTCTTGCACTGTACTGATATGAGTGCCACACATTAGGTTGGCGAGGCTGTGGTCTGAATGATTTCTCATGCCGTGTCGGCCCGAACTGCCTTTCTACAGGCGGCCCCTTATAGAATGATGTGCCCTGCCTTCTGTTTGGAGTAAACTCAGGGCGATGATGATTCTGCCATATTCCTGGTCTTTCAGTATTTGCTCTCATTTCTCCTTTACACTTGGCACACAAGACTTCTTCATCCTTCATAAGTTCTTTTCCCCTGATACGTTCGAACACACTGGCATGTTTCTCGGGGTCTTCCTCATAATCGATGACCAATTTAAACCTTGGTAATTTACTGGTAACATTGGTCATCACCATATTCACTTTAAGTGGTTGTGGGAAAGGATTTTCATCCACTGCCATTTTCTTTTTGTCTTCGAACGTGATTCGTCCTGACTCGATAGCGTCCTATAAAACATAACGGAAAACCAAGCAATAATTAGTCATATGTGACCACGCATTATGCCATTTACAATATTTTTTACCCTTAATCTGTCCAGGGCTCGGCAACTTATGTTTATCGCTCAGTTTTATCTGTTTATCTTTATATAGTTTATCGAATATAAGGTCAGCTTTCGTAACATCGAACGAGAACGTTCTGCTCTTTTTGTTTTCTCCTTTTACAGGTTCATCTCTGGCTACATCCCTAGGTTTAGCCATTATGGGACAGGTATATGCATCCCCCTTGGTCAACTCGGCCAAACATATTTCAGTTTGATCATAAAATTCATCATCCACGGCATGAACGCCAAAGTGTGGGTCTTTATAATAAGTCCATTTGCTAGAATTTTTTACCTGCTCTTCTTCTCTTATCAAACGTTCGTACCTGATTACGTTCGCACTAAACTGGAACAGGTCCGGGAATTCCCTGTCCTGGAATTTTTTCTTCAAATCAAAACTCAAACAGCTTTGAGCGATTTTGACAAATTCTTTTTCAGGTAGAGGTACAAAGCACTTACTTCTAGCTGTTTTGAACCTTTGAAGGAAACCTTCCGCTCATTCGTTTGGCATTTGACGTAAGTTCGCCAAATCGGCCAGTGTGACCTCAGACTCTGTTTTATAAAACTGAGCATGGAATAGTTGTTCCATTTGTTGTCATATCTAAATGGAATTTGCTAGCAAATTAATGAACCATGAAAAGGCCACTCCAGTTAGTGAACTAGGGAATAGTCTCATTTTATGGTAATCGGTCACCTCACCACTCTGTAATGTGAATCGCCATATATGTTCTAGAGTAGATACTTCTCCTAAACCAGTGAACAATGAGAATTCAGGTACTTTATACCCTCTAGGCCATGGGTACGCTTGATCTACCCAATCAGGATATGATTTAGTGTAAATAGGCCTAATAACAGGATGTACCCCAATGGCCATTTGATCTTGTACTATTTCTGCAATCTGATTCCTTAGTAAAACATTTGGATCATATGAGACTCCTATGGGTTGATTCACTTGTTGGTTTGTCTGAGGTGGCCTGATGTTTGGTCCTTGATTGGCAGGGAAGGCACCATTGTTCAGACCATTATACCCATTGTGTTGAGTATTCATCCCTTCATTAACACGAGGTAAATTATGTCCACCATTTAGGACATTATCTCTCATATTTGGATTACCCCCCAGGTTGGTAGTCATGTTATCGCCATTCAAATTTGGAGCTCCATTGATCCCTTGATTTGAAGTGGAAGGGCCAAAAAATGTTTCTAAACCAGGATCTGGGTTCAAACCAGAGGAATTGTGTGGTGAAACATGCCCCACAATCGCTCTGGTCTGGAAATGACTTCCTACGGTTGTTTGACATACTTGACCTACTAATTTGCTCATAAGATCATTTAGCGCACTTAATTGTTTGGCCATGTTATCATAGTGAACATTTCCACTCTGGGTAAATTTTTCCATGTTATGGACGTTTCGTAAATTTACCTGTTCAACGACGTCTTGTGTGAGTTCTCCCAACAATGCACGCATGGTTCGAGGACTCAGCTCCGTCATTGGCTCATAACGACTGTGACTGCTTGGAGTCTGCCCTTCTGTCTGAGGAGAATGCTGCTGCTCATGCTGCTGCTCCTCATATCGCTCGATCACAGATTGGACTACTCCGTGACTTGCTGGTGCTTTATCCGAATTTTTATGAGGCATAATGTTTTCCTTTTGTATCTCCAAACACCAAGGTCCCACTGGGCGTGCCAAATTGTTTCGCGCGTTTTTTCGCTCGCTAACAATTAAAAGGGAATAAGACGATTGTGTAAGGGACAAACATCTTGGAACAAAGTCCCAAAAAGGGGTGTTTACCAAATATGAAGATTACAGTTTAGACACGAACAAGATGCCTCCAAGGGGCGCAAGCACACAAGTACAAGGGAATTGAAGTGATAAAAAGTTAATCTAAGAAAAGTAAATTACATGTTCTCTGTTTTGAGAGTGAATTTTGTCTGTCCTTTCTTCGTTGTCTTCTTCTTTCTTTTATACGGCTTGGGCAGTTTTGATCGTTTCAGCAACTGCTTGTAACTACCCACTTCTTTCATCATGGTCTGCTGGCTAAAAACTACCGTGTGCAACTTCTATCACTATGCTCTCTTCATAACTGCTTGCCATCAACTTTCTCAAATCGTGGGGCGTAATTATGATGTGCTCAAACCGTCTTAGATCGTGATTCTGGATAACAACAATCTTTGGTCATCTTTTGGACTTTGGGCAACTCAGCATTCTTGGGCGACAATCGATCTTCTGCTCTGGGCAATTGTAGGGTGTTTCCTTCGCTCAATATCATGGGCGTCCTGCCGACTTGGGCGACGTCGTACCTTTATCTTTTTGGGGCCTTCCGCATATTTTAATGACACTTCTGATTGGGCCTTTTATCCTGATTTCTCTATCTGGGCTTCTTCTTTGGATCAATTTCCTCTCTTGGGCCATTTGATTTGGGTTGCCTGTTTCGTGTGTCAACACATTTTAATTATTGTAGATCGATAAATAAATAAAGTATACTTAAACATTTATAGAAATTTCGTGTGTGTTTCAAGTTTCTTACAAAAATATAATTCTCAAAATCATAAAGACTCCAAATTCATAATATTTTACTCGTGGACAAAGAAAGTAATGTTCGCAAACTAAATTTAGGTCAGAGTGAACTTTTTGTTAGACTTATTTTCTTTTGAAATTTTAAAAGTGATTGAACATTTTGTTGACTTGAATTTCAAAACATGAAAATATCACTTGTCGGAGAAAAAAGGCATGTGGCTTTTTCACCTAGGCACAAGACAGGGCATTTTCTCCAAGCTTAGACAGAGTCTAATCGGACCTTTTAACACATTTTAATAACTTTTACTTAAAATAAGTTGATTTATTTTTAAGTTCAAATAATATGAAATGATTTGTCACAAAATTTCTAATCTTGCCCCTTTGAATGCTAGATTGGACTGATATAAAAACTTGTAACATATTCGATTCATGGCTTGACACACAACCTAAGTTAGACCCTATTTGATCTACATTCTTACAAAAATTCATTTTTTAAAAAAATTTATTTTCAACCAGACGTTTTTAAATAAAATAATATTACACGCAAATTCAAAACATTTCCTTATTTTTTAACCATATATTTTCCATCAAATCTCTATTTAAAATAAATTATTCACTCAATAGTGTGCATCAAGCAGGGGGTTATATTTATAGCATAACATCTAATACTCCTTAAAAGTGAAGTTCAACCATATTTTCTCGTGAAAAAAGATGATAATGTTGCATGTCACAACACAACACAAGACATTACACTACTCGTTTCCTAAGGACAAGTGTTTAACCTGAATGCCCAGGAAAAAGTAGAATATTTGATGAAAAGTCAAAAAAATTCTTATCGACACAAATATAATGTCGAGTCTAAATTTTACAATGACAACACGAGACAAGAAAAAATAAAATTACAATTTGCGTAGGAAGGAATAACTCCCACAAGCTAGCATGCCAAAACTACTACTCGTAACAAAGGATCAGATAGGACGCTCTCTCCTCTCATGAAGGGGGCTGTTGTCCTGCTCAGCCTTACAGATAGGAAGTGTGCCAAAGCCAGTCTGCTGCAAGGAGGATTCAGCTTTTCCAACTCCTACACTCCCATTTGCAATCCCAGGTCTGCATCAAGGTTAATGCTAAGATTATTAGGATTGGAAAATGATATTGTCCTCACTTGGACAAAAAATGAGGCTCGAACCAAGCAATATAAAGAAAAATGAAATTAAAAAATAACCCACACACACATAAATAAAATAAACCTTTAACTGGTACCTCTGTAGTTACTAATTTTCCAATAGAAAAGATATTTGCCTCCAATAAGGGATTACAAAAGATTTAAACAGAAACTTTTGTTCTCAAAATAGGACAGAAGTAAAGGCTGTCAATCTATGATGCATATAGGAATTCCTGAGCCCAAGAGTTACGAATAACAAGTTCTTCTTTACCAAAAATCATAATGATAATTCGACAATTTCTGTCTTGTTTTGCCACAGACACTTCTACTTGGACATGTCCGTAGCTGACACGTGTCGGTGTCTTGTCGTGTCGGACCATGACACTCTCCGAAAACTCATGGACATGTACTCAACCACATGCCCTTGCCCCCATTTCTTTTATATAATATTTAAATGACCAGCACTCGAGAGATTCTTTATAGACACCCATTGGGAAAGTGTCGGACATTCCATGTGCCAATAGCGATATTACATATGAATTTAAAATTTTAAAGAATTAAAATTGTGTCCCCAACATGTCTGCATCCTACTTTTTAAAAAAATCAGGCGTTGGCGTGTCCTTGTCGTATTGTGTCCATGTCTGTGTCGCGTGCCCGTATCTGTGCAATTTAGCTGTCAAGTTCCTCATTATTACTATCATTTACTGATCCCCGAGAAGGTTTACAGGGAAACTGATAGTTAAAACATCAATTTGAAGGGCAGGTCATTGGGCAACCAAGTAAACAGAAGGTGAAGCAAAATCTCGAAGTTCCTTTCGAAACCAAAAGTGCTCTACATTTAGTCAATGAGCATAAGTCACATAACCAAACATCAAAAATCACAGGTGGTGCACTGCATGCAGAAAGTCAACCGCATGGTATATAAAAATCAGCATTTTACACAGGACGGGATCTAGAAACTCCAAAACTAGTACGAAATTAGATATTAGGCAATACAATAGAATAGGACATAAAACATCATATCTAGTCTAAACAATTAATCTGTCACGTTCTAAAATAGTAAAATGCTAATACCATAAGCTCTAAAACCAAACTTCACCACATATCATTTCTACCATAGATGCCTCTATTTTGTGATTCCACCAGAGAACATGAATAAAAATGAGGATGGACCATCAACAGTTCAGAACAGAAAAGGTACAGACTTTTAACATTTTCGTTATATGAGCTCAAATAAGTGCACGCGACAAACTTCGAAGCTTGAGCAATATAGTTGTATTAACCCATTTCTTTTCTGTAAAACCATAGAATTAAAAAAAAATACCATATACTTTAAGATAGTACACTATATTGTTGAAACTTGTCGAAAGGACCAATAAAATTTAATTGTAAAGCTCATAACAGCAGTTAATATCAACAAAACTCTTGGCAAAATGAATCCAATCTCGGTTTACAGCCCTTCACTTCAAAAAATTTCTCCTTGTTCTGTTTGATAAAATTAAATTGCTAAAAATAGGAATTTCCAATTAATCAAAAGACCCCAAACAAGTTCGTATTAACATATAGCACATGTTTGGCTAAGCATAAAATCACCAATAAGTAAGTCTATAAGTAAATAAGAAAGTATTCAAATGATTATTTTATTTTATTTTTTTTTTGTTGGTAAGAGTTAAAAATTTGCAGTTATAGTGACCCCTCCCTACCATCAAAATAAGCAACTAGAAAAATATAACCTACCCAAACGCGTTTGTTAACAAAAATTTACTTTGAAGTAACTTAAACTTTCTTTAAAGCTTAGCAAAACTCGCTCTATAAATAAAAATGCAATCAATCTCTCACCACAGGCAGATGCCTGACCTATGACAGTTTGAGAAGCAATACCTGACGCCATAGGAATCACTCATCCTTGAACTGGGCATCAGTAAGAAGTTGTGGCTGCATTACTTGCTTAGACTCCCTGTAGCCATCAGCAGATTTCATCACCATTGAACTTGCAGTACCATCTGTCTTTATTCCACTACGCCTCTTCTTCATCTTTGATTTCTCCCAACCATCAACGGTAAGGGATGATGTTCGATCCTCACCATTAATCACGCCGCTGTTAGGATATCTTAATATTTCCCTATCCTTGTCCATAACTCCAGTTGACCTTGCAGGGGTATTTGCCTGTACATCCATATAAATCAATCAAAACTCATATATCAATCCTACTTGAGAAAAGCTGAAAGTGGTTTGAAGTATGATTGAATAAAGAAGAGAACCCAATAGAGAATGCACCGAGCAAAACGCCTTGAACCCTAATGCTTATCTTTATTTAACCCCTATTTGACAACCATTAAAATGAATTTTTTGGGGGGAAATGAATTCTAGAATGGTGATTTTTTTGAAGAATGTGGGATTAAAAAGTAGGAAAAGGCTTTGAGTTTATGTCCAAAATATTTTACCGTGAGAATGTGTGAATTTGAGAAAAAAGGTATTGTTTTCATTGTTGTCAAACGGGAGCTTAGATACTCACTTTCAAACAAGTAAGAACAACAGTAGGAAAGAGGAAATAGTGAGAAATACCCGGGTCACCCGACCAATTTTTCAAAATAGCCGTTGACTGGCTAAAAAAAAAAAAAAACTAAAAAAAATTTCAAAGTTTAGCATTTTCCCATTTTTACCCTCACAAGTGCCTTGGAAGAAAGTTGGGAAAGAAAAAAAAAACTCAATCAACGTGCAAGGGGGACCAAAAAACCGACGACTCAGACCGGAATCGTCATTTCTCTTGAACAAGGTGAGTTTTGAAAACCATTATATGTTATTTTATAAAGCTTGGTTGAAATAATTGAATAAATAAAGCATGTTTTCGAATTTTTGTTGATTATTTTCGAAGAAATTGTTGTAGAATCAATTATTAATGGATGAAATGTAATTTGGGTGAGATTTGGGGGTTGGAAATCGTCGGAAATGGCGTTTTCTGGCAATCTCCGTCGAAGGAGATGCAGCAAGACGGCCCAGAAGGGCCGTCTGGGCCCACTTATTTTTTTTATTTTTTATTTTTTTGTTTCAACAATTAAAAAATATAATATAATAACGTTTTTAATTTGATTACAAAGAATAAAAATAATCGATTATATTTTAAACTACTTATTGAAATTGTTTATAAACAATTTAAAATAAATTATTTCATTTAATTTCTATATTTTAATATTCTAATAATTATAATTAAATAAACAATTTCAAAATAAATTGTTTATAATATTCTAATAATTTCTATATTGAAATATTCTAATAATTTCTAATAATTTCAAAATAAATTGTTTATAAACAATTTCAAAATAATTATAATATTCTAATAATTATAATTAAATAATTTCTATATTGAAATTGTTTATAAACAATTTCAAAATAAATTGTTTCTTTGAATTGTTTATTTAATATTCTAATAATTATAATTAAATGTTATACAAACAATTAAAATAAGGAATTTAATTAAAAATTCTTCTTGAAATATTTGATTGTTTATTTAATATTCTATTAATTATAATTAAATATTATATAAACAATTATAATTGAAATAAATTATTTAATTTAATTGTTTATTTTAATAGTTTGTTTAATATTTAATTACAAAAGGAGTCTAATGTCATTCGTTTATTCAATTATTGCATTATTTATTGTTCCATTATCCATTAATTCTTGCAGATAGTAGTTATTATCATTCGACTAGTTTAATTTTCTCATATTATGTTTTATCTATTATATCTTGCACAAGATTCTAACATTTGAAATGTTGCAGGATGGATTTCCATTTAGATGATGCGGTCAAACTTATCCTCGAGAGCTTGCTCAGTTTACTGGGCCACTGCCAGACGGCCCTTCTTCTTTTTTTTCCCCAAATTATAATTAAATATTATATACACAATTAAAATAGGCAATTTAATTATATACAATTAAATATTAAGTAAACAATTCAAATACACGATTTAAATTATTTCATTTAATTGTTTATTTAAATTTTATATTTCAATTGCTAATTTAATATACTTTTAATTATAATTAAATATTGTATAAACAATTAAAATGGGTAATTTAATTATAAATTCTTCTTTTACAATTAAATATGAGTAAACAATTAAAATATGATATTTAAATTATTTATTTAAAATAAATTATTTCATTTAATTTTTTGTTTATATTTTATATTTCAATTGTTCATTTAATATTCTATTAATTATAATTAAATATTATATAAACAATTAAAATAAGCAATTTAATTATAATTGAATATTTCACGACAATAATTATGCAACATACAAATTATAATTAATAATATACTGATGAGTGCAATTAACTCATTAAACAAATATTCGATTGTTTATTTAATTTTCTATGATTTATAAACAATAAATAAAATATTCAATTAAGAATTAAAATAATGAAATAATCGGTTAACAATTAAAACAAAAAATAATAAAATACTATTTAGTTATAAATAATAAAATATTAAATATTCGATTGTTTATTTAATATTCTTTTAATTATAATTAAATATTATATACGCAATTAAAATAGGCAATTTAATTATAAATTATTCTTATTAAATATTAAGTAAACAATTCAAATACACGATTTAAATTATTTCATTTAATTGTTTATTTAAATTTTATATTTCAATTGCTAATTTAATATACTATTAATTATAATTAAATATTGTATAAACATTTAAAATGGGCAATTTAATTATAAATTCTTCTTTTACAATTAAATATGAGTAAACAATTAAAATATACGATTTGAATTATTTATTTAAAATAAATTATTTCATTTAATTGTTTATTTGAATTGTTTATTTATATTTTATATTTCAATTGTTCATTTAATGTTCTATTAATTATAATTAAATATTATATAAACAATTAAAATAAGCAATTTAATTACAATTGAATATTTAACGACAATAATTATGCAACATACAAATTATAATTAATAATATACTGATGAGTGCAATTAACTCATTAAACAAATATTCGATTGTTTATTTAATTTTATATTATTTATAAACAATACATAAAATATTCAATTAACAATTAAAATAATGAAATAATCGGTTAACAATTAAAACAAAAAATAATAAAATATTATTTAGTTATAAATAATAAAATATTAAATATTCGATTGTTTATTTAATATTCTTTTAATTATAATTAAATATTATATACACAATTAAAATAGGCAATTTAATTATGTACAATTAAATATTAAGTAAACAATTCAAATACACGATTTAAATTATTTCATTTAATTGTTTATTTAAATTTTATATTTCAATTGCTAATTTAATATACTATTAATTATAATTAAATATTGTATAAACAATTAAAATGGGCAATTTAATTATAAATTCTTCTTTTACAATTAAATATGAGTAAACAATTAAAATACTCGATTTAAATTATTTATTTATATTTTATATTTCAATTGTTCATTTAATATTCTATTAATTATAATTAAATATTATATAAACAATTAAAATAAGCAATTTAATTATAATTGAATATTTAACGACAATAATTATGCAACATACAAATTATAATTGATAATATACTGATGAGTGTAATTAACTCATTAAACAAATACCTTTAAATCGTAGTTTTTAGTTTGTTCTTTATCACTTTTGAGCGTTTTGATGTGTGTTCATGTCGTTTTGTAGTTTAAATACATTGGAGAAAATGACGTATTTTGGAGCCTTAAATGAAGCCGTGCGTGATCATAAAAATTGGACTCGAAGAGGAGGTGAAACAAAAAAGAAATGAAGTGAAAAATGGTGAATTGGCGGAAATTTGTCAGAATAGGCGGTGATAATAGTGCAATTATCACGTTTTTCATCCATTAATAATTGTATTTTCATGATTTATAGGCGCCTAAATATTCTAAGTACTCTTGCATTTTGGTTTAGTCGTAAATGAACGAATACAATAGAAATTAGAAGAAAAGAGCGAAAATGTCCAAAATTGAGGAAAGTGATAGTTTATGGATTAAAGTGCAAATATTCTAAACTTGTTTATAACCTTATGAAGAGTCGAGAGTGTTGGAGGTCAATTGATGAAAAATAAGTCAAATGGATGAAATATAGCCAAAACATTATCACATATTAACTTTCAAGTCGAAAAGTTTTGCACCTAAGCACCTCATATTAAGACCAATTTTTGACATGGAAAAAGATCAAATTCGAAGATGGTATCTGAAGTGAAGTTGTAACCCTTTGAGTTAGCTTTCTAACGCATCTTGAATCATCTCAATCGGACATTAGGAGAGAAAGTTATTGCCCAAAAATGTTGAAAAGTTTTGTATCGGTTTTCAGTCTCATATTGAGACCAGTTTTTGACATGGAAAACGATCGAATTCGAAGATGGTATCTGAAGCAAAGTTGTAGACCTCTGAGTTAGCTTTTCAACACATCTTGAATCACCTCAATCGGATATTAGGAGAGAAAGTTATGACCCAAAAATACTGCAAGGTGCGCTGGACCCGGACGTCCGGGCAATCCGGGCCCGGACGTCTGGGCAGTCCTGGCCGGCTGATTTATCTGGATGTCTGGTTGACCATTTTACAATTGATCGTAAATTTGTCTGAAATTATTTATACAGATGAATTTTTTTCTCGTTTTTTGTTGAAAATGATTATAGATTCATTTAAGATCGTAAAATTTTTATATACCTATGTCGAAATAAGATTTAAAGATTAAAAAACTGTACTAATTTTACCGAACGAAAATTAAAATACGTAAATATAATTACCGATTTCACTGATGACTGTGAATAATATTTCTTTATTAAACGTTTGATAAATTTATCTATTTTCAAGTTTGAAGTAGAGGAAAAATGAAATAATGTTTATCTGTGTTGGAGTAAACAGATAAAGAAAGTGGTTTCGAAATTTTAAGTGGAAAGTGTTGGAATTTTTTATAACTTAAAAAATGGGTATTATTGTCTTTTAAATTATACAATTTTTTGTAATTTATATAACATTTTAAAGGTAATTTTGACTTTTCAACCTTGGAAGGCTATTGTGGTGAATGGTAAAAAATTTCGGGCAAAATGAAAAATGGCAAGTTTGACTTGGGCAATTTGAAAAGTACCCCCAGTAGGAAATCATTATCACATAAAATTAAGACTAAAACTTAGTTATATAGCCCTGTAATCAAGAAATCAAACAAAAGGGGGAGAGCTAGTAGCTAATGAAGAGAACATTATAAAGAAGCCTTCCAAAATCATTATAGTATAATTAAGCACAAAAACATATGCAGACAGAACTTGTGAACAGCAATCAATGCAGATCGCCAAGTCAATTCTGTATGGAGAAAGAATATTTTAAGAAAGCAACCAAAACTTACCATTGGGTCTACCATAGAAGTTCGTGTGCGTTTGTTTGGAATCGAATTTTTTGTCCTTTCTTCTGATCTTTGTTGCTCCAGTTCAAAACTACTCGTACTGGCATGACTCTGTGATCCCATTTTGCTGATGCCCATCCCTGAACTTGACCGATCAGTTGATAACAAGGCATTGGATCCGTCGTTTGATAAGGTATCCAGTCGGGATCTCTTCCTTGATGGAATGGTTGGGAAACATTTGTTGATTACAGATAAACAATCATTGAATATCTTTACACGTTCCCTGATACGTGGCGTAAGTTCAGAAATTATCCTTATCCCTCATAAAAAATCATATGAAAAAAGGTCAACAGTAAGTACCTAGCTTTAGTACCGCCTTCCCGTACACCAGCCTTGAGTCGTCTGAGATCATCTGATGAGGGAGAAAGCAGTGGTTTGCTATTTGAAGATCCAGGTAGCGAATCTTCCAGTGGGATTGTCGTCCGAAATTCGACTATCGAACAAAGAAAATGATAAAACTAGAAGATGAAGTGAGGTATGCCAAGACAAATCTCCTTAAGACGGATTTCACCCCTCAATAACGTGCAAACGGAATTATGGATGTCTGTCTCCCAAGATACAACGCTTCTTCCAAAGTTGATATTGCACAATACCAACTTTGTCGGTCGAACCAAAGAACGAACGTACTCGAAGGAAATAACAACGAAAATATCATAGGAATTTTTGCAGAATATGGAGAGAGAACAAATTTAAAAATCAAGAATATATTAATTGATTTGGTGTACAAAAAACGAATATGAAGGTCTCTATTTTTAGAGAATGAAGTGTCTCATTGAATGGGTGTGTGACATTTCACGAACTAGTGCACCACTTGATCTGATACGTTCTAGCCATTGGATAGCATTGTTCCATGATCGACGGTCCAGATTAAACCATGAAGTGTTGTGTCCATTCATCATGCCTATTCACCAATTTTCGAACAGTCACCAGCCATACAGATGTCACGCGTACGTCTAACTAAACCAACTACTACGCAGGACTAAGTGACGTGTGTGCCACCTATGATGCCAACTCATCGAGTCTCCCGTTGCCATGTCATCGAACCATGAGTCCATTTCTGAAAACTTTAAGGCTCCACAACTCCTTGTGACAATGTGTACGTGCGAAGTCCAAAGTGCGCCTCTAAAGCACCCAATGCGAACTTTGCGACGTGCGCAGGCCGATGCGGAGATCGGTATCGGGAGGGGGACGAGGACGAGGCGCGAGTGGTGCGAAGCACCACTCTAGTGGTGGCTAGTCAAAGTTAGCTAAGTTATAGACCACTTATTAAATTATAACTTGCACACACATCCCACTATATAAAAAAGTCTTTTTTTTTTGTAAACTTTCGATGTGAGATTCCTTACCATATATAAGACACTTAAAATTGAGTTTATCAACTTATGGGCATATACTGGAGACTTTTTCAATTCACCCAAATTAATTACAATGGCCCACATAATTAAATATTATATTTAATTATTTAACACTTTATCAATTAATTCCAACATGGATGCCAACAGTAGCAGTTGCAAGTCGCTTAAATGCCACTGATCGATTCAACTTATGGTCCACGACCATCGACTTTGGATCAAAACGCACACATTGGAAAAAATTCATCACATCTCCATGTGTTACAGAAGAATTGCTTCTTGTCATGTTTGGAAGAGTTGATAAGATTTGATTCTCCACGTTCTCGCGGAAGCTACTTGATCTGTCCAGAGAAGCAGTAGCATAGGATTCACGATGCCAAGATGAGTATAGCGGCCTATCTGGGCTACCAGAAGATAGATCAAGTTTGGGGAATGACTTCAAACGGAGACCGTTCATAAACATTTTGTGCAGGAGGCTTTGACCAAGAGTCCAAAACTATAAAAATAAAAGGAACTTTAATTATTTAGAAGTGTCAAAAGACTCATTTACCCTTATATTGTAAAACAAAAATGAATGAATTGAAGTTTTTCTTCACTCATTCACGTCTAACACGCATAGTCTTCTCTTCCTTCAAATTCAAAAACATAAATGGAGTGGCCACCTTTGACGGCCAAAAACTCCGGCCAACCACCACCCAAACCACCAGACATCCATATCACTAGACAGCCCTCATTATCCTCTACAATCCCCACCTAACAACAAGCTTCGAATCATGCTGAAATCCCCGAAAAATTGAGCCAAAATGGCTTGCCTGTGTTCTCAAAAACGTCGGAATCTCCCGCTCCGGCAAACCCCACGTCATGCCCAGCATTCGAGTCGATTAAACACATCAAGGCGCCCTTGTCCATGGTCACAAAGCACTATACAATGTACGGAATCGAAATCAAGAAGGTGCTCCAACGAAACCAGCGATAGCGCGACTTCAGATCAATTTTTCGGCGTTGGTTGTGGGACTCACAATCGCGGACCCCCACTACAAGCACCTACTCTTCATTACGCGTCCAATGAACATATGGGTCTTCCTCAATTTGGCTGGGAACGGGCAGTTTCTTCAGGGACGTTGAATGCGTGCGGTAACAAGTCCGATCCACCTCCAATTGATGTTGATCCACTGCCCCAATCTACAAATTGCACCCACCAATATTCAACTCAAGTTGCTACAACCACGGGTCATGGATCAATTGCTTCATTTCATCAACAACAAAAAAAAAAAAAAAAAAATTGGACTTGGCATCAAGAATTGCCCGACCGCGTGAAGGTGAAATTTTTCCATCAATTCGTGGCTCCAATGTGGCCCAACATACAAATCAACTTTGGAAAACTCAAATTTAGGCTCAAATAACACTGGGCAGCCCCTCAATTGCCAAAATTACAGCACTCATTTGTCAAATTCTGAGGTCAAAGGCGAGTCTTCAAACACCACAAGCTTCAGCGTGTTTTCTTTAAATTAGGGGCAGGTTTTTTGAGTAAATTAACACCATTATTGGATCCAGCATGCCCAAAAACATTAGGATGCACCTCCAATTTGGCCATTAGTTATGCATTGTAATTTGTGTCACAAAACATGCAAATCGAGGATGTTAATCATGCTGTTTGTGGACATAATCTGGCTAATTTAGCACCTCCAATGGAATTGTGCCATCAAAATAAGTTTTTAAAGTCATTTTACGATTCCGTGTTTATATTGTACTACTAGAATTGAATTAAAATCATTTTACGATTCCGTGTTTTTTTTTCCAGATTAAAGGTAAATGTCGTTTACGTCGTTACGATAGATGTAAATGTCGTTACAGTACGAAAATCCAATCATTCGAATAACGATAGTGAAATTGTTCATGTGACACAAAACGATGTAGAAGTCGTTTTAATATGAAAATTACACTAACCAACATAACGATATTGAAATCATTCTTGAAACACAAAACGATTTACATATCATTTTAGAATCAAATACACACTGCTTGACTAGTTTTTCATAATGACAGGGCGAGCGCCCAGCATGAACTAAGGCTCGTGTCAGCTTAAATGGTTACTCTCAGTACCTCTCATTAGCTGGTTAGGCACGCACCAGCTGGCTATTTTTTGCTTCAATTTAGTTTTTGAAGTAATTGTAGCCTAGATTCTACAACTTTCATCTTGAAAGTCTTTGAATTTTAAATTTCCTTTCAATCATGGCCTTTATAAATTACAACGACATAGATATCGTTTCCTTTCATTAAAAATGATATTGTACTCGTTTAAGTTAAAATGGTAAATAAAATGACATTGATATCGTTTCTTTTCATATCAAATGACAATAACATGCATATCGTCTCATTACAAATTTGACGAGTTTGAAATCGTTTCAGTTAAAATCGTAACTAAAATAACATGTATGCGTTTCTTTTCACATGAAACGATAATTATATCGTTGTAATCTCAAACAAATGAAATAACATAACGACGTCCATATTGTTTCAGTGCAAATTTAACGAGTTCGAAATCGTTGCAATTCAAATAATAACTACAATGACATTTACATCATTTCTTTTCATGTCAAAATGACATTGTACTCATTTCAATTTAAATCGTAATTTAAACGACATAGATGTCGTTTCTTTTTATATCAAACGACAATGATATCTTTGTAGTGTAAAACCCACGAAATAACGTAGCGACATTCATATCGTTTCGGAACAAATTAAATGAGTTTAAACTCGTTTCAGTTTAAAACGTAATTAAAACGACATATATGCCGTTTCTTTTTACATGAAATAACAATTATATCGTTGTAGTGTCAAACACACGAAATAACATAACATCTATATCGCTTCGGTGCAAATTTGACGAGTTCGAAATTGTGAAATCGTTACTGTTCAAATAATAACTATAACGACATTGATATTGACTCTTTTCATGTAAAAAGACAACTATATCGTTGTAGTATCAACTATCAAACACATAACATAACGACATCCATATCTTTTTAGTGCAAACTTGATGAGTTCGAAATCGTTACAGTTCAAATAATAACTACAACGACATTTATATCGTTTCTTTTCATATAAATTGACAACTATATTGTTATGCTTAAAAATGATTATTCAACCATCCACGGCCACCCACATACATTCTTCGTACGTACGACGATAAAAATATGTCATCAAGTGAGTTCGATCTCACTCAACAGAAACAATGGGAACATTTGTGTTTCATAGTTGTCTACCACCTTTGAGTTGTTTGAATAGAAAGAAAGTATCTATGTTCGCTCTTTCTGAATCATTCAAGTGCTATCAACTTACTTGATGTCCTCTTTCGATCATCATACATGTGACGGATGTATGTTGAATGATCGTAGACGTTCGAATTGTCCTTTTTAAGCATAACTATATAGTAGTCGTTTTACATGAAAAGAAACGATATAAATGTCGTTATAATTATTATTTGAACTCTAACGATTTCGAACTTGTCAATTTTGCACTGAAACGATACGGATATCGTTATATTATTTCGTGTGTTTGACACTACAACAATATAGTTGTCATTTTACATGAAAAGAAACAATATCAACGTCGTTATAGTTTTTATTTGAACGGTAACGATTTCGAATTCGTTAAATTTACACTGAAACGACAACTATATCGTATGCTTAAAAACGATGATTCAGCCGTCCACGGCCACCTGACATACATCAGTCGTACGTATGATGATAAAAATAGGTTATCAAGCGAGTTCGATCTCACTTAACAGAAACAATGGGAACATTTGTGCTCCATAATTGTCTACCACTTTTGAATTGTTTGAATAGAAAGAAAGTATCTACATTCGCTCTTTTAGAGCCATTTGAATGCTATCAACCCACTCGATACCCTCTTTCAATTATCATACATATGTCGGAGGCATGTCAAATGAACGTAGACGGTCGAATTGTTGTTTTTAAGCATAACGATATAGTTGTCATTTTATTTGAAAAGCAACGATATAAATTTCGTTGTAATTATTATTTGAACTGTAACGATTTCGAACTCGTCAAATTTGCATTGAAACGATATGGATATCATTATATTATTTCGCGTGTTTGTAGGGATGGCAACGAGGCAGCCCTCCCCACCCCGCTAAGAAATTCCTTACCCCGTCTCTGCCCCGTTACCAGTTTAAGGCGGGGCGGGGGTAGGTCATTTCCCCGTTAAATTTTTTTTTTTCAGTTTTTAATAATTTATTTTTATTACCCATATTTATTAGATTTAGACAAATAATTTTAGTTGCTATTTTCTATTAGAACTAGTGAAAGTTTTCATTTAAAGTATTGAGTTCTTAAAAAAAAAATTTTTTTTTAAGGGGCGGGGCGGGGCGAGGACCCCGTTACCCATTTAAGCGGGTTTTCCCCGCCCCGTTCGGGTGGAGGGTATCGGGTTTTCGAATTTTTTTGTCATCCCTACGTGTTGATACTACAACAATATAACTGTCGTTTTATATGAAAAGAAACAATATCAACGTCTTTATAGTTATTATTTGAACTGTAACGATTTTGAACTAGTCAAATTTGTATTGAAACGAAAACTATATCGTTATCTTATTTCGTGTAGTTGACACTACAATGATATAATTGTCGTTTCATGTGTAAAGAAACGACACGTGTCATTTTAATTACGTTTTCAACAGAAACGAGTTCAAATTCGTCAAATTTGTTCTGAAACTATATGAATGTCGTTACGTTATTTCGTGGGTTTGATACTACAAAGAAATCATTGTCGTTTCATATGAAAAGAGTCATTTCAGTTACGTGTTCAATTGAAACGAGTACAAACTCATCAAATTTGTGTTGAAACGATAAATATGTCGTTACGTACTACAAAGCTTTCATTGTCGTTTGATGTGAAAAGAAACAACATCTATATAGTGGAAAGACATATGATGCAATTACTTGGAGGACTCAATTGAAAAGAAAGTAAAAGTCATCCAAGTGCGCACATAAGGCGTGAACGCGAGTGTGACAGCTCCCTATGTTGTGTGCGTTGTGCAAGTTTTTTATATAACGACTTTCATGCCATTTTATTGGTCTATAATGACTTCAATGTCGTTATGAAAATTAGTAAAGCAGTGTATTTTTCATACTGGAACATCAATTTCATTTTGTGCCTCAAAAATGATTTCAATGTCGATATGTAAATCAATGTAATTTTCGTACTGGAACGACATCAATATTGTTTTGTGTCTCGGGAACGATTTTGATGTCGTTATGTGAATCTATGCATTTTTCATACTAGAACTACATATACGTCAATTATAATGATATAAAAGTCATTTGTCTGTAATATGAAAAAAAAACACAGCAACGTAAAATGACTTTATTTTGTTCTAATAACACAAAACGATATTAGCACAATAACTATAAAATCTAATAAATCATTTTGTGATTCCAATAAGTACAAAATAATAAAATTACAAGTCACGATAATATTACAATTTTAAGTTTCACTACCAGTTGGTTGACTCTTACAAGGGGATCGAACATGACCAGTTTTCTTACTGTTGGGGCCTTAGACATTATAAGGACAAGAGTTGAAATCTCAATTTTGTATAGCATTGTATCGACCTTCAACATCTTTCTGACTTTATCGTATTACTTTCACACAAAAAATTGTTTTCAAAATAAGAATAAATGTTGTTTTACCTTTGTCATTCCTTACATATTTGTATTTCTAATAACCTTCAACTAATTGCTCATATTCAACTAGATAACAAACTGAATCCATAACATATCCACGATGTCCATATCTGCAATTTAACACAAATTTTAAAACTTCATCGAATATCAAATTTTGTACATTATTGATAACGAGATATATGTCGTTATAAGTTGCAGAAAACGACAAGTCGTTCTAGATAGAAAGAAATGAAAAGGTATGTCTCATAGTAGAACAACAAATAGAATAACCAAACATGTGTTTACCAACATATTTATTTCAAAAATAAGGGGTAATAAGAATGATTGAAAAGCAGCACATATCAAAACTCCAATTTAATGATAAAATGAATTCAAAACCATAATTAACAAATGAACGCCATAAACACAAATCACAAAAAAAATGAAGAAATGATTTAGAAAAATTGAAAAAATAAAAAAAGTAGCTCAAATATTGAAATTTAACATTACCTTCTCTTCTTCTCCAAATGTTCCACAAGAATATTGTAACATTTGGTTACTCACTTCAACCAAATTAGTGTTCAAGGGAACGACAATTGTAGATTTTTGGGTTTCATGAAGGAGAGAAGATGATGATAAGAAAAGGAGAAGAATAATTGCAAGGAAAAGTCAACCCAATTGAGGCAGAAATGAAGCCAAAATTGAATTAGGGGTAAATGAAAATTGAAATAGGAATGCTTTATGTCTTTTCATATACAAGGTTATTTTATTAATTTATAAATTGTATTTTCCTTTTCTTTGTATCTTTAGACTATCTAACTAAAAAAGATGGATTTTAGGCTTTATAAATAAATTTTTGTTTTGACTAGGCCTCTTAAATGAAGCCCCATCTAACTTGCTAGTCACTAAAATTTGTCGGAGAACAAAATGCGTGCAACTTTTTCACCTAGGCACAAGATGGGGCATTTTCTCCAAGCTTCAAGCCTAGACAGAGTCTAATCGGACCTTTTAACACATTTTAATAACTTTTACTTAAAATAACTTGATTTATTTTGAAGTTCAAATAATTTGAAATGATTTGTCACAAAATTTCTAATCTTGCCCCTTTGAATGCTAGATTGGACTAATATAAAAACTTTTAACATATTCGATTCATGGCTTGACACACATTCTAAGTTGACCCTATTTGATCTACATTCTTACAAAAATTCATTTTTTTCAAAATTTATTTTCAACCAGACGTTTTCAATAAAATAATATTACACGCAAATCCAAAATTTTTCCTTATTTTTTAACCACATATTTTCCATCAAATTACTATTTAAAATACATTCTTCACCCAATAATGTGCATCAGGGGGTTATATTTATAGCATAACATCTAATACTCCTTAAAAGTAGGGTTATATTTATAGCATAACATCTAATTCTCCTTAAAAGTAAAGTTCTACCATATTTTCTCGTGAAGAAAAGATGATAATGTTGCATGTCACAACACAAGAAATTACAGTACTCATTTCCCAAAGACAAGTGTTTAACCCGAATGCCCAGGAGAAAGTAGAATATTTGATGAAAGGTCAAAAAAATTCTTATCGACACAAATATAATGTCGAGTTTAAATTTGACAATGACTACACGGAACAAGAAAAAAAAAATTTACGATTTGCATAGGAAGGAATAGCGCCCACAAGCTAGCATGCCAAAACTACTACTCGTAACAAAGGATCAGGTACATCCATATGCCCCCATTCATTTTCGACATTCGTTGTTAAAGACAAGACTTAAATAAATAAATGTGTTCCTTCTTCAACTGATGTATCGAAACCAATAAAAGTCTAAATTCAAGATGTTGGAAATAAATCTTACATTGCCTATGGACAATGTCTTGGGCCAGTTTATAAATAATGTGGCAAACCTCTCTTGTTGAACCGGTTTTGTGAGATGAGTTAGGCCCATAAATTTTTATATGGTATCAAAGCTTACCACAAGATTGATGTGGACCCACACTGCTTACTGTTCGTTGAAAATCGTACCGTAAGCGCACGGGTTGCGTTCAAGTAATAAAGTGGACCTTAAGAGTCCGGATTGTCGATCCCACGGGGAATGTATACTTTGAATTATTCAACTCTAATCAATTTTAATTCTAACAACAACGGAAACACACACATTTAAAAGACATGGATTTAAATGTGATACATAAACTACAATCTACAAAATAAGAAAATAAGACGTCTTGGCAAACTTTGGAGGGAAAAGTATGGTTGGAATTTACGATGTCGCTTAACCTATTGTTTCATTAATATCAAACAAATTATGTGCCGATACAAATTATCAAAATGCAATAGTTAGACTCAATTCTCCTGTTTCAGCTAATACCCTCTTTCGAGTGCATATTAACCATAATTAATCAATTCATACCGCATATTTCTATGTCGATACAAAGTTAACCAATTGCATGAATATCTGTGAAAATGCTCAACGGGTCACTCAGAGTAGGTGTATATTTCTATATAACCTAAACGCGCAAAAGATATACTAATACAAATCCGAGGTATCAATCATTTCGGTCTATAAATGCAATTATTTTTCAACAATCACATCAATATTAATTACAATCATTTAAGCGTTACAAAAAATGAAGTAAAACATAACAATTCCATCTAAGCGTCACAAAAAATGAAATCATTTTAAACATGATGATCAATACACTATGATTTTAATAACAACTGCATTTTTCATTAAACATGTAGATATATCGATAATCAATGAACCAACTAGATTAAGTTCAATTGATAAATTCCAACACAAAATATTTAGCTCATTTCATAAAGATAATAACAAATGAGATATTGTATACAATACATTACAAAAATGGCAAAATAAATGAGAAAAAATCAAAGTTGTAGAATAAACCCTAGTTGACGAGCGAAGATGATTTCTCCCAAAGATCTTGCCAAAACCTTGATGTATCCCCTTTGTTGCTCTTCAATTTCTTCCCCCAAAATGAACCAAGATCCACCAAAGAAAAGAAAAGAAAAAGAAAGCAAGAAAAAGGAAAGAAAATATGAAGAGAGAAAACTAAAAACTATCTAATATCTGCCCTTTTGAAAAAAAAAAGGTCCCAGCCAATTCTTTTATATGTGATTGGATATTTTGATTGCTTAACAATTAAGTAATCAAAATATCAAATGAAAAATTGCATCCAAGTCCCCAAACTTTTGGAAAATGGCAAAATGGTCCCTCAACTTTGAATTAGTACATTTTGGTCCTTGGATTTTTCACTTTCATTTCACTTATGCCCTTGATAAATTGCACTTCAAGTCCTTCAACTTTCATACTTGTGCATTTCAGTCCCCAATTTCACCTTTTTGTTCACTTTCAGCCTTTTTTCATCCTTTTTCGCTTCATTCTTCTTCTTATCGGGGTTTTCGCCTACAAAAGTGAAATTTACACAATTATGCATAGAAATATACTCAATTTCAATTCTAATTAATTTCGAAAAGTGTCGAATAAGTGTGTTTTTACACACTTATCACTTACCCCGTGACAAGGACCAGAAAAATTACTGGCCTGCAAGTGAGGGAGGGTGTTGGAAATAAATCCCACATCGCCTGTGGACAATGTCTTGGGCCAGTTTATAAACAATGTGGCAAACCTCTCTTGCTGAACCGGTTTTGTGAGATGAGTTAGGCCCATAAATTTCTACACAAGACTCGCTATCTATTTATGAAAGTTGTGTACGTGTCAGACGTTTAATTAAAAAATAAATTCAACATAAGGGGATATGTTAGAAACAAAGATTAAATAACTTCTCCTACCTAACAGTGAGGTTCTAGAGAATAGCTGGTTCAATACTTGATCACTCAGCTTCATATGTCATATTCAAAAACGACTGAGATTGATAGGATGTGAGGATCATATGCAAGAATTCATGAGGAAGAATTTGAACTTGGTGTGAAAAATGGCAATGTAGACGGCCTATATATAGCTTTCGACATGGCGATTGCTCATGGAACAATGCATTTTGAAATGTTTGGAACTAAAAGATGGAATTGAAGAGATGAAAATGTGTGGAAACGAAAGGTTGCATACCAACTTTTAGGTCATTTTGAACATTTCAAATTTAAATCTGAACTCAGATCCGTTGGACCACAACTTTTCACGATAAGATACACCCTTTGGACCTCGTAATGGTTGAGTTTTCTATGGGAGATACTATTCGAATGAAGGATCACAATGTTTGAGCTTCTAAAATGAAATAGATTCGAACGACAAGTTGACTTGTCTTTGTAGCTTCCAGATGGGGTTAGATTTCTCGAAAATACAGTTCACTAAATAATGTTTGATGAGCAAATTTTTCCCAGCCATTTGATAAACCTGTATAAACCATAGATGCACAATTACTACGAGGCAAAATTCATCCAATTTAAGGTAACATACACAAATCACGAATATTTCATATGAAAATTCTAAATGCTGATAAAATAACAAATATCTAACCTCTTCAAAGGCTTCTCTTCCTATGCTGGTCAAGAACTTTATCAGTTTATCTTCACCTGAAATCTTGTGCCACAGTCTCTTTCTGCTACAAATCCTTCTTGTCCTGTGATACGTGCCAATAAGCTTATGTTTTTTTGGTGCACTGAACACCTGCAACTTGCAGATAAATATCACATAAGAAACATTATAAGAAATCATTATGGCTTTCCTGTTGATGTTAGTCACTGAATGGACTAATGGAAATTGCCGGGAATGAGGTGCTGAGCTCCAATACCTGAAAAAAGAGGTGGATTGTCACCCTGTTTTTACTCTGACGATCAAGTTATATGTCTGGGAATTATATACTGTACATGCAAGTAAAATTGTGTAAGAGAGAAATACCTGCTTGGATGCAAAAATCTTAACGACCAGGAAATGAATGAAACTAGAATGCAGCAGTTTTCTGGTGTTGGATCAATCAATCCAAGGAAGACAATAGAATCCCATGTTACCAGAGAGACCTCATTTACAGAGTTCTTGTTCAGTTTGAACATCAAGAATTTTTTAATTGACTGTAAAATTTTGAAGATACTGAAATAAATGAAACGCCCGTAAAAGTACGGATTCAAGAACTGTAGAAAAATAAGACAAATTCCATTTCCAGACTAAGATGGTATACATTGAACAATACGATTTCTTTTCTCATTTATTCCTGACCCAAACCAAGGAAAGCAAAAATTTCTTCCTCCGCTGGTCTTAGCTGTTCAAATAGTATGTCATTGCTACAGAATCGAGCACAAGTTCAGTCAATATATTGTGTTGAAACCTAATCTGATTAACACACGCAAGATAAACCTAAATCAATTCAGCTACTTGCTTCCCCCTTGATATCTTCAGGAAATTTATGCCATAGAATGAGTTAATCCGTGGCTGGCTCTTGGTAAAATGGCATCTTCATCTAACAACTGCCTATGAAAAGTTCCGATGTGATGATACTAAATGTATGCCAAAAAAATTGGAGCTCCTCAGTGTTAGTCTTAGTTGATGGCACTACTCTCCCATTTTCTCCCGAAAATAGGTGATTACAAAAATCCCTCACTCATACCACAAGTCCACCTCACGTCTTCTATAACTCGGAATACAAAGCAGAGAGATATGAAAACTGATATACAATTTACGTACTCGTATATCGATTCTCCCCCTTATGAATTTAATCGTCGCTGGATCTTTGAGGACATAATGCTGCCTTTTTGTAGACATTGATGATGTGAAAGGATATCAATCAGGAGTCAGGACCACTAGAGGAACCTGTGCACCAACCTCAAGCTCAATATTCGGGAACTTCAGTTTCTAATACCATCAGGATGGAACCTACCAATGTCTAGTCCGAGGTATCCAATGCGTCAACAACAGACCATAAATTAGCTAAAGAAAATCTCCACATCAAATAACACAAAAATCTGGCTTCAGTTTGTATGTCGTTAGTTTTATCCCAATTAGAGTGTGGCTTCCCACCTGAACTAGCATAAAAGACTGTCCAATACAAACCACACTAAACCCCTTCCTGCTCATCGCCTTCAAAGCCTTTTTACTTTTTATAAGTACCGGGGAAGAGAACTAAACCATGCAACTAAGAGACTTAAAAGGGAGGTATCCACTAAAGATGGCAATGGGAAAGATGGGAGAATGAAGAAGGTAGCTTATGATTTTTTTTTCATCCTCGCTACCTGGTTTATAGTTGACTGAAGAATAAAACTCATGAGAAGACTCTAGTTGTCAACCTTATCTAGCATCGAGTGCTATATAACTTATCTAGCATCGAGTGCTATATAACTTGTCATATAAAAACATGGCCATCGTCTTCCTTGTGCCAATTCATCGACAAAATATACAACTGTAAGAACATTTCAGCACAATTTGCAAGCTGATTATAATGTCATGTTTCCATTTTAAGTTATCAATCGAACTCGGAATACTAGGACAATTTGTTCATGTATTCATTAAAAGGGAAAATGAACTGTGTCTACAATGAATCAAAGAATTACTTTCATGAAATTATTCAATCACATGACGACAACAAGCCATGAAAGAATTGCATCACTAGAACAGACTACAAAAACTCAAGAACACTACAAAACATTCGTGCCTGCAAAATTATGGTGTAAGAGCTTGTGAGCAATCTGATCTCGGGCATGCATTGCATTTACTGACCTTACACCATTTTCTGCAGTCATTTCATCATCAAAAAGATCAAACTTTAGCTCGGGATTCAATTGCTCGTTACGCATCTCACATATATTATGCAAGACGCAACAAGCTCCAAGGACCACAGGAAGGTCTTGTAGTTTAATCTCTGTTCTCCTCTGCAAGCAGCTCCACCTTGCTTTCAGTCGCATAAATGCATCCCTGGCAACCTTCTGAACCTCATCAATTTTCCCATTAAAAGCATGTTGTGACCAAGTAAGATTCCGATGAGTATAAGGAACCAATATCCAATCCATTAATGGAAAACCCGAATTCCCAGCAACCCAAACATCCTTCATACCCCCCCGATTTGCTCTCTGGAAAAGCGCAGATTTCTCCAAGACCTGATCATCAGTCATTGAACCAGGCCACCCAATGCATATGTCTGTGAAAACTCCCTTTGAATCAACCACTCCTTGAACTGTGATTGAATAAGAAGTCTTTTGATTCCTCTCTGTGTGCCTCTTATTAAAATAAGCCGAAAGATTGTTCTTCGGAGCAATAATTGGAACGTGAGTGGTATAAATTGAACCACCCACATTTGGAATCCCCGATTTAAATTCAAACTTCTCCTTAGTCTCCTTCATCTTGTTTTCATCAGGCCACTGCAGAAACTTAGGCATCAACACACTCTTTATCGCGGAACAAACCTCAAACACCAACTTATGACAAGTTGAAATTCCTAATCCAAAACGCTTCGACACTTCTCGAAGAGCCTCACCAGTGGCCAATCTCCATATACAAACCGCCACGCGTTTGCGAACCGGGATAGCCAAACGAAGCATAGTGTCTTTCTTTGTCACCACAGACTCGAGCTCTTCACAAATCATATCAAATGTAGCTTTACTCATCCGAAATGTCCTTTTGAACTCCTCTTCAGGGAAATCAGGACTGTTAACTTGCTCCCACCATGCATTAGACCGGTTTTTCACCCACAATCTCCGCTGTGCTCCGCCACCCACTATCGTTGTAGAATCGTCCGATGCGGCAGCATCATCATTAGTCTCTACTCGTGCACGCTTTGCGGGAGATGATTGATCAAACTCAAAATCCTTAAAAATATCATTTTTCTGAAAATAATCCGAAAAAAATCCACCCTCGTTCATTTCTTGATCAATTTGCTTAAATTCAAAATCCAAAAATGAATTCGGTTGCATAGAATGCACTGTCTCTGTCGGTATACTCTCCTTTGCTTTCTGGGCTGGTTTATCTTCTTGTTGGGCATCAAAAACCAAAAAATTGGACACAAATTCTTGCTCTGACGATTCGTTACTCTCATCGTTGAAATCAAAAATACCATCATTCCTGTGGCGCTTTTTAGTATTGCTAAGAAGAATACTACTGGGTTCGAAGTCTTGAATGAAATTAAAGAAGGAGAAATCTTCTTGAAATGGGGAAGAAGAGATTTCCATGTAAAAGCTTGTAAATCAGTGAAACTGTCTGAAGAATGAATTGGATGGAATTGAGATGTGAACACAAGAAAGCTTGAATGGGAGATGGAGCTGATGGATTTTGCATATATATAGACATGTATATTCACGAGGTTGTGTAGGTTAAGGAAGCGTGTGACGCGCTGTTTAGGAAGGTTCTTGGGCAGCAGGTGACGACGACTGGGGAGGTGGGAGTTGGGTGTGAATTTTATATGATTGATTTACGCGTCGAGGGGTTTGAAGTTGAACAGAGGCACGTTTGGGAATTAAGGAAGTCGACCAGCTTTTTCGTCAAAAAGAGGAGATAAAACACGTTTATCTGATATCTCTATCTGATTTATGTATTTTTTTTTTTGTCAATTATAAATTATTTATTAATAATCACTTGTTAGCTCCATTTTTATGAAAAATGAGTTTGTAATAGTTAATTTTTTAATAATATGTAATTTAAAAATATGACAATATTTATATATAAAATTATTTTATTGAGAAAATATTTTAGTTAAAAATGAATTTTTTAAAAAATAGATTTTTAGAAAATGAAACTTAAATAAGAACTAAGCTCCTGCTTGATAAGCATTATTTGAAAATTCTTTTTTCTACATACTCACTTTCAACTATATATTAACACAATAAAATCCATGTTTGGCAACCAATATTTTCAAATTCTTTTTTTTACACACTCTTTTTAACAATACATTCATATAATAAAATATTCTGTGCGTAAACTCGAAACTTATTCCTACTTTTTAACCACGTATTCTTCTAAATATCACTATTCAAAACTCTATTTTTCACAAATAATGATTGTCAAACAAATATAATATGTTCTGCACGTAAATTTAAAAAAAAATCTATTTTTTAACCACATATTTTCTAAAAATTACTCAAAATATTATTTTGGTCAAATAATGAACATCTGACTTTAGCAAGTCTTTGAACCTTTTTGTTAGAAAACTTATTATCTATATAATAAAAATAATGTGTCAAGTCTAATTATTATATTAGGAAAATTTGAACTATATGATTCCGTTTGATTGTAAGAATGGAATTTGAGTAGAAAGAAAATGAATTCTAGGGAATTGATTTGCCTATATCTTATTTTACTGAGAATTGTTAATTAATTGTGTTTGATTGATATAATTTTTCACTTAGAAAATATTGAATTTTTGAATCTTTGGTATTCGTTTGGTTTTGTTTTTCATGAAAATTGTCCATTAAAGAGATATAATTTGTACAATTTGGGATAAAATTTGTTTTCAAAAAAAAAAAATGGTCTAGAAAAGCTTTCCCCACCAAATTCATGGGAAAAGTTTTTCCTCAAAAACCAAGAAAATGTGGAAAACCAATTTCATGAAAAATTTAGTCAATCAAACATGCAAAAAGATGGAAATAGATTTTAATTTCCATCTTCCATGCAAAATTTTCCCCAATCAAACAGGGCCTATATGATTTATTCCACTACTTCGATAAAATCACACGAAATTAGGCATGATCGTTATTTTATAATTTTACGAATCATGTACCTCTTGAAAAACTTTACAATAGCAATTATCTCCATTGCTTCTTCCCTCCCCCTTTCTCTCTCTCAATTAGCCCCCACCACTTCCTACGACTCTTATCATCACCGCAATCATCTTTCTTGATGCCTATCTCATGCCTTCTTTCCTAAGCATAATTACCGTGGTTAATCCTTATCCAAAGACACTAGTTATCCACCGCCTACGTCGTTCCTTCCCAAACCTTAGAACCACTATCAGTTTCAATTCATTGAAATCCAAATTTGTTTTCCTCCCTCTATCGGTATCTATATTTGAAATTTTCAATATTTGAAATTTTCAAAACTAGAAAGTATTACGTGTAAATTGTATGATGGTGGGAGCAAGGTAATAGTTGAGTTGGTGGTGGTGGCGTTCGAATGAAGTTTAGATGTTTAATTTTTATGGTGACATTCGAGATAAATCTTTCTTATTTTTAGTGATTTGTGGCTGACGGTTACTGATTATATGGTGGTTCATGGCAAGTGTCGATGGTGGTGATGGCGTGACATCAACGGTGGTCGATGATGGCCGTGTGTAAATTAACAAATTACAGTATATAAAAACCGCACACAACAATTGAGTATATATAATTTGTTTTGTATTGATGGGATGATTGTTGATGATGACTATTGGTGGTACACGGGGTTGCGATAACATTGATGGTGGTGGTATGTTAATGAGTTGTAATACAAAAAAATTACATGTCGCGTACAAAAAATTCTCGTATTGATGTAGTTGCAATGATGATGATGGCACTTGTGAAATTACAGGGTAACTAGCTTTTTTAAAAAAAAAACATGTTGCAGCAACAATAACATGTAGTATAAGTTTCAAATAATTTTTAAAAAAAAATTGTATATGTTACACCCTAGCATGATTTAAATGCAAGTTAACATAGAGTTCAAGTTACGATCACGAATTCGATATTACACAGCGACGACTTTCATAGATTATGCTTGACCTCCGATGACTCTTCACAGATTACGGAGGTGGCGGTGCGCAACGAAGCTGTTTCGTGCAATGACATGATGCACGGTGTCGTTGTGGTTGCACCTCGCGACGATGCTGTTTGGCGGCAATGCAACAGCATCGCCATGCTTATAAGCACCCATCGTCGATGGGATCTCGGTGGTGGATTTATTTCTAATCTACCTCTATGTCTTCTTCATATTGTTTACTGTTGTGTTAGTGATTGTTGGTGCTACGTGGGTGGTGGTGGTGATGGTTATTGGTTTGGGCGGTGATGGTACGGTTGCGGTGGTGACGATGATTGTTTGTGCAAGTGGTGGAGGATGGCGATCTATGGTGTATGCATGCTGATTTGTGTAAATTCTGCGTAGCTGATTATGTGAAGGTGGTGCAGATGGTGTTT
This sequence comes from Fraxinus americana, assembly GCA_035079005.1. Classification (NCBI taxonomy): domain Eukaryota; kingdom Viridiplantae; phylum Streptophyta; class Magnoliopsida; order Lamiales; family Oleaceae; genus Fraxinus; species Fraxinus americana. The sequence continues at coordinate 4,300,200 of CM068717.1, read as the reverse complement.
CGTTGGAGTAGTGGTGGTGCTGGTGGCAGTAAATGTGGTGTTTCGTTGGAGTCGTAGTGGTGCTCATCGTCGTTGATGCGCAACTCTGGTTTTTTATCTGAATCTGACTTTTTTTGTGGTGGTTGTGAATCTTGTGATGTTGGTTGCGACTGTGATGTGGCGGTGGTGGTGCGATGGTATGTGGGTGGAATGACATAGGGTGGCGATGTTCGTAACAAATCATTTGGTTGATTGTGACAAATAAATTAGTTAATTTGTAACTAATAAATAATATGTGTCGACTATTTGAAATTGTGAGAAATAGATAATATGTGATCCAAAAATTTGAATCGTGACTTCTAAAATTTGTGATTTGTAACCTATAAATAAATTGTGATTTATAAAAGTTTTTGATTTTGTGATCGATAAATAAATTGTGACTTATAAATTTTTTTATTTGTGATCGAGAAACAATTTGTGACATATAATTTTTTTGATACGTGGTCGAAAAATAATTTGTAACCAACTAATTCGATAATTCATGACCAAATTGTATAGATTTGTGATCTTAATATATTTATTTAAAATTTTATATATTTAATTAATTATTTCATTACTAAAATTTAATATTATCTGATTTTTGAAATTTTAAACTTTATTTCTTAGTTTTGAAACTGACTGTAGTTAAACTCTTAGGTATGAATTTTTATCATATTTTATTACATGGATGTATTGTTGAAAATAAACATGTAAAAAAACAAAATATGAAAGAACGAGACACAAGTTGGGGCCTAATCGGTTGCTGATTAGAGTTGACTAGTAAGCAATGCTATTAAGCTCATGTTTGATATCAATTAAAATTTAGATTTTAATTTAAGTTAAATTAAATTTAACCACACATTTTATTGATTCCACAATTTTTCAATCATGTGTTTCATCAACTGTTATCAAAATCTAATAAAAATATAATTTTAATCTCCACTAAGAGTTTGTTTGGGAGAGATTTTAATCCAATTAAAATAAAATAAAAAGCCGTTATTGAGTCTCACTCGTCTAGTAAAAATCAACAATAATGACTAATTTTTTAATTTTAATTCGATTTTAATCTCTACCAAACAAGCTCTAGATAGGGCTAAGAGTCAAATCCGACTTCAGAGCAAAAAATTAATAATACCTACACAAGTTTTATATAGCAATAATTTACTGATGGACCAATAATAATAACAAAATAATGTCTTATTTGATATTTTACGTAAAACATGCAAATATAGTTTACGCAATATATAAGCCAAAATACAAGGGAGATTCTTCCACCATTCATTTCACTTGTGATATCCCAAATGTATAGCCCCACTTGGGGCCATTATTTTGAGAAAATGGGGTTTTGAATAGTGATTTTTCAGAGAAAAAATTTGAATTTACGTGCAAAATATTCCATTGTATAAATTTGTAATTAAAAATAAGTATAATAATTAAGTTTTAAATAATGATTGTCAAACATGAACATAATGTGACAAAGAATCTCGTCTTATAAATGTTTACATAGATAAATGGATTATGTCATTTGTACATTGATTTTGTACACCATTGACGTTTTGCTTTGTTGTCAACAAATAAGTAGATAGGAAAAAAAATTTGATTTTTCAAATAGTCCAATTAGATAATGTCACGCGACAGAGTGCAATGAATAATGCAAACAACGATGTACACCAAGCATGATTGATTGATTGTAGATAAATAGCATGTTCATCCTCCTAGATCTAATTTCCAAATAATGTCTCTATTTGGTAGGAATTAAAATCTAAAATCTAAGTTAAATTTAACAATTAATTTTAAATAAGTATTCCACGGGTTTCAAAATTTCTTATCCAAGTATTTTGTCAACTTTTGTCAAGATATGTAAGCGCAATTCACTCATACATACTCAGAAACCTGAACAAGCTAACAAAATAATGATATGATTGATGTACATTCCTTATAATAAATATGCAAAACTGTTTTAGGGTTTGTTTGAACCACATTATTTTGTAAGAATGTATTTTGGAATAGTAGATTGATGGAGAATTTGTGGTTGAAAAAGAATGAAGAGTTATTGATGTGATGTAAAATATTATTTTATTAAAAAATATGTGATTAAAAATGAGTAAAAGAATGAGAATGAAAATTTTAATGTGTACCAAACATGGTCTTATTAAAAAAAGTTGACATTAGAGATGCAATGGAAGAAAATGAGTTTTAAACTATCTTTACCAAATGTTGGCAAAATATAAGCCCATGCTTGGTCGAAATTAAAATTTACATTTTAATTAAAAGCCAAAGTTAATAGTTGATTTTAACTACATGTTTCATGAAATTCACAATTTTTAAATCGCATATTTATCAATATTATCAGTAATTATTAAAATCTGATTTTAATTCTAACCAAGGGCTTAAAAGCAGGAGCAAAAGTTATTATTATTATTATTAAAAGAATAATACTATTTATACATAATGATTTACATACAGATGAGATATCAAAATGAGGGTGAATAATTTTGTATTATTATTCGGTTGAAAATTTTTGATCCCATCATATTTGACTATATCATGTATATGTAAATCATTAGATAAATTACTATATACATGTAATAGAATCGTGTTTTTTAAACATTCATCATTGTCACTTAAATGCTTCAATAATCACTCAAGTTATATTATAACCGTGGAATAGTCACCAAACTCCAAATTATAAGCTCATGTCTGGCACTCATTCTCATTCTCTTTCTTCATTTCAATTACACAATCTCTAAATAAAATAATATTATATACAAATATAAAATTTTTCATCACTTTTCACCGTATATTCTCGCATAAATCATTATTCTAAAATTTTTCAACTCATTAAAATGGGTGTCAAACACTCACACTGAACTTTGTCCATTTGTACTGTGTTCATGGTTCACAAAATTCCATTTCGCTCATTTGATGAGAAATCTCACTTTACGAGTTATGATAGTTAAAAAAATTATAACCTAGCCAAATTATCCACTAAAATATTTCATTACTCATCTAACTTCTACTATGGGTACAATTTACTTATCAAACTTCAGAATGGATGGAGTGCAAATTAAGGGCTTGTTTGCTTCAGATTTTTTCTCCATTTTCAACAGAATTCTAGCAGGAGCACAAATAACAATGGAACACGTGAGATGGTGGGTCCCATTCAACGGCTACAATTCTGCTAAAAATCTGCTGAAAATCTGGAGCAAACAAGTTCTAATAAATTTGTGCGCCACATTATTTTGAAATAATGTATTTTGGAATAGTAAATCGATGGAGAATGTGCGTCTGAAAAAGAATGAAAAGTTATTGATATGATAAAAAATATTACTTTATTAAATAATGTACGGTTAAAAATGAACGGAAGAATGAGAACAAAATTTTTTACACCAACCGCTTTGACATTTGTGTGATTATTGAAACGTTCAACTCCAAACCCCTCCGATCGATTGATTTAAGCACTCTTGACTCATTTTTCTAACAAGCAATCTGGAGCTCAAAAGAGAACCTCCACAGTTCAGCAATGGGAGTGGAACAAATGGACTGCAGAAACTGGGACGAAGAAGCTTATAGAGATTCCATTTTACAGGAAAGAGAAACCCTTTCCCCGAACCACTTTCCGCACCGTCTTCGCCCCGACCCGTAACCCGAACCCGAACCCGAACTCCGACATCATCGTCACCGCCTCAAACGACGGCTCCGTCGGCTCTTACTCCATCTCCTCTTGCCTTGTAACTTTCCTTGCCTTTCATTTATATGTTTTTTTTCGTAATGTTAAGCGACTTAAGATTTGATTCTACTGTCTTTTTATCTATTTATTTATTTTTTCCGTGGTAGGCATTGGATTGTGGAAATGCGAGAGGTCAGAAGTAAGTTTGCATGCTTTAGTTTTTTTGTGTTTCATATATTTACTTGTTTATTTTGTGTATATACTGGGCTTTTTGGCCTGTGAATTGTGATTGATGAGATGATTTTTGTGAAGTTGGTTAGTGGCTGAACCCCATTGTTTGATTCAAGGGCACAACGGACCTGCCTATGATGTTAAATTTAGCGGTAACGACGAGGATTCATTGTTATTGAGGTATTAATTGGTGGATTACAAGTTCTGACTAGTTTTATGGCAATGATGGCTGGACTCCAAAGACAGTGACTTTCTTGTCACTAAATTTATTAAAAGAATTTAGAGTATTATTGTGCTGGCTGAAGCGTTTGTTTACATTGATCTGCATTATGTAGCTGTGGCGATGATGGTAAGATCCGAGGATGGAAATGGAAAGAAATTCTAGAATGCGAGGTGCCTATGCAAGGTATGTGGTTCTTAGACGAGTGACAAACATTTATAAATTATTAGCCTCCATCTGGGAAGAATTTACAAGCGGCTTATTTTATAGATAGCTAGAAATGAGTGGTAGATAAGTGGATAATACTCGTTGATCAATTGGAACATATGGTTGAAAATGAAGCTTGATCATTTATAAATGCTTTTCCTTTCTGTTTAAAGCATTGTTGGAGCTTTTGTTCGCATGCCCTTGGTCAGATGATGATATTTGATAGAATAGATCGTAGTTGTATCTTTCAGCCTCTAGTATCAAGTTATTTCTCTCTGTTTTCGCTTATAACATTCTGTTTTAAGTAGAAATTATGTAGTTGCATTGAGAGAAAATCTTTACTTGAACTTATATTCTTGCTTTTAATTTGTTCTACAATCATAATTTTGCAGGAGCCAAGCTGAAGCCAGTACTTGATTTGGTGAATCCCCAACATAAGTTAGTCCCGAAGTTTGAGACTGTAGCATGGCTCTGTAACCCTTAAAGCTTTCTTTTGATTTGCCCCAATCCAACTCTTTATGTTAGATACACTTATATTTCATGTCTGGTAATCATCACAATCTTATGTATTTATGAAAAGCCTAATAGATCTTGATATGAGGGTGTCAACATCGAATTTATTACTGTTTACTCTATAAGGCATGTACCTATATGGTGGTGGCTTTTCCTCGTATTCTTCTGTATGCTTTCCTTGGTTCCTTAGTGTTAGGTCCCGTGTTACATGTTGACCTTTTATTTTGGTTCTTTTTTATGATTTGTTCTTGTCTTTCAGAGGTCCTTGGGGTGCACTATCTCCAATTCCAGAAAACAATGCAATTGCAGTTGATTCTCAGGTTTGTGACTTCTACTGCTGTGTACTATCTATCAGGCTGTTCTTTATTTATGTTATTGAAGATCTTACCAGAATATGAGTGACATTAGGAAGTGCTACATCCTTGAGCTTCTTCTACGATCCTTTTGGATGCTCTAAGTAATGCATAAGTATGTACTCCCTCATCTTAATGACCCTAGGTAATTTACAATAGTCTGAGATTTGTATATTGAGCATCAACAGAATCAATCCAATTTTTCACATATGCTATAGCTGAATAGAAAATTGGACTGACACAGTAGAATTTGGCATCTTCATGAAAGGGTAAATATGATAGGATATCCATCAACAGGATAAATCAGAGAGTTTAGAAGAAATATTTTCATATCGAGTTATGCTCATAACCATTTGAATCCCTGTCAAGCGAACTGTGCGCACAAATTATAGAGTTAGAAAAATATTATTGTGCCCAATTAATGCCAGTTGGGCCCTCGTAAGTGAACCGTATGGAAGAAATCAGATTTCAGAAGAAATATGCTGTGCTAGTTATGCTCATAATTCTTGATCCTTGCCTAATAAGAGTGTTGGGAATAAGGCATGAAATTATTTATGCTTGCTATCTGCCCTACAATTACTAGCTGAAACTCTTATTGTTATTGATATAACCTGTGATTTCTTTGTTGACTTCATTTTAAATTCTTAATTTATCAGTGTACATTATTTCATTTTTTTCATTGTTTTTAGGGTGGATCTATATATGCAGCTGCTGTTGATTCTTGAGCATATTGCTGGGATGTGGTAATATTAGCTGAAGATGACTAACTTTTACGAACACATTTTACTTGAGTTTGTGTGCTGTATTAGGTTCATGTTGTGATCCAATCCCCCATCCCACCCCACCCCCAAAAAAAATGAAGAAAAAAAAAAATGAAAATGGAAATGGAAAAAAATGCCCATCCACCTAGCACACAGATGAAGAAAGAAAGGAACATAAAAGAAAAGAGAAGAAAACATCAACATTTGATTCCTACCTGATTTTTGTTGTGTCACTTCAGGAGAAGTCTGAAATCAAGATGGTTTTCAAGGGACACTCGAACTATTTACACTGTCTTGTTGCCCTCAACTCGTGCAATCAGGTTCACCTTTCTTCCTCTTTATCTCAGTACTTTTCTTAGGTTGCATGTCTCCTAGGCGAATGCTAGTTGACTTGTAATTTGACTTCCCTTCCCTATCAGACTTTAGTTTTATGAATTGCATTGATTGATGAAGACATGTAGTTCTAGTGGCTTTTCTTCAAAATCTTGGGATCCCTCCTTCTCAATCCTTTTACCTCGCGGGTAATGATATAATGCATTGATTTAAATAGATTAGTTATTGAAATTCCTAAGAATTTAAGTACTTACGGACTCATGAACTAAGTCTAGAAGCACTATGAAATCTAAACTGTTTGCCCTCAGAAAGGAGATGGGGATGAACAGAAGGAGTCCTGTATATATTTCAATTGTCTTCATGATTTATATGTTTGTGGTTCATTCTTCTTTTCAACTCTTTTTTGGTTACTTTCAGATCATAGCTGGTTCAGAAGATGGCACAGCCCGGATATGGGGTAATCTAATTTATTGCAAGAGCATGAAAGCAGCACTATTTTTACCAATTGAACATCTTGCATGTTGCTTTTGGTTTCGTCTTCTAGTTGCCGAGTTGTCTTGTTGACCACCTTAACCTTATCTTTCCTACCCTTTCATTGCACTTGATTGTATCGTATGATCTGCAGATTGCAGAAGTGGAAAGTGTATCCAAGTAATTGATCCAGGAAAGGATAAGACATCAAAAGAATCTGTTCCATGTGTCAGTTGCATTGCTCTTAATTCAAGTGAGAGCTGGTTGGTAAGAGAACATGCAATGAAAATGTTATGCTGTAACTGATTATTTTTATACTTCAATTGGTTTTTTCCTCTTGCATGGTTAATCACATCTTTGCAAGCTATTTTTCTTTTATACATGAAAATTTAGTTTCAATCTTGGTTACTAAACATTTGTCTTCATAGATGTGGTCAAAAGTTTTACTTCTGCTGAAGCATGATAAATGGCATATATGTCCTCTTTTGTTGACGAACAATTCCTTGGAATCTTAATAGTTAAGAATGGCTCTTTTTTATTTATCCTTGGTGAGTTTTGGCATAAATGTCAATGACCCCGCTGGAAAGTGGAAGCATATGAAATGAGCAATCAAGCCCCCACTCCACATACTCCTGTTACAGTGTGTGGATTGTGTTGAATGTTAGCTGTATTCTCCTGCATCAGACGAGGTGTTTGTCCTTGTACGACTATGCTATGAACTTCATTATCAATTTCTCTTTCACAACTGATTCGAAATTACCAAGACTACATCATTAAATTATCATATTCTAGGATAATGATAATGTTAGTAAACACATAAAAGAATTCAATTAAGAGTAAAATAGAAGGAAACAGAACTATTTAAAATCCAAAAGCAAAAAACAGAATCTAAAACCCCCTGAAAAAGAAGGTAGAAAAATAATGAGAAGATGATGGAAAGGAAGCTAGGTGGAAATTAGATAATTAGTATGAATGCAACATTTGGATATGTCTTTTCAATGATAAACAGGAGAACAAAAAACAAAAAGATATCCAAAAGAAAGACCCAAAGAGAGTAGAAAAGATTAGAGAAATATAAATAAAAAGTAAGGGAAACCAAAATGGAAACTCAAAGAATATGGGAGAAGAAAAGGTTGAATAAACCCCTCTCCCAAATCTCTCTAAGTGAACAGGACACACGTCCACCAGAAGGAAACCCCAGCCTCCAGCCATTTTGACTCCCCACCCCCATCAATCTCCATGCAGCGAACACCTGACCTTGTCCCCAACCCCAAAGCCAGCAAGCATCCATCCGTGGGACCAAAACTCAATTATCAACCATTAAAAGATTCTAAGCCTCTGTTTGACACAAATTCTTTAAAAATTCTTTCTTTCAAAAACTCATTTTCAACCATATATTTTTCAATAAAATAATATTTTCCATCACATCAATAACTTTTCCTTACTTTTTAACCACATATTTTCCATCATATCACTATTTAGATTACATTATTTCCTCAATAATATCCATCAGATACACCGTAAATTTCTAATATCTTTAGTCAACTATTAATATCTTGTGTTGATGCTAAATGGTAGCTCCAATATGATGCTGGGGTTTGTTAGGTGGGTAGGGTTGCAATGGTGGCACGATGAGGCATTTGATTTTTGCTCGGGGTTGGGCCATGGCCAGTGGGTGGGGTTAAGTTTAAGGAGCGAGGAAGATGGACCATGGCTGTGGAAAAATGAAGCCTGGAGCGTCCTTTTTGGTATTTGCTATATTTTGTAGACTCAAAATATTCCACTATGCACCAACTGCCTGACTAGTAGCCCCCATGATCCTGGAACATTCTGAGTATTGTCTTTAAATTTAAGCATCACAAGTTAAACATGGTCTTTATGGGGTTTGGTCTTTGATAATATCTCTTTTGTTTTTTTATTTTTCACTTTGTCTATTGCAATCTATTCTCTCTGGTCACAATCATCTCAGATGTCTGTTTATATGTATAAATGAAACTAATTTCCTTCTTATAAATGTAAGAAGGCTGTCTGACTTTATATTATGATAATATTTATTCATGGGCTTGTGGAAAGGGCCGGTCTTTATCACTTTGGAACCTTTCATTTTATGACAGCATTTCAATGATCAGAACAAATTCATCAATCCAAGATGTTATATTTGATGATAATCAAGTAAGTTCTTTCATTTCCTCCGACTTTTCTCATTAGTTGCTCAAGTGATACTGTAGATAAATAGGTTGTTTGACGAATAATGTATATATGTTGAATTAATTCTCTCCCCTTTCCTCTTTTGATTGGCAGTTCTTGAAGCAGTGAACTTTGTAAAATCACACACAATTCATAAGCAATGAGCATGCTCCGATATTGATTATAAAGCGAGTCCACTAACTTTTGATTTTGACTGCTTTCACTTCTTAAAATATTCTTTGTAAATGAGCAAGATGTGTGTAATTATTGGCAATATGGGATGGGGACTTGGATTTGGCGGGAGCCACTTCCTATATTTTCATCCATTCCATCTGCACATTTCATTTCCTGATTTTTGAGAAATTCTTTTACTCCTGTGCCCCGACCTCTACTTTATGCCCTATAAATCTTCCGATTTTACACTTTTGATTCTTTATTTTTTGCACTAGCCTCATTTATCTTGAAACATTTTGTTATTTCGTCAGATTTTAGCAGTTGGTACTGCACCATCACTTACTCGATTTGACATGAAAGGAGATATTCTTTCACAGATACATTGTGCTCCTCAATCTGTGTTTTCTGTTTCTCTGCATCCTTCCGGGGTAAGTTTTTACTTCAGTACAGTATTTCCTCCTTGTTAGCCATTTTTCAATCCCATGCTTTTGATTGTGTTACCCTTCCTAGTCAGCTGGTTAAAATATCGAATTATGCTAGATGTACACTCTCAATGACTTCCCTCTACGTGGAGGGAATCTGTATAACGACGTGATGCGTGTCTTCATAATCAATGGTGTAAATCATGCCACACAGTAAAGTGTAAAATAAAGTGTATATGTAGCATGGTTGTAAAACACCAGACGTTTACTCTACATGGCCCCTGGAGCCAATTGAAACCATTATCTTATAAGAAATATAAAAATTCGCTTGACTGTCATTTCCTATTTATAAATACTTGTTAGTGATTTTGTCCTAATAGATGAGTTCTGGTAGTCGCCCTAACTTTTGAAGGACACATCTTGATGCCCTAATAGGAACTAGATAGTCAATACTAGACACCCCCCTACCCGACAAACTCGATACCTGCGAGGCCCCGTCCCGAACGGGACGGGGATAACCTGCTTAATCGGTATTCGTGGCGGGGACGGGGCGGGTTAGGGGTGGGGATGGGCCCCCGTCCCGTTAATTTTTTTTTCTGTAGAATTCAATACTTTAAATGAAAATGTTCACAAAATTTCATTAGTTGCTAATAGAAAATAGCAACTAAAATTATTTGCCCAAATCTAATGAATATGAGCAATAAAAATAAATTATAAAAAAAAAAAAAAATTTAAACGGGTAGTAGTCGGGGCAAGGGCCCCGCCCCGACCCCGCCTTAAACGGGAAACGGGGCGAGGACCCCCCGCCCCTGCCCCGTTGCCATCCCTAGGAGAAAGGAAGGTGGTAACAGGCATAACAAGAACATGTTATGTAAATCTGTCTTCTTCTTCTTCTTCTTCTTCTTGTTTCAGGTTGTACAGATGTGTAAATTGCTTTTCATTTAGCCCTTGTTCGACAACCATTATTGGGAGAAAACAATGTTTTGAATAGTGATTTTTAGGAGAATGTGGTTAAAAGTAGGAAAAATTTTTGGATTTACGTGCATAATACTTTATTGTGTGAATGTGTGGTTGAAAATTAGAGTAGAAAAAAAAGTTCTCAAATAATGATTGTTAAACAGGGGCTTATTGTATTATTTTACGAACAAATTATAATTACATGACACAATTTCAAGCTGTACTTATTGACAAAGGAGCAATATGTGAATTTGATGATTTTTTCTTCCAGTTTACAGCCGTGTCTGGTTATGGAGGACTTGTAGACATCATATCACAGTTTGGAAGCCACCTATGTACATTCCGTGGCAAAAGTCTACAAGTGGAGTCTCATTGTGGCCGGAGACTGATGAATTGTGGCTTCCTGGTATATGCATAGACAAGCTAGTGAATACTTGAAAAAGTGATAGTTTCCAGACAACAGTTGTTTGTCCTTTGCTTGATCTTGTCTGATATTGCTCGATGAAAATTTCTTACTGCATTTACATATACGACACCAAACAACTCGGGTTTTTAGCTTCAAGTAAGCTTATGAATGCTGCTTTGCAGGATTATTTCAGTCACACTGTGAGATGCAGCAGTGCTATTTTTGAATGTAAGATATTGTCATACATGTCAAAGATTTATGTATTTATTTATTTTTATCACAATATTGAGACGTGACAATTAATAGATCATAAACTTTATTATCACAACTTCGATTGAATCAACCGAAGGATGAGGATGGCTTGGGCTAGTAATTAGTTATCATACACGCCTTTTTACTTTTTATCTAATTTCTGATTCGACATTATATTCCCACCATATTATTTATAAATGCACTCTATTTTAATTGCATTAATTTATATCCCTAATTTTTTCGTCCTGTTTTACTCTTGACTCGATTATTACATCTAATTTTAATGAGAGTCTTGGTTTAAAAATTCTATTTAGTCCTAATTTTTATATTTATTGTTCTTTATATTTAAAAAATGTGACTTCAACATATTAAAGCTTTGAAAATTTGTCATTAATGCGTGCTTTTTTATTTGGGATTTTTCTTGGTAAGGATGCTGATGAAAATTTTATGCTATTGGATTCATGATAAAAAGAAGAGATGCATGAAATAAAATTTGGCATTATTGAGTCTTGAGAAATACTTCTAATTTAATTTTATTTGTAAATTAAGTATTTGAATTGTTTAGTCCCTATTTCGTGTAGTTAAAAATCAAATACTCAGTGGATTTTGATAATAAAGTATTTGATTAAAAATGAATTGGAGGAAAAACGAACTCAAAAAAAGGTAACCACCCTAATCTTTTGCTACGTTGAAAACAAAACACGCACAAAAAGGGTAGAGAAACACATTACTCAAGAAATCAAATTATGTGTTTGGGCTTTATTAAAATGAGATTTCAACGAAAAATATATTTTGAAATGTTGATTTTTTGAAAAATAAGTAGTTAAAAAATAAGAAATTTTTTGAATCTGCGCATTACTTTATTTTATAAAAGAACGTTTGGTTAAAAATGAATTTTTTTTTTTTCAAAAAAAAATGTATTTATTGAAAAATAAAGCGGAAACAGGGGATGTTGCGACAACTTTGACCTACACTTTTTCATTACTCATGCGCGTCTTCCCATTTGGGGTCCATCCTAAACAGTCTGATAAATACAAGGACTTACTGTCGGTTTTTCCCATTCGTGTTCACAGCGGGGGGGTCCGCGGTTGACGGTTGACCTCACAATTGTTCTACTTATACGCAAACACGGCATTGCCATAAATTAACAATTATGCTTTGCGTTGTCTCTCTTTTTTAGAAACTTCCTAGCTGCTGTTGTTCTCTGGTAAATTCATCACCGTCCTTCTCTAAACGGATATGTATGTATAGTGCGTGGATAATACATAATCATCATCTGAAGTCCATTATGATATTCCATTATAATTAAGAATTGAACAAACAGCCAAAGTTTATTTTTATTTTTTTTGCCTCAAAATTTGTGGGTTATCTTCTTCTTCCCCCTCCTCTTTTATCCTGATATTTATCCATTTTCTTCTGTACTGTCCTTGCATGTCAAATCATTTTCTGGTGGCACTTTTTGTTTAATTCTATCTGGCATTCTCTATTTCATTTAGAATATTCTGTTTGATGATAAAGTGACGATCTTGGAGTTGCTGGAGAGTTCGGAAACGACGCCGCGATCGCCGGGATGCAAAACAATGACGATAACCGTACAATTCGGACTAGACCGGCAGCCGCTGTTGAGAAAATACCGGAGTCTGATTTTAATGCGGTAAATGAAGACTCGGAGAATATTAATGAGATCAGAAATGGCTGTGGTGGTGTCGTGGAATCGGAGGAGAGTGAAGAGTTGATAAATAACAAGGAGGTAGAGGATAAAAAAATCAAAGAGAATGGAGAGAGTAGTAAAGGAATGGAGGCATCCGCCGTGAAATTCTCTTACCGGCCATCAGCACCAGCTCACTGGAGAATTAAAGAGAGTCCTCTCAGCTCTGACGCCATCTTCAAACAGGTTTGCTTTGTGTTTGTTTTCTTCAACTACCTTCCATTGTATGCAGTGTATGCTTCTACCTATATGTTTACTTATTGTTTTTTCTTTACATTCATTTTCGTAACTTATTTGGTTTAGATGAGGATTAATGAGTACAGTTATGTGTTCACATAATAGAATATCCCTTTTTGGACATCTATTGTGTTCTTCATTGTGAATGAAGCTCTAATTTGAACTGGGATCCTGTTGAGATTAAATGGCCACGTAGCAGCATCTAATGGACTTGCAAAGAGATAAGAGACTGCATTGCCTAAGGAATGATGTGCTTGTAAACTTAGGGACGAGGTTGCAATGAGGTCGGAATTGCTAATTTGTGATGATTAATGGTTTTATGTCCGTGGAATGCACTGCTTGAGTAATTGCAATTTTTTTTTGCTTACCATAAGGGGGTATTTGCAGGTAGTGGGAGTAATATTCTGGATATTTAAATCCACTGAATAGTTGCTTGGTGGGGGTCATCAGTAGATTGCATACCATTGGGGAGTTATTTCCATAAATATTAATTTCCAGCACATACAATCAAGATTTTATTCAACGCCTATGAATTACAAACACCTGCTTTTGAACTGATGGTAGAAATATATTTGGTAAATCTTAGTTTTCAGATTTACTGATTGAATAATAATGATTGAGCAAAGCTTTTTGCTTTTGTTTCTGGTAAAATCTGCCAACAAATGGCCCAGAAAATGGTAAGAGGTATAAAACCAGACTAAATATTTATATCTGGATTCTATGCTCTTGATTTAAGTGTTGTCATCATGGCTCTAGATAATCTGTCTAGAACTTTCATTTGTAAATTATTACTAATTATTTCTTGAAAATAAGTTCCCATAGAACTTTGTAATATTCAGGACTAATTGGCATCTCGTGACAGAGTCACGCAGGTCTCCTCAACCTTTGCATAGTGGTTCTTGTTGCTGTGAACAGCAGACTTATTATTGAAAATTTAATGAAGGTGTGCCTCTTAACACTTTTCTCTCCTTTCGGTTTATGCAGATAGTTAATCCAAATGTAGGTGATGCAGTATATATAATCAGGCATTACTTGTAGACGATTCCAGTTTTTCTTTATAAATCTGTATAAAATATCACAAGCGACAGATATTCATTCCTGTTATTGTTGTCAGAGCAGTTAGATGTTAATATATAATTGCAATTTAAGGAACAAAATATTCTATTACTTCTTCTGATGCATTCTTATTTGCTTACTTGCAGTATGGCTGGTTGATCAGGTCAGGCTTTTGGTTTAGTTCAAAGTCACTGAGGGATTGGCCACTACTAATGTGCTGGTAATTTTATCCTGATTTTCCCCCTCTCATCGTAGTTCTGGCAAAAGAAAACAAGTTATCTGGCACATTAGCGGTTGTGCCAATATTTTATTTTGTTTTTTTGTTATGCCATGCAGTCTGAGTCTCCCAATTTTTCCACTTGCGGCTTTTCTTGTTGAAAAGATGGTGAGACATAGGCATATGTCTGAACGTGTAAGTATAAAGCACTTCTTTGTTTTCATCCTTAAGTGGATTCTGGATTGTATGTTAACATTATGATGGCTCAGGATTTTAGTTCTTATTTTACTTTCTCGAAGTTAATGCTGCAAGTGGTTCAACTCCACAAAACTCTGATATCATGGGACTACAATAAAGGAAATGTTTACTTGCATTTATTTTTCTTATTGAATCTGCAAGACACTTACCACGCAATGTTTTGGAATATGATTTCATCCTCTACATAGATATAAATCCGAGATTGATAATAAATGTATTTCTTGAGACTCTGAAAGACATGCAGTTCCGTACCTCGTGTTGCCGACGTTAGGAATAATTGTAAATTTTCACTAGCATATCTCTGTTTCAAAACTTATCATGGTTAGCTAAACCAACAAATGATATGAACTAGAAATTTTATGGCAACGAATGCAGAAGAATTTTAAGCTGTCACGCTGTAGAATTAATTTCTTATTTGTATTTCTGATATTGCTTTTGAGTTTCAAGTTATTTTTTCCTGATGCCTTACCTATTTTTCTTCACCCCCCCCCCCCACCCACCCTTTATGACATCTTTATTTTTCTAGATTGGCTCCATATTATTGACATAAGATGTCCAGTTACCATGTGATTTGAGATCGTTCCAAACTATGCATCTTAAACATGGCAATTTCTTTGAGGTCTGGGTTTGTCTTTTCAAATTTCAACATATATTTTTATATTGCAGGTTGCTGTCTTTCTTCATGTTATAATAACTACAGCGGAAATCTTGTATCCAGTTATGGTCATTCTTAGGTTCGTCATCCACTACTTTAAAATAGTTACCCCACACACACACACACACTCTTTTTTCTTTTTTCCTACACCGTCCTTATATAAAGTTAAAACGCTATTTGTATGATAGCATATGATGTATGCCTCTTTCTGGAGAGTACTAAAAGTACTGTACTGTAAGTCAAGCTTTAGGTAGGAAAATAACTTATGTATTCAGGGTTGGGTAGTCAACAACATCTACCTTCACACTGGCTTGAAACTTTTATTCTGGTCCATGTGAGTGTTATTAGCAATGTAGGTTGCTGAAATAAAGTGCCTTCAAAGGATGACATCTTTGGGGACTGGAATAGGTAGAAAACAGATCGTAAAGATAAATAATTGCAAGTGTAAGTTGTGAGAATTTTTAAGCAGCGTGGAATAATTGTATAGTTCCAACGTGATTTTATAGTTATCAGTTTGAAATTGTGCAGGTGTGATTCTGCTGTTCTATCAGGTGTCACATTAATGCTCTTGACTTGCATTGTGTGGTTAAAGTTGGTGTCTTACGCACATACAAATTATGATATGAGAGCACTTGCAAAGTCACTTGACAAGGTAGAAAGAACCCTCATCACCTCTCACTCTGGCTACTGCGTAATTTCCTAATTGTTTTACCTTTATATCTTGGACAAGACTAGTTAAAGGACGGTGACAGAAAATTGGCTAGGGAAACACTGATTTCCATAATTTCAAAATCTCTTAATATATTTTCTGCTGAATCTTATAATCTTTCATGGCACTTTGCCATTGTCTTTGGTGAAACAGCAGTGAACTCAGCTTTTGTTATAGCGGATTTGCACATTTTCTTTATTTTTTCTCAGAGTGAGATGTTTCCATATTTGATATGTTCTGCTCTTTATTTTTGGAATAATTAACCATGTTATGCAATTTTTTTTTAGTGATGCTCTCTCTCTCTCTCAGGGATAGATAACTAGTCATTCTCTAATCTCTTTGATCAATTGAGTTAATACCACTATTTTTTATTTTATTTTTTTCAATCTCATATCAAACTTCCATTATGATGCCATGGGCAGGGGGAAACCTTGTCCAGTTATTGGAATATGGATTACACTGACGACGAGAGCCTTAAGAATTTGGTATACTTCATAGTTGCCCCTACATTATGTTACCAGGTAAACACACTTGGCTTTTAGTTAATCAAGCTGAAATTTTTAATTTATTAATGCGGAAATCTTTTACAAATGCAAAAAGTATACATTGCTTCATCGAAGGTTGCATAGCATCTTTTTGTACGCATGGCGTGTCATGTCTGCAAGTGCACCAATCTAGGTGTCGACTCTGTATTAATTGTAGTTTACCATGTGAGGACTTTGATTTCATGATTTGTTCATTTAATTATGTCTGAAACCATGTCTTCATGTGTACTATAATCGTATAATATTCATTATTTACACAATTCTACCGCATTTAGTTTTTTTATATACTTAAGAATTTAAAATCAAGAATCCCATTAATAATCAAACTTCTTTCTTATGTTCATAATGTTTATTGTGTTTTAGCATAGCTATGTACATCTCCTTATACTTCTGCATGAGCTAACAAGTTCATATGGAGGAGTATTTGCGAACACTTAATATGTAAACAAAAATAAGAAGTAAAACGAAGAAATGAAGCTTTCAGCTAATACTATGGTTTCTTAAAGTATCATATATAGTATTAACCTTGGTTCTGTTTTCCATGTTGCATGGTTTGTTCTAAAATTGTGAACGAAGATGCTTTGGGGGCAGAAATGAGGTTGTTAGAACTGGTCTAAGATAGTGCTTGCGTTTTTGAGGCTACATGTTACCGTTGCCGTTACAAACTTTTATCCTAATATTACAACATAAATAATTATTCTTTTTTCTGTTTTGCACTTAGTAGTTGATGTAAAGATATTGAACTCGGTTGTTTTTCTCCGTTTTCTTTATTACATCACTTTTGGAGATTTTGTTCTGCTATTTCTCTACTGAAGTACTGTTATTTGCAGCCAAGTTATCCCCGTACAGCTTGCATCCGGAAGGGTTGGGTGGTACGCCAACTGATTAAGTTGGTGATATTTACAGGATTCCAGGGATTTATTATAGAACAGGTAATTTCCTCATTACTTTGAGGTCAATTTTAACAAGGCGTTTGCAATGTCAATGAAAACTTGGTTTATGTAATTTGTTTCATTGTGCAGTATATCAACCCTATCGTGCAAAACTCTCAACATCCTTTGAAAGGAAACCTTTTGTATGCTATAGAGAGGGTCTTGAAGCTTTCAGTCCCAAATTTATACGTGTGGCTCTGTATGTTTTATTGTTATTTCCATCTTTGGTACGTTCTTTCTTTCTCAAATTAATAGAAAACTTTTCTTTCCACTTTGTAATCTTTGGGATTTTGCTTTATGGAACTTTCTGGTCTCTTCTTTTAGCACCATCATGAAAATTGCCAAAGCAGCAATATGCTCTATACATACGACCATCATTCTGTTTGCTTCAGAATCTTTTAATTTGAAAGTTGATTTTCATACATTGGAATATTGTTGTTTGCTTTGGAATTTTGTTTATATAATCTTTCTCCAAAAATCACTTATAAGCAATTTGAAAACAAGATCTTTGCCGATTATGGATGTCCCGAGTGTTTTACCATGTAATAATAACCCAAAAGAAGTTGAAATCGAGTGTTAGCTATTGGGAAAAAAAAATTAAGACTGACGTGTGGTAAGATCCAAAAAAATGTTACGAGAAAAAATGATTGCCTAGAGAGAGAGACTTCCGTTCTAATTGAGACATTTAATTCCAACAAATTTTCTGAATGCACTGTTACTGCCAGAGAATGAGCAGTGATGGCAACTTGGTTTTTCTTTCAATTACTTGTTTGTACAACCACTTTGTGTACACGTTTCTTTTTAATCAGATCTTTGCAATTCAATTGCTGCTACTACTTAAACTCAATGCATTTGCCATGACATTAAATATTTGAGTACGATGGAAATTTTAAAGCCTAGTTAATTTCAACAAAGCTTGAGTAAGGGTGGTAACTTTTTATAGCTTCTATAAATCTAGTATTTTAAAAAACTGCGCGACCAAACAACATGATCTAGACAGAGAGGTTCCCTAGAGAATGAGTTGGCCAGATAAAGATATGCATTTGGGCGGTGGTTAGGCCTCTTTGCATTTTGTTCTATGATGGCCTGGATAAACAGAAGTGAAATAGCTGATGTTGCCAATTTGTCTGCTCTGGACAAAAGCTTATAGTTAATAATACATAAAAGTGTTAATAAATTCTTGATAAAACTTTGTAGTTCTTATGTGCAAAATAACCAAGATGGTTTTAGTTTGTGGCGCCTTTCCGCGAAAATAAAACTAAGTTCACGGCTTATTTGAATTGCATTACTCTATCCATACTGATATGCAGCGCTCTGATTTAGGCTAAATATACTTGCTGAACTTCTCCGCTTTGGTGATCGTGAGTTCTACAAAGATTGGTGGAATGCAAAAACAGTTGAGGAGGTAAGCTTTATACGGCCTGGAAAATTTTTCAACATCATTTTACACTGCAACCATTTTGTGGCTGATTACTGATTCTGTTCTTTAATTGATTGTTCATTACGGTGGCATCATCAGTATTGGAGAATGTGGAATATGGTGAGTAGATCTCTTTGTTATTGTTTTCTTTATTTTGTTGGTGGGGGTGGGGGTGTTGGTTGGAAAAGGAGGCGATTGTGGATTCTGACCATGATGATAGAGTGAGTGGTCATCACTATTTAAAGCACTAGTTAATTACAATTACATTTTGGTTACTATTTATGTTCTCCATTTTTATTTTTTTTTGGAACAAATTTATCTTTCATCCAACATAATTCTTTGAGATTTTATTGGTGACAGCCTGTTCACAAATGGATGGTCCGACATATATATTTCCCATGCTTAAGGAATGGGATACCAAAGGTAAATTGACTTCCACTTTTAAACTGCAAGCAGTTTTTCGGGGGACGTTGTAGTGATTTATTGGTGAATGAACTTGTATAGAACCATCCTCGTCAGTCAATCTTCCTTTCTTTTTTATCCAAAGTTCCTCGTGGTTCAGTTCAGTTGCCAAAATCTGCAGCTGCTTCTGCTATTCTTTTAAATTTACTGCAGTGCGATATATAACTTATTGACCAAATTGATATGATGGCATGGTATAAGCTGTAAGGTACGTTCCATTTTTAAACTAGCCTTCACATAGACTACGCAAGATCATACTTTTGGAAATACGTTCCATCTTATTTTTGTATTGGGAGTCTTGAGAAGGCTAAGCCACTATACTTCTTTGAGATTAAACTTTTTTTGCCAAATGTTTGAGGTTATTGAAATTTTGTCACAATTGATACTGCTTGCCTATGGGTGACTGTTGATAGAGGCATACACATATACATACTCCCTTTCACAATTGGATTTTTTGTTTTCTATAAAGGGCGTTCAAAATAATTTCCTTTACAAGAGGATAGTTATACACTTTCTGGAAGAGCCTAACCTTAAAGTACATGATGTTACTACCTAAGGATTCGTGGCAAAAAGTTTTGACAGTAAAAGGAAAAATTTACATCAAATACCCACATTTTATCTCAATTAAAACTCCAAGCCTATCCTAACCATCCATTCAGTTATAGGGGGAATGCATAATAAGGTGCCAAAACTGATTCTTTGAGCCATTACTGCATCTACCGAATTTCAATATGCAATATTGACAAGCGGGGTTGACCTTATTTACAATCTCTATTGCTTTCATTTACAACAACGGCGTCTGGTTCTACTGTCAATTGATTTTGATGCAGGGAGGTGCGGTTTTGATTTCCTTCCTCGTATCTGCTATTTTCCATGAGGTATGTGATGATTTCTTCTTTTCCTTCTCTTCCCATTTCATTGGAAATGCTTAGTTGTGGATCTAATGAATTTCGTAAACGAAATCTACTACCTTAGTTTTTGTAGATGATACAATTTAAGTATGCTTGTCTGCAGCTGTGTATTGCTGTTCCTTGCCACATGTTCAAGTTGTGGGCATTCATTGGAATTATGTTTCAGGTAATGACATTTAATACCAGCATTTGCAAAATTTAGTCTCTCTTGACGTCAGTGATGTGACTATCTTCACAAAGTTTTGATGTGAGTGAATAATGGTCACTACCATTTTGAGAGTTCTTGTTTTACCCTATCGTTCTCGTATCATTTATGACAAATGTTGAATTGTAATTTGGTTCTGAACTTCATCTGCTTTTTGAGATTTTAAATAATCTATGAGCTCGGGTATCGTCTCTGAACAGGTTCCTCTGGTTATTGTAACGAATTATTTGCAGAACAAGTTCAAAAATTCAATGGTACATTTTTCTTCACTGTATGCCATGTTTTTATCTGTTCATTTTGCCCGCATGGTAATTCTTGCTTGGATATCGTGGTTTGAATTTAGCCACATGTTCCGTTCCCCATTCTCAGCCTTCTATTCTGCACGGTTTTACTTCAAAAATTGACTTTGCTGCTGATTATTCTTCCAGGTGGGAAACATGATGTTCTGGTGCTTTTTCTGCATTGTTGGCCAACCTATGTGTGTATTGCTATATTACCATGACATGGTGAATAGAAAAACTGACGTGAACTGAAGGATTCAGCAATCCGAATTGCACCAACTCCACCCGCTTCCTGTAAGCGCCTTATTCCTCCTTCGGTCGATACATACTTGATTGTACTTAATCATATGCGCGACTTCATTCGACAACTAACAAGAGACATATCTCTATTATGCAGTCAACCACAAACATTTACTTTGCGACAAGTTTTATGTAAGATTGTCATGTAAAGCTTGTGCTATCATTAGGTAGATTGTATAGTAGTTTGAAATCTAGAGTTGCTAATAAATATATGTTGTATAGGACCATTCAGTACACCTCTTAATACACCTCTTAATCTTATACACTATCGTTGTCTTCAGATGCCATGATACACCTCCTTTATGGTCGTACGGGGAAGACCATACGGTCTCTCCTTGTGAAGACATTTTACTCAGTTTATGTTTCCCGAGAAGCCATTCTCGTCTGGACTGTGTTTCCCGAGGATTGCTGCTCGAGAAATAACTTAGGCATCCTCTTAAACTTCAACACATCCTGAACTCGGTGACCGTCCTACCCCTAGTGAACCTGTACCTCTGCTTAACCTTATTCTTATCTAAGTAGACCTAGTCCTTCAACGGTTAGGATGTTGGTATAAATGTAGATTGCTAACAAGATATGGCCCAACTGTCCTAATCATTCGAAGGCTGCAGCATAAAGCACTATATTCTATATATTGCTACATAATACACAGACATTCTCCGACTTATTGCTCTAAATTCATAGCTTTCTGCATATATTTTCTCTTTATACGTTACTGACTTAAGCATAGGAATGACTACGATAGCACACCTCATAGCCTTTTTTCAAGTATTTAGAGAGTTGTTCATGATTGGCTTTCGTCTGAATCTAACAACTTGGTCATCTTCCCGACCTTAGGTCATTTTAGGTACGTATTTTGGTATCATCAAATTCGATAAGACCTCTATTATGATCAAATTAATGTAAGTTTAGCAAGAACATTAAAATGTAGGGAGCAAGAAATAAATGAGACCATTGGACAAACCTACTCTACATGTATTAACTCTCTCGCTCTCATGCCTTCACAACTTGATCTCATCACCCTACTTTTAACAACTTGAGAATTTTATGAGACCTCAATTTTTTCGTCACATTCTTATCCTTAACTCTCAATTAATTAGCATATCTTATTATTGATCGCGATTTATGTCTAAATATTCTATTAGAGTTCTTCAAAATGAGGGGTAAAATATTTTGTTGAACTTTTGTAATTTTTGGATTGTTTGACAAAGTTTTTTGAAAAGTTGTGGATCTCATGAAAATGTGATATCAAACAAGTCATTTGATATTTTTGTTTTTTTAAAACATAAGGGACAATTAAAACTTTTAATTTCCTAATGATTTTTTGGGACAAAAATCATCACTAGAAACAAGATGTGTTTATTGTTGGAAGGTTGATGATAAAAATCGATGGAAAACAAGGTGGAACACAAATACCACAATAAGCAAAAGATTAATGACATTTTATTGTAATTAAAATATGATGTGAAAACAAAGAATGTTATATGGATTATTCTGTTTGAACAATGCCACGTTGACTCTGCTCAAACAGGAGCATCATAGGCCCCCACCTATAGGGGAGCATCACTTGGGGTCTCGGTTTGAACAAGGCCTACTCCCTACCTATAGTGGTGTTGGGATGCCAAAAAATCTCGCCAGCTCGGGCTCGAAAAAAGCTCAAGTCAGTCCCTGCTCGGGATCGGTTACACCAAGTCAAGGCTACTCATTTTTTTGGCCAGACTTTGCTCTAGTTGGAGCTTTTTTTTTTTTTAATTTATAATATGTATAACCTGTACAAATTTTAAATTTTTTAAATAAAAATATAGATTTGACATTAAAAAAAAATCCCGAACGGCTCGATCCGGGCTCGCTCGCTAAGGCTCAAGTTTAGCCTCATTTTTTTTTTTTTTTTATTTGGCTTAGCTTTGCCCGGCTCAGGCCCAAAAAAGTTCAGTCTAAAGAAGCTTGAGTGGAGCCCGAACTTTTTTTTCGGCTTGGGCTTGGCTCGTTGACATAGCTATAGTGGCGCATCCTGTGAACATGGGGACAACGACATTACCCATCCCGTCCTTTCTGGTATTGCTCCACACAGAAAACAACAATACTGAATATACAGAATTTTTGTGTCAGAAGTTGTACAGAATAGTCACATGGATGTGGTCCCACCTCATTTAAATATAATTTAGAATAGTGGACCCCGCATATTTGTTTCTTCCCTTTTTTTTTCGTTTCTGTATGGCAATGAAGGTAATATTTTGTAATATTTATTGCGGTTTGTAAATTAAATACATATTGAAAAACGAAAATTAAGGTATTCTTGAAATAATTGAATTGTAGTAGGGCTATAATCATTCAAAAAATGATTCTTATTTGACGTGATATTTAATATACTATAGATTTAAATTGTGCATCTTCATATGCCTTTTTAATAGCATTAACACTTATTTTCAGCATGTTCCACAACACAATTTCGCAGATTATTCAAACTCCACATGAATTCAACTAATCTATTGACATGCATTAAATTAACGTCAATTATGTATAGTTCAATTTGTTGGTACGCAATAAATTAAAGTAAAATGAGCAAAACGAAAGGAAAATAAACGCGTCTAACACCAACTATAAGGCGTATAAATTCTTATTGGATTTTGATTATTTGAGAACCACTTCCTTTGTACGTTCATTCTCATCAATACAATCTCAAAAAATAAAAAAAATAAATTATTTTCACATTTTCATATAATTTTTTCTACTTTTTAACTATGCGTTCACAAAAAAATATTTTTAAAATAATCACTTTTCTAAAAAAATTTATCAAACAAATGTATACTCAATACTATGAATAACTTGTATTATGGCATTACTTTAGAAACTAAAGATGTTTTATCATGACTTATGCTTGTTGCATATTTTAATTATTAATATTACGAGTAGCATTTGTAGCTGGATGCCAAAGCATCGACATATCAATGAAAATGAACTGAAGTGGATGTTTGATGGGATTAAAATTAAATTTTTAGTAGATTGTGATAGAAATTTCTGAAATGTGTTGTTGAAAAATTGTGGAACCCATGGAAAAATGTGATTAATATTGATTGTTTGACTTTGATTTAGATTAAAATTTGATTTTAATCCAAAACAAATAGGGGCCCCTTTGATCCACATTATCTGAGATTATAATTTTTGGAATTTTTTTTTTTTTTTTGGAAAAGTGCGTTGTTAAAAAAAAATTTTTTTTTTGAATTTACGTATAATATTATTTTATTTGAAAACGTATGACTGATAAGAAAAAGAGAGAGAAATTGATTATAATTTTAATAGAGTCAAACGAGAGCTAAGACCAAATACATATTTTTTTCATTATTTAAGAGTTGTTCACAAACAATGTAAATTAAAATAGATAAAAATAAATGATGAACAAGTGATCAGTACTTGTGAATTTTACGAAATACACGAATAAAAAGCATTTCGACAAAGTATTAAAATAATTTAGGTACTTTTTAGAAATAAAAATAAAATATGACATTTCTCTTCGGGTGTAACGTCATGCAATTTGCTACAGCTAGTCTAGTCTAATTTCTTCAAAAACACGGGTTGCTTTCAGCCCCCACTCCCCCCTACCCCATCTTCCCGGGAGGGAAAATATTTCAGATAGTTTTGGGGGAAATTGAATGAGATTTCAAAAGGAATTTAGGGTTCTTCCTCCCCCGAGTTCACTCTATTTCCCTTCTTCCCTGCTCATTTCCTCCCTCCACCTGTTTCAAAAAATTCGTCCTAAACAACTTCTGTAACTAGTCACCCCCTCACTCTCTCTCTCTTTCTCTGTGTGTGTGTGTTAAGAGCTACAGCCTACAAGGTACGTAAATTTATGTACCTACCGTTTTATTACTCTGACTACATGTTTGGTTTAGTTTCCTTTGATCCGTCACTTGGGTTTTTGGAAGTCGAGTTATGGGCCGGGGTTTGTTTAATTTTCAGGGTTTCGTTTGCTTGCGGTTTTTAATGTTTGTATTTGTTGATACATTTCTCTAATTTGTTGCGTTTTCTATTTTTCTGAGCATGTTTGATTCTAGGGTTTTGAAGGTATTGATTCCCTCTTCATTTCTTAGGGTTTTGTTAGTTTTTTGTTTTTAATTATATATTTGTTGATATATCACCCCAATTTGGTAAATGTACTATTGTCCAAGCATGTTTAGATTTAATATTTCGAAAGTATTCATTCTAGGTGGCATTTCGCTTTTTGAAAAATTATTTTGAATCTTTTTTACTTTATTTATTGTCTGCTTTCAGGTTTTATGTGGGGTAAACCAGAAGCTTGAAGATTTTTATGATTCCAAGTTGTTATAGACGAAGGAATATAAAGAGTTTAGCGGTAGGTTACTATGAGAAGTTCAGAGATGTATTTTTTATATTCACGACAAGCTACAAGAAAAAAATTGTTGAGTTTTATGTACGTTTTATCACTCCACATACGTTCTCTTATTATCGATCTGATTTTGAGTAATGTTTCTTTTTCCAATGGAAACAATAAATCTTCATCGTATGTGGGTCTTTCTGAGTATTTTATTGTTCAATCATGATTTTTTCAATTAGACTGCTTGAATCGTAGAACTTTGACATCCTAAGGAGACATCAAATAATAGTTAAATTATGTATCCAGTAATCATTGTATTTGGTAATAAGTCAAAGACTGAACAAAAAAAGTGAATTGCTGGACTTTCTGGTGTCAGATGAACTGTTTTATGTTGGTGGCCTATTTTGTTCTATATTGCAGGCCTGTTTTTTAAGATTCAGATGTTGAAGTCCTGGATCATATAATTTATTTAGACAGCCTGAAGGCCTCCATTTTGAAAGCACAGTATAATATTTGGCCTAAGATCTCGATACAACAGTTTTAGAGGCTTCAAGGTGGTAATAACTAATTTATAACAAGGAAATTTCTTAGTGTGTTGCTTTTGCCTTCTCTTTATTTCATAAACTTGTTTTGTGCTGACTTTTTCTTTTTGAAAAATGAGAGAGTGATGATTTAAACTCGACAGTAACTCCCATAGAAAAAATGTCTTAATATGGCTGCAGGCTCTAATTATTTGGATACTTGGTGGGCTCTGGAGGAAAAGGCAGAGTTATTTGGTTTGAGAATAAAGAGAAATTTCACTTCTGTTAATTCAATTTTTGAGCTTGAGGACTTTGATCGGTTGGCATTTTATTTGTACTTTATATTGGCAATGGAGTGCAACAAGGATGAAGCCTTCCGAGCAAAGCTGATTGCTGAGAAGAAGATGGAAAATAATGACTTTGAAGGGGCTCAAAAGATTGCTCTGAAAGCTCAAAATCTTTTCCCTGAACTTGAGAATATAGCTCAGATACTGACCGTCTGTGACGTTCACTGCTCATCACAAAACAGGGTATTGGGATCTGAAAAAGACTGGTATGGAATACTTCAAGTCGAAAGGTTGGCTGATGAAGCCACCATCAAGAAACAGTACAGAAGACTTGCACTTCTACTCCATCCCGATAAGAACAAATTTCACGGTGCAGAAGCTGCCTTTAAGTTGATTGGGGAAGCAAATAGGGTACTATCGGATTCTACAAAGAAGTCTGTATATGACACTAAGATTAGAGCTTCAGTTAGAACAGCTCCGGCAAATTCATCGCAGCATCAGAACAATAATGCAAATGGTTTCGCTGCTCGCGGTCGGAATCAATATCAGACAAAGCCGCCAAATTCTGTAGCTAGACAGGCAGGATTCTGGACAGGTTGCCCATTTTGTAATGGAAGATTTCAGTATCCAAGAGAATATGTGAACAAAGCTTTACGCTGTCATAATGAAAATTGCTCAAGAGCCTTCATTGCTTATGACCTAGGTGCTCAAGGGATTAATTTGGGGTCCAAATGGGCTCAACCAGGTGTTCAAAATGTGTCTTCGAAATCCAGCCAGAGTCAACCTTCTCTATCTAAACAAAAAGAGGTCCCAGACCTGGGTGACTTCAAAATGGGCACACAAAATATCACAAGATCCTCAGATTCTCATGCAGGATCTCTTGGAGGTGCCACCAGTAGAAAAGTTGGGTCAGAATCAGGTCCTCAAGCAGAAACTGTGGCTGAGATTGGTGGGGACTTGAAGGCAAAAGAAAAAGATACCAAACATGCCGAATCGTTGAATGTTGGAAAGGCAGGGAGTGCTATGCCCAATCGAAATGCAACGCCTAGAAAATCAGGAAATATGGATAACAAAAGCAGGAAGAGAGGCAGGAAGGTACTTGTGGAATCTAGCGAGAGTTCTGACACAAGTGATTCTGACCCGGAAGATGTGGTTATTGAGGAAAATTATGACAACCATGGGACCAGGATGGATCCTGGACTTGATGGTTCCCGTCGTCTAAGGGGACAGGCTCAACCAAGGCGGCACGTCTCTTGCAATATAAGCGATGACGGTGACTTTGCTAGCCCTCCCAAGAGATCGCGTGGGAACAAATTATCAGGTGACGGCAAAAAGGAGGAAAATGAGACTGTGGACAGCGAAGTTTCAAAATTTTGTAATCCAACTAGTTTTACTACTGATGAAGATAATGCCAAATCAAAAGTAAAAAAAATGGGTACTTTTCCTTCTGAAGAAAGCCTCCCATACAAGAATGCAGAGAGTAGCGAAGTCAAGGTTGACGAACAGGCAGCTGGTATGCAGGGCACTGTGGCTGAACCTTCTATTCATATCTTGGATGATTCTGAACCAGATTCAGATTCTAGTGATGAAGAGAAGAAAGTTTACGAGTGTCCTGATCCAGAATTCCATGATTTTGATATGATCAGAGAAGAAAACTGTTTTTCCATTGGTCAAATGTGGGCTTGTTATGATACATTAGATTGCATGCCTAGATACTATGCTCAGATAAAAAATATAATTACTCCTGGATTCAACTTGAGCATCAACTGGTTAGAAGCTCACCCTGAGGATAAACAAGCGACTAATTGGGCAAATGTGGAGTTGCCTGTTAGCTGCGGTAGATTTAAGCGTGGTAAGAATGAAAAAGCTTCAGAACTTTGTACATTTTCTCATCAAGTTCATTTTCAAAAGGGGAGGAGCAGAGGTTCTATTGTCATATATCCTAGACAAGGAGACATTTGGGCTCTTTTCAAGGGCTGGGATATTCGATGGAGTTCCAATCCGGAGAATCATAAACATTTCAAATATGAAATTGTGGAGGTTATGTCAGATTTTGTTGATGGTACTGGTATAAGAGTTGCTTACTTGGATAAAGTTGAAGGATTTCTTAGCCTATTTCAGCGAACAAGTGGGAGTGAAATTGATTCGTTTTTGATACAACCCAGCGAACTGCTTAGGTTCTCCCATCAAATTCCCTTTTTCAAAATGACTGGCAGTGAAAGAGAAGGAGTCCCAGAAGGGTCTTTTGAACTTGATCCTGCTGCCTTACTCCTACAAGGCTAAGGGGGACATTTGAAACAGGGATGCTGAAGTCAATTGTTCATGGCCAAAGTTTGGCCTCCCGTGATAGTTATTTTTCATTTTTTGTTTTCTAACTTGAGGCCGTGTTGCTCTCGATCTGGTTGTAGTTATTGGAGGAAATAAATTTAGCTGATCTTCCAATGGTTGGGTGCACTTTTCTGCCAGAAGCTTTTTACATAGCTTTATGACAGCTTTGTAGTTTACTATGTTTCCTTAGTTGCTCTTGGTATCTTTGCAAGTCATTTCTGCCTACTCTTACATTAATTTATACAGCGGTACCTTAACTGATTGTACATAAATAGCACGTCTTTTTTCCAATCTCATTTTGATACTTTCTTGTGGTATTAGTTGCACTACTTTCTCATACTTATGCTTGTTTGGACTTGCTTATAAGTTACTAAAATTATAGGTAAAATTAAAGTTTGACTTGGTTTTTTAAATTACAATATAATTATAGTTTAGACCATACAAGCATTCAGTTTGAATGTTGCACCCCCTTCTATGTAAGCTAATGATCTGGTTGCTAACCTATATGGTTTTGTAGTAACCTCGAATCGTGTGCCATGAGTAATCCAAACTGCTGTACCTGGTGCATGCAGCTGATAGTCACCCATCTTCCACAACCCACGGCTCACGCAACTTTGCACTTGGCTACCTAGCGTTTACCGTGGTATGATAACGGGTGCACAAAGGTGCATCCTTTTAGGTTCTCTTGTACTAGGAAAATGTCATCTCAATATTTTTAACGTCCACACCGGATATGAACCAAACTGTTTGATGACATTCCGAACTCAATTTACGTATCGCTTTAATGGATAGACAGCTCAACCCTTGAAACATACAACAATCCTAGGTGGCAAAGAGCCGACATTGAGGTGCCAAGCCTTTCTGTCAATGTGAGCTCTTGGAAAGATCAACCCTTAAAACATACTACAGTCTTAGGTGGTAAAGAGCCGACTTTTGTCCCTGCTTAACGGGTGGGTCTTACAGTCAATGGTACTTATTTTTCTTATTTAATTTAGTGTTACACAACATGCCAATCATGTTTAGTGCACATTACATTCTAAGCAATAAAGCTACACTGAATTTACTTCCCTTCCCCTCGAACAAATAGCATTAGTTTCAAGCAAAGCCAACATAAATTTAAGCACGCGTTCAAAGTTGCATGCGTCCACGGAGTTCAACATGCCTAAAATAACAGAGACAAAAGAAACAGTTTGTAGAATAACAATACAAAACTTTCTTAATAATTGCAAAGTCGCGCCTCTAAAGATTGGTTAATACTCTAGTAGCTGCCTATGTTTGAAATAAAAACTGGGTCAACCTCTTAAATGCTGCTGCTCAAAAATCCAAAAACTAATTGTCAGCACTAGTCCTGTTGCCCCTCGGAGTCTACTTATCACTGTATATTTCATTCACTTTTTACGGCGCAGCCATGCATTACAGTTCTTCCCCCTATCAAGAAACCAAAAATAAAATCAGTAAGAAATTTGCATCAATGGTAGGATCGTTACAAAGATGAAAGATATAGAATTTTCCGACTTCATTTTAGTTAATTTTAATAAGCTCCTTGACTAGCATATAAAGAACATTTCCTCAACTCTGTTTTACCCCGTTTCAATTAATTTCACTTTTCATACACATTAATTGTTACAATGAAGGGAAAAAAAAAATGAGACATAAATGTGAGGAGCACGATGTTCTTCTAGGACATCAAAAAAATAATAGAAAGGAGCACAAAATACATTCACGACAATGACTCCATCATGCAAAGACACTTCCTCTCGTAACACACAAATTTCTAATCAAACTCCATCTATAGACCACGCAACTCTTAGCATTTGTTTGCAGGAAGCATAATGCACATCAGTCAGCACAAATTATCAGGTCGAGTGAATAAAAATAGACTATACAACTATAATAGAAACATCAGTCTGAATTGATAAGTTAATTGCAAGTATTAATACCATCTCACTTTTCATAGATTTTAAGTATTTTTTTCCGAGCATTCGCATCATAGTCTACCAAAACAATAATATTCTAAGGTATCAAGATCCAGGATCGACAAAATTGCACTAGTATGCTATAGATGATATGAAATAAGAACAATAAACAAGACGGGAAATTGGTTAATTGACACAGGATTTAATGCACTTCAAAGACCAAATATTCCCAAGTAACATATGAGCATGGAATATGGATAAGCAGAAAGAAATAAGAGAAAACCTTTGTTTCGAAGCAAATAATTTCTGCCCAAGTTGAGGTGCACAGGCTGAAGATGTACCATGCAGAAGATTGTCAAAGCCATGCACATGTTTGGATCCTGCAAGGGCTACTCTTTGAAAATCTTGAGATCCACCAATTTCTGTCGTAATTCTGCAGCTTCTTCAGGCATACCAGCAGTGTCAATCTCATGAATTATTTCCAAATAAACTGTGACATAGGACTTATGTCTACTTGATATCAACATTTCTAGGACTTGGATTGCAGAATTTACTTTTTTGTTCTGGCACATTCTCTTAATAATGAATTTATAACAATTATCTCTTATCCTGTCTTTGTTAATACCCATCACCTTTAATAATTCTATAGCCTCTTCAACTAGATCGGCTCGGCAGAAACCCCAAATCAAACATCGATAGGTAACTTCATCAGGACAAACCCCATGCTCCACCATGTTATTGTATACTTCCATTGCGTTCCCCATAAAACCCTCCTTTGCCAATCCATCAATGACAATATTGTAAGTGATTAAGCTAGGAGAGCAGTTTGTATCACATAAGCAATGAAGAATTTGGATAGCCTCATCTAGCATTGCTTCCTTACAAAGAGCACGTAGGAGGGTGTTATAAGTAATTATATCAGGAAAGCAGTTGCGGGAAACCATCTGATTAAAGAAGTCGATTGCACGATCCAGATGATCATGTTTACATAAACCATTAATCAAAATATTATAAGTTACGCGAGTAGGAGGGTGTGATGTTTCATTCATGAAAATGAGGATCTCGTCCACTTCATCCCAACACCCATAGGTACAAAGAGAATGGAGAAGAGTATTGTATGTGATAGCATTTGGCTCCATTCCACGAGATAGAAGATTAAAGATAACCAGCACCGTGTCATCATAGTTTCTCTGTTTAGAAGAAATATTGACCATTGAATTGTATGTCACGAGATCCGGATAACATCCCTCCACTGTCAGATCTTCCATGATTTCTAATGCGCGTACAATTCCAATATGTTTGCAGACTAACTCAATGAGAACCGTGTAAGTGATTACATAAGGAGGACATCCCTTTCTCAGTTGATCCTTCCAAAACTGAATAGCCTGATCAAACCTACCATTATCAAACATGGCTCGTAGTATCGTGTTGTAGGTAATAACATCTGGAGGACAACCACTCAAACTCATATTCTCTAAGACATCAATAGCCGGATTAAGATTTTTCATCCGACATAGGCCACTAATTAACATGTTATATGTGATAATATCTGGAATCCCACCAGACAAAACCATGAGTTGGAGGACATTAACGGCTTTTCTAGTCCGGTCAATATTGACAAGGCCCCTGATCAACTTTATGCAGGAAGGGAAATCTGGAATTTGGTTTCTACGAGTCATCAAATCTACTAACTTTGCTGCATTGAGTAACTTCCCACGAATGCAAAAGCTTTGAAGGATTTCATTATTAGTTTTCTCATCATTTTCAACAAATGGTCCGTCTGAAGACAACCTTGCAGAATTAGCGTGCTTGCTTAAATTGATTTGTCCATTTAATTTCTTCTGAACATTCATCTTGTCTCGATCCAAGTTCCACTCATTTTGATTACTCACGCTGATTCTATCAAGACAAACACCCCTTTGCTGCCCTCTACACCTTAACGAAGAAGCACTTGCTCCTGAACCATAAACTCCCACCCACTTCAGCCGATAATGCGTTGGATGATTAGTGCCAAAACCAAGATCTGTTTGGTGGGAAATTGAGTTCGAGGTATGCATATTTTGAACCTCAATCATCGATTTATGGAGAATAAATTTGTAATCCATTTATATCCCCTAAATCAAAAAACAACTCAGAACAGCATTTATAATGTATTTCGCCAACTGGCCACTTTGTTCAAGAATTATTTAAGCAGTACTAACTACCAGACCCAATCTTCCACAAGATGAAGCAGTACTAACTACCAGAACCAATCTTCTACAACATGAAGCAGAACTAACTCTTTTATGCTAGTCATCCAAGTAAAGCACAATATACTCCACAGTTCCCCAACTTTCAAAAAATTTCCCAGGGGTCAGGATTTCATAACAGGACATAATACTCATGTTAAACTGCATATTTTTGGTTGAACAAACAAAATCAAATAAGCAGAAAAAATCTCTATCGACGAATTCAAAAGGAGCATGTAATTCTTTCGTCGTACAAAAGGAAAAGATGGATAAAAAACAATTCACATAAAAGCATGATGCAGAACCGAAATGGTCAGAAAATCTGTTCGAATACAGATATCCTAAACGGCAGAACCATATTCAAGAAACTCTTAAAACACAAATGGAAGGAAACTCCATTCTTTTATGGGTTTTGTTACTGAATTTTCCTAGGAAGCAAACAGAATTCTCACAAATGCTTCTAGAGAATTACCAAATATGGCCCTGTTAGGACCTTGTTGACTTTCAGTTATGAAATTGATCTGTTTAATTATATTATTCTCAATAGACCCATATATTATTTGTATAGTAATGTGTTCATGGACCGATTGGATATGACCAAGAATGGATTTTGACGCGATGAGGGCTGTATAAAATCATTTACAATAAGGTTATTTCACCATCTTTTTACTCCAGTAGACTGCAAATTACTCTTGAAAAATGGAAAACACAATAAGAAAATAAATAACTGAATACTACACATACGGATTAAAATTTTCAGAACTATCTTGAAGATATATATTTCGTTTCTTCCTAGAGTCATTGGTCAAGAGATACACATAAAAACGAAGAAAATTACATTGTTACACAGCAGCAGTCAAGACAGAAACCAAGAAAAAGGGTAGCAAAACTTACACCAAATTTGGCCTCCTCAATGGAAGATAGTGGTGTAACTTGTAGAGAGAGACCTGAGCATGGCTGGTGATGGTGGATAAGTTTCTGGGAGAGAGTCGGTGTGTAGAGAGGGTTGTCGGGTATTACGAGGGTTTGACGAAAAATATGTTTTTCTTCCTTTTGAGCATAGGAAATGTCGAAACAAAGTTACAAAGGTCACATGTTAAATATTGCTATAACATTTAAAGGACTGAAAAACAATTAAATAAAGCTAGAGAAATAGAAGTACTAGGGACTGAAACATATGAGAATAATACGGATGGACTTTAGTGCAAGTTATGATTAATGCTATCTAGCGCCAAAGATGTTTAGAATGGCAGGGCCACCAAGATGACTCACATGTGAAGTTATGATGGATTTTGATCTATTAATGCTAGATACAATTATATACACAAGCTCGTGATTTTACTGTATGTTCAATCACACATTGACACTGGCTCAATGGTTTAACTCTTCATGTTTGCCACGCTTACACCATCGAAAAGGAGCCCATTGTTACTTATATGCAGCTTAGTTTAGGGTTGGATATGTTGGTTCGGTTCAAGTTGGTTTTAAGGAGAAAAGTACCGATTCCGAATTTTTTGGTATTTAGTAAGTAGAATCGTCGGGTTCAAATTTAATTATGGAACTGTTCGGTTCTGTTTCATTCGGTTATCGAGTTTCGTACAATAATTAATTTTTTTTAATATTTATAATAACGCTACATTAATTCAACTAATGACACGTTCAATTTTAACTCTTACAAAATAATGTAGCTTAATTCCGTGATATCTTTTGTGCTTCTCTTTCTTGAGTTTTTCATATATTCAACTGCTAAAATCACAAGAAGAAGAAGATAGCAAGATCACAATAATAAATAGAGGCTTTAAATTCGATTTCTCAAGAACGGCAAAAAGACAGTACGGTAGAATAAGATATTTGAATAAAATATAGGTCAATTTGATTAATTGGCATTTGACTGAAAATTAGAAATAAGAAAAATCATGTTTTAGGTTTAGGCTAAATTAAGCAGTTAGCAAATTTATTTAGAAAAAAATAAATTAATTTGACTTATTTAAGATAAAGAAAATTGGAATGTTCAATTCTTTGTATAGAATCGAAAATCGAACTAAAATCGTCGATTTTCGATTCAAATATTCGTTCGAGTATTTAACTTAAAAAGAACCACTCAATTAGGTTCAGGGTTGATTTGGTCAGTTCTGTTCAACCCTAGCTTAATTCTTGTTTTGATTGTTATTTTTCAAAATCACTTCTCTGCTTCACTCATTTTTAGTCACATATTCAAAAAAAAAATCTCCTTTCACGTTTTCAATAACTTTTTCTTATTTTTAATTGTACATGATATATAAAAGGTACTTCTAAAAAAAATGAAAAAAAAGATCATTCAGAACCTCAATTATGACATCTCTTTTCTACCACTTTACTACTCGAAACACAACATTCTTATAGATAAATACTCATTCACATCTTAACCTGAAATAAAATGACTAGAGAGGAAAGGACATGCTCCTCTTTTTGAGGGTACATGCTCTGGTAGTTAAAGGTAGAAATACTGTTGGTCAAGCTATTAATGTGACTTGTGAGGTGGTATGTTATAAGTGAATATTTGCGACAAGAAATGAACCCTAATTTTAGGATGACTGACCTTTTAATCCAGTTCATATAATGTTTTTTTGGAGCCACCTACGCTCGGCCATCCATTCTAAGTTTAAGAACCTAGGTAATAGTATCCCGATCAAACAGCTGACGAAAGACAGTGTGCCATTCCAGTGGAAAACTGAGGCAGCATGGTTGCTGCCTCAATCTTCGATCCGTCCATTAGCTGATTCGTTCGTTGGGGTTCGCCCGCCTAAGCAAAGTCGAAGTACGTGGGGTCCAACTGCAAGAAGATGGACTTTATCGAGACTTAGAATTGACCAACTATTAAGTCTTGGAACGAAATTTTGTAGCTAATAGAATTGGAGACAATGACTGCAAATCATGATGTAGAGGATTTAAGCCCCTGTTTGGTGGTCCTTTTAGTAAATTTTTTAAATAGTGACTTTTTAAGAATATGTGGTTAAAAATTAGAGAAAAATTTTAAAATTATGTATAGAATATTTTATCGTGTGAATATTTGGTTAAAAATGAGTTTATAAAAAAATAAGTGTGAAAAAGAACGAGGGAGAAGCGGTGCTCAATCCCCTTGCCCCAATATTTATTTTCCTTAGGGAAATACATGTAAATGACCCAAATTCAAGGCCATAATTCCAAACTAATCCCAAACTAACCCATTTCACTATTCAACCATATACACTACCTAAAATACCCTTAATATAAAAGGTTTCAAAATAAGTCATTTTAGTCCTCATAACTTTAATTCTAATTTTGGATTCGACAAAATTGTTTGCCCCTTGCAATAAAAATTAACTTTTCTTCACCATCAACTCTTTCCACCTATCTTGAGCCGAAAAATTTGATATTGATTAATAATTTTATTTTTGAATTTTTGCATTTTAGGAAACTCAAAATTTAATGGTATCAGAGCCCTATATCTTGAGAAATTAAAGACATTAGAGAATGGAAGATAGTAAAGAAATTTGCATAGGATGGTACGTTAACAATTCTACTGAATATTTAGATACTGATAGATATATTCAACATCTTGTTAATAAATCAAGAAATTTGAGTGAAAAAATAAAAGATTCGGATAGTCTTAAAATAAAGAAAAAATTTGAAAAGAAAATTACTTTTCTTTTAATGGATTTTGATGAAGTTTTAGACGAAGACATATGATATCTTGTTAAAATACCTATTCTTATAGAAATAAAAACTTTAAAAAGAATTCAAAGAGTTCTAAATAATGAAATTAGGAGAATTGAAGAATTAGAAACTTAAAGATCATGGAAATTGAAAATTCAGAAAATATAGAAACTGAAGTATACGAAGGAGTAGAGGGATATGCCTTAAAAGAAAAATTTGATTGGGAAAAATTTAGAAAAATTAATAGAGCAGAATTAAGTCTAAAACCACCAGGAGAAAATAAATTATTTAATATTTTAGGATCAGCCTTTAGAAGAAAAAAGTTAGTCATTAATGAATATCATGAAATAGAAAAAGCCATAGATATTAAACATACACAGGGAAAAATAAAATTAAATCTTATAACAAAAAGAAATATTAATGAATTCCTAGGAAAATTAAAACAAGAAAAACGAGATAAAATATCTTATGTTTACCTTGCTGGAATACAAATAATAATAAAATCATGTTTTAAATAAGGAATTAATAGTCCTATAATACTTAATCTATAAGATGAAAGATGTATAACTGCAGAAAATGAAAATTCAGGAATAGTAAATGAAACTTAGCCTATAAAAAATTAAAATTTACTTGTTATCCAAGATATTGTGTGCATATAAATGATAAAAATTTAGATGATTGTCTTAGTCTACATTTTAAGATGACTAATAAAATATTAAAAGATGATAATAAAGTCTTTACTATATTATATCAATGATTATATTGTTATACAAATAGTAATTATGGAAATATATATAAAGAAAAGCCTTTCGTAGAAATTGACGAAGAATTTAGGGATATAGGAGAAGCAATCTTACCTAGAGAACAAGACATAGAAGAAATAGAAAATTTTGAGATAGAACATGATGATACTATAAGTATTGATCAACCTATAATATCAAAACAAATAACATATAAAGAAAATAAAATAATTATTGGAAATAATACAATAAGACATAGTATTTCAAAAATAATACAAAATAAAAATAATAGTGTTTATGGAATCAAAGGAAAGTTTTTTAATGGAAATAAATGGATAAATGAAATTAAAATACTTATTGATACTGGAGCAAGTCAGAATCATATTTGCTTTCTTATTGATGAAGGGATTAAAAAGAAAAAAGTTGAACCTTATAATTATAGAGATTTTGAAGGAAAAATAAACTCTTGTGATATCATAGGACAAGTACAAATTAAATTAGGAAATTTATTATTAAGTATAGAATGTTATATTGATAATAATATGAATTTTGATGAACATCCAATATTATTAGGAAATTCATTTTTAAATAGTCTTGATAATTATAAAATAGACAAGGAAGGAATTCTTATTATACATCAAGGAATAACTATATATTGCCCTAAAGGAAAATGAGTAGAGAAATAAAATTCTCAATAAGTGTATATATACAAATAACTGTATTTGAATCAAAAATAACTACTTGTGCTCTAATTGATACAGGAACTGAGATAACTGTCTTTAAAGAATTTTTATTACCAAAGTGGATTGAAAATAAACAACAATTAACTCTACAAGGAATAACTGGAGTAAGAGAATCTTTAAAATATAAAAATGAAAATATAGAAGTTATAATAGGATCTAAAATAGTAACCATAAGAAATGTTTACCAATATAATATTAATGATTGTGATATCATTCTAGGAAATGACTTTTTACAACAGTTTAGTCAATATAGTCAAAATATTTATACTATTCAATTAAAAACACCATGTGGATATTTACTAAAAATTGCTAGAGAATTTAAACCATTCAGAGTTCAGCCAGCTCAGCGTGGTGAAAAAATAGAATTTATACCAAAATTACTCAATTATTCAATCAAAACAATTACTCTTGATCAAATAAAAGATCTTTTAGTTAAAAATTATTATGAAAACCCACTTGAAAAATGGGAAAAATAAAAAACAACAGCTAAAATATAACTATTAGAACCAACAATCATTATTAGAGTCAAACCTATGCTCTATAATCAAGAAGATAAAGAAGAATTTCAAGTACAAATTCAAGAACTTCTTAATCAAAAACTTATAAGGAGAAGTAATAGCCCTCATAGTAGCCCAACTTTTATGGTTAGAAACCATTCAGAGATAAAAAGAGGAAAACTTAGGATGGTAGTAAACTATAAAGAACTTAATAAAAACACTAAATTTGATGGATATTATCTACCAAATAAAGAAGTATTAATAAATATTGCCAAAAACAAAAAATATTATTCTAAATTTGATTGTAAATCTGGATTTTGGCAAATAAAACTAGAAGAAAATAGTATACCATTAACAGCATTTAATGCACCACAAATTTATCAAAGAAGAATGGATGAAGTTTTTAAAACCTATAATTTTCTTATTGTTTATGTTGATGATATACTGGTTTGCTCAGAAACGTATGAAGATCATCTTAAACATCTTAGAATTTTTGCTACACTTTGCTCAAAAGAATGTATAATACTTAGTCAGAAAAAAGCAGAAGTAGCAAAACATGAAATTGAATTTTTAGAAATGATAATAAATAGTGATGGAATAAAATTACAACCTCATATTTCAGAAAAAATAATTTTATTTCCTGATAAATTAGAAAATAAGCAACAAATTCAAAAGTTTTTAGGTTGTCTTAATTATGCTGAAGGATTCATAGAAAAACTTGCAGAAAAAAGAAATAAACTTCAGAAACTATTAAGAAAATCAAATAAATTAGGTTGGAATGAAGAACATACTCTTTGTGTTAAAAATTTAAAAGAAAATTGTAAAAATTTACCTAAACTTAGACTTCCTGATGAAAAAGATAAATTAATAGTTCAAACCGATGCTTCTGATTTATATTGGAGTGCTTTATTAAAAACTGATTTAAATGAAATTTGCAGGTATACTAGTGGAACATTTAATAATGTTGAAGTAAATTATTCGACCAATGAAAAAGAATTATTGGCAGTTGTTAAAGGAATAAACAAATTTAAAATGTTTTTGTTACCCAAGGAATTTATTGTTCAAACTGATAATACTCAACTTAACGGACTAGTAAATAATAAATTATCAAATTCACCTCAACATAGAAGATTACACAGATGACAAGTGTTACTATCTTTTTATAATTTTAAATTTGAATATATTAAAGGAAAAGAAAATTTATTTGCTGATTTCTTGAGCAGGAATCATGAATATGGAAAAGATTGAAGCATTTACAAAGGAATTACAAGATCTTTTAACAGATTTTAATGCAGATTATCTTACTGTTCAAGAAGATCATCTTGATATTCGACAAACTTTGTGTGATTTATCAAGCAAAGTTGTTGAAAGTGGGAAAAAGATTGAAAAATTGAATGATAACAAGGAAAAAATAGTTGAAAAATTGTCAGAATGTTTAGACTTTTTTGCAAATTGTAGCCAGGAGTATCTTCCTTTAAAAGGTGAATACAGCCGAAAGGCTAGTCACATCCCATTTCGGGAGATTAATACATCCACCTCGAGTGGAGAATCAAAATTTAAGAGAAATGACTCTCTTACCTCGCAAGAGGAAAAAATCATAAAAAAAGGGTCCACAACAACCACCTATCAGTATGGACAAATTGTTGGAAAAATTTACAAGTGGAAAAGGAGCCGCTGAGTCTAGTACTCAAACATCCTTATCAAAAAGCCCATTGGAACAGCCTACTGTTATCAGTGAATTCCAAGAAGATAAAAAAGCACCGATTGGTGACCTTAAATCACCAAAGGGAATAATTGCTACTCATCACATCAGAGCTAATCTACATCCAATGGAAAATGAGTATTATGAATTTTTAGAATGGATATATAATTTCAGAGAAGGAAGTTCTCTATATTTGACAGCCCTTCCAACGGCGATTTATCCAAGGATCAGTGCAGTTCAAGGAGTAGATCCTAATATTGTTCGAAAATTGGCAGCATTTGGATTTTTAGATCGACTCTTCCCAGGGATAGATCTAAAAGAAATTGAACAGTTTGACAAAGAATTTGTTAATTGTGTTAAAAAATTCAGCGATAAACAACCGATTGAACTGAGATTTTACACAATTAGTCCTGAATATAAAGAACCAGAGTGGTATGGAGAACATCATCTCATCACAATTCGGAAAAATAATGGAAATCCACTCAAGGAGATTCAGATTTTTAAAGAATTACCCACTATTAATAGAAAATGGATGATTTACAGACGAGCTCTCGGAATAAAATCAGTCTGCTCAACAATACAATTCTTTTATGGAGAAAGATACATGGTCTATGGTATGAGCAATAATTGGATCCTTATCTGTAGAGGAGATAAAGAATCAAAAATTCTTGAAGAAAAAAATTTGTGGAATTATGAACGATCAATTCTCTGGAAGTGAAGAATGCATTAAAGAAGCCTGCCGACTTATGGGACACGTCCACAAGTAAAGGACGATCAAGAAAAACGTGACCGACAGCACCATGTGAACTTTGAAAATAAGAAGGATTTGTCAAATTTGGAATCAAAAGAAATTGCCGACACTGGAATAAAAACAACCGACAAGCACTTAAATATTTTCAACCACATTTGAAATTATTGTACTTTTTACTTTTGTGTTGTAAAAATCTGATTGGCCAGAAGTTTCTCAGTGAAGTGCGAGCCTTTCTATAAAATGAGACTCCTCTCATTAGAAAAGATCATCGAAAATTAGCCATCTGAAATCTCATCCTGAACTACCATCTCAAACTTTCAACAATGATCTTTGTAATCATTCTCATTAGAGAGTAGAAACCACTCTTCGGAGTATCAATCTTTGTAAAAATCCTTGTATAATAGCTTTCAAGCTATCTTCAGATCAATAAAATCTTTGAGTTTGAAATAAATCTTTTATTACGCTTTGAGTGTTGTTCTACACAGTGAGTCTGTTTGAGAGTTTTGAGTGTCTTTTTGTCCATTTTGCTGTGATGCTGTTGGACTTTGGCCAACTCTTGTGACGAAGGTGACCAGGAACATATAACATTCTTGCTATTTGGCGAAGCGTGGTAAGGCCCTTATTTTAAGCTTCAAGGAAATTTATTGTCTAAAAATTTGCATGAAAATTATTATATAAGAATTTTTATAAGATTGTTTACTTTGAAGAACTTTTATCATGGAAAGTTACGAATTTTATTATAGAACTGTACCTTTTAGATATACTAATAGTATTGATTATAGTCACATGATAGAAATTCCAGAAACTTATGATAGTTATACTAGAGGAATAAATTTCATAAAAAGAGATAGTAGATATTATGAAAAATGTCTTACAATTGTATCATTTGGACTAAAAGAAAGATTGCCTAAAGAAATAATAAAAATGATTATATTTTTCTAGTTAAACAATGAAAATAGTGAAAGAACTTTTGAAACTATAGAACAGCATATAAGTTATAATGAAGTTTCTGAATTATATGATTTTGATCTTAGTTTTGATGATATAGAATAAGGATATGCCTGGAATAACTAGAAAATTTTGTGATAATAAAATAAAAATCTTAGAAGAACAGATAATAACTGACAATAATCGTAGAGAAATAGAAAAAGAAATTTCTAATTGGAATAAAATTAAAAGAGAATTATTAAGGAATGAAATTACAAGAGAATTAAGAAGAGAAGAACAATTTAGAAGAGAAATAAGACAAATGATAAATAGTATAATAATTAATTCCTTAAACTTACCAGACTAATATGAGTTTACCAACAAAAATAAAATTTGATAAACAAGAAATAGAAAATATTAGATTACCAATAGGAAGTTATCAAACTAAAAAATGGAATACAACTCTGTTTTAACCTTTAAGCTCATGGGGAAATACAGATGAATGGTTAAATATGACTACAAATTGGACTAATGCATTTTTATGGCAACAATTAGGACAATTAAAATCTAAAGATATAGAAGCTATAGACGAAATAAATAATATAGATCCAAAAGATAAAATAGTTAAAGAAAGATTAGAAGTTTTGAGCAAAAATATGTCTAAACAATTTAATAAAATAAAAGAACAAATTAATAATTTAGAAATACTTGATGAAGCTAAACTTGAAGAAATTCAAAATCAAATATCAAAAATTGCACAGAAGAATAGTATTAATAAAATAGCAACTTTAGAAGAAAAGATAGATATTGTTAATTATAAACTTGATATTATATTAAAGAAATTAAGATTTGAAATTGAAAAACCATCTTATAAAAAACCTAAAATATGAGTATGAATGATAAAATTAATTTAATTGAGAAAAATATAAAAACAATTGATGAAAAAAATAACTAGAATTGAAATAGGCTACGAAGAAGAGAAAGAAAGACTACAAAATAACTTTTTAAGAACAGAAAATCTTTTAAATAGAATAATAGAAAATCTAAATAAAGAAAAACCATTTAAACCAGATTATGCCAAAGAATTTAAAGAACTCAGAAAGAAAATTGAAAAATATGAAGAATTAATAAAATTTAATGGAGGATTAAAAAAAGATATAGAAAGATTATTGATTGATCTTAGAAAGCAAGAAGAAAATCTTATAGAAAAAGAAGAAGGAAAATTAAGTATAGAAGAACAATGAACGAAGATATTGAAAATTTAATATTTAACTTAGAAGATTTAAAAATTTGTGAAGAAATAACTAAAAATCATATGGTCGGAAAAACGGGAGGACCACGAGCAGTCAAACAAGAAGAATATGGAGAAACTAGCACAGCTAGATATGAAGCAGAAATAGACCCTAGAAGATATGTTAATACAAAAGTAGATTTTAAAACTACCAAAGAAAGAATGTATAGAGACCAATTTAAACCAGTATTAAGAGCATCAAACCCAATGAAAATTGCAGGTTCATATTTAAATTTAGATTGTGAATTAGATGTTAGAAGAGCTATAAATGAATGGAGTACTAATATGATGGCACACTTTAATTATAATCGCAGTAATACAGATAATAAAAATAGAACTGAATATTTATTAGCAACATTTAAAGGAAATGTTTTTAATTGGTATAGATGATTAGAAGAAACAACAAAAGGCATTTGAAAAGATAGTATTGAAGCAGGATTTGGAATTAGTATAATAGAAGGAATAAATAGAGTCGCTACAAGAATTTATAGAGAATTTGTTGGAGAAGACTGGGTAAATGAAAGTACTAAAGCAAGATTAGAAGAAATAGAAGATGCTAAAAATAGAATGGAACATTTACAAATTTGTAATATGTGTTACCTCAATGAATATTGTTGTGAATATAGTAAATATTATTATATGATATTTGGAAGTGGAGCTGATAATAATTATTATAAGGAAGTTTTTATTAGAAAATTACCACCACCATGGAATAATTATT
The DNA here is from genome assembly GCA_035079005.1 of Fraxinus americana. NCBI lineage: Eukaryota > Viridiplantae > Streptophyta > Magnoliopsida > Lamiales > Oleaceae > Fraxinus > Fraxinus americana. The sequence continues at coordinate 4,256,469 of CM068717.1, read as the reverse complement.
TTCAAAATAAAATTAAAAAAAAACAATTAGGAAGAAATGAAGAATGATATACATTAGGATTTATTATAAGAACTATAAAAGATGAAATAAGTACTATGTGTAGTAATCAAATGATTTATAAACAATCAGGATTTATACAAGATATGATTTGTTGTAGATATACCGAAGTACCAGGAAATTGGGGATGTTATGATTATAAAAGAAAAAGAAAAATAAGACCCAAGAAATATAAAAAATATAATAAGTTTAAAAAGAAATATTTTAAATCAAAAAGAAAATATTTTAGAAAAAAATATAAACCTTATAATAAAAAACCATTAGATAAAAAACGATGCTAATGTTGGAATTGCAATGAAGAAGGACATATAAGCACTGAATGCCCAAAAAAGAAAGTTAGAATATTAATTACGAATTTTGAACAAATTAGAGATGAATGTGAAAAAGTTGATATTGAAGAAATAGAAATAAATGAAGAAATATTTGAAGAAAAATCAAATTTAGAAGAAACGTCTAGTGATGACGAATAAAAAGTTTAAGGACTTGTTTTGCAATAAATACCCCATTTCATTAAGGGTAAAATTGACTTTTTAACAAAAATCTTAAAAACCTACTATTCATATGTCATTTTGCAAAACCTCCCTTTTCCTTACAAAGATAAGAAAATATAATGAACGGGACAGCGGACCAATCTATCTTTTATCAAACGAGCCTACCATGGCAAAAAATTCTTTTGGCGGACAAACGCATGACCATAAAATCTTACTCTACAGCCAGGACAATGACAATACTACTCCCCATTCAGAACCACCTGTAATCTATGAAGATTGAAGAAAAACCATAACAGTTTCCAAGTGAATTTGGAGTTAAAGAAGATATACTTGTTTGCTTTTTCTTTAAATCCTTCTCTATTTGCGTCCTAATTGCGAATGCATATTCTAGTTAGAGAAATTTTCGTCCCGTCGATTCATAGGCAGATGAGCGAAGCTTGGGCGAAATTGAAGCAGCCGGAGACAATACGACGGCGTAGAGCGCTGGGGAGAGTGGATAGGGAGTTAGAAAAGGGGAATTACAAGGCAGCCCTGTCTCTGGTCAAGCAGTTGCAAGGTAAACCCGGTGGTCTTCGTGGCTTTGGTGCCGCCCAACAGGTATCTTCCTACTTCTTTCGAAAGGCCAACTGATTTACCTTAATATCTCAAAATGTGCAAGCATGCAGCAACAATTTAACAAAATGAAAGACCAACTGATTTACCTTAATATCTCAAAATGGTTGAAGCGAAGGGTAGCTTTTTATTTAAAGAATTATATTTTAAGAGCATGTTTGTCTAAACTTAAAAGAAAAATTCAAAGTTAACCTTTTTATTCCAGAATTTTGTTCTAATAGATGCCAAGGTTGGTGAGTTAATTTTTCATTTTTTCTTGACTTAAGATATCATATTGTATATTTTAGTTTGTGAATAACGTTTATGTAAAGATCTAGCATTTTCTTATCATACGAGGCAATTGGTCATCAACCATAGTATTGAAAGAACATCGCGCCAAAACATAAGAAATTAGTTAAAAACAAGATAGATTATGTTGACATGCCCAGGTGCCTAGAAGAGCATTTCAATCATTTGTTTGAAGTTTTTATATTGTACAGGTGCCTAGAAGAGTATCATCCTTGGATGAACTAAAGTTGAGTGGAGAGGTGAAAATATCCTCCCTGGAATTGATAGTTGATTCAGTTCTTCGTTCCATCAAATTTAGCTTAGAGTTTGCATTGTTGGAGGATGAGGAAGAAGAGGTGTCTTTTTTTTTTCGAATTCCAGAATTTTTTCTCATTTTTGTGCACCTGAAAGGCACAAGTAATTTACATTTTAGAAAGAAGCTCTGCAAAATGTTTTGTTGAACAAGCAATATCATACAACAAAAAGTTTCAAGATATTCATTGGATAGATCAGTTGGATTATTCTGTATCTTTTCTATTTTGTTAAATCAAATTATCTTTAACAGGTATCTTTGTTGGGATTAGGAAATTTGATGAACGGAGAAATTCATGATTCTCCTTTTGAAGATCATCCAATGTGTATGCAGGTAAGATGCCCTTTCTCCCATTATATCATTTTCTATGTACATGCTGCAGTTAGAAGGCACCTTTATCAATGAAGATGCTACAAAATTATAGGTGAAATCTAATTGAACCTAGAGTTTCCTATCACCAATGCAAGTTGTTAAGTATTTGCTTCTAAAGTAGATTAAAATTAGAAAATACACACTAGTTTATTATATCAATATAATACATAAAAAGGAATTCTGAAGAATGGTCATCATAATTATTTAGCATTATGACATCTCTATCAAATTACTGAGGTCATATACCAGTTGCATGTATTCATGTCCAAAATCGTGTCACTGCATATATGTCACACCTCTACTAACACTGAAAATAGATCCCAGATCGTTTAAAGCAATTACTCACATTATAGCAATACTTGATGGTTACCATGAAGATCCATGTGAAATTCCTCCGCACATTGGTTCACTGAACTTAAGGAATGAAAAGCTGGCTAATTAACAGAGTATATGCTTTTCTTCATTTCCTTTATCTGACTGCGGACATCACTAGCCTAATTAACAGAGGATAAATGTACATTTCATTCCAGATTGCATGCTAAGATTTAAATGTGAGCGTTCAGGAATTTGTCCATGGAAAGTAAGAATATGATCTGCACTAGCCTAGGTCATTCGGGTTTCAGATTGCATTCTAAAGTTCAATTTGGGTTACTTAATTCATGCCTTGAATTGTAGCTCTCAGTCTTAGTAAATCCAATTTCTTCCAGTAATGTTACAAGCTTACCCAATCTATTTTTTTAAAAAGCAGCTCTATGTGGCCTGCCGTTCCATTTGAATATATTTGCTCTTCAATTAACACTTTTGCCCCCACAATGATTTAAGCTTTCATATTCTGTCAGTAGACCACATTGGATCTGCAACTTTGCAATGTTAGATATATTGGTTATTTATACACAGCATTTTGCCATTTTCCTGCAGTTAATTTATTGAATTTATATATGTTTCCAAAATCAGTATTTGCAGTTCTGAACTCTAGTAAGCTTTTTATTTATTGTGTTTGATAACCCCACTGTTTTCACCATTGCATTTTGCATCATCACTCCCACTCTTCACGGTCTGCAATTGTATTTCTTGCAGCATGAAGCTGGTCATTTCCTAGTTGGTTACTTGCTTGGGGTTTTACCAAAAAGATATAAAGTACCTAGTGTGGAAGATCTAATGCAGGACAAGTTTGCTAAAGGAAATGTGGAATTTCTGGGCTTCGAGTTTCTAAGAGATGTAATTACACTCTTGTAACTTGCTATTTTATCTGCTGCTACTAATATTATGGCAATACTGAAGAGCTTCAAAATTTAGCTAAATAATTGTTTTTTATTTGTTTTATTCTGCCCTAATATATGATCAGACAATGCAAAAGAAAGCTAACATATATTTTAGTACTGTGTGTTGTTGCTGGATCAATTCCTCGTAAAATTTTAAGCCATTACAGTGCGGTTATCTTTAATTTTATATGCAACATGGTTCCTCATAAGCAGACTTGGTTTCTTTTTCCAAATCGGGCCACACATGTGGAATTATCATAAAATTCTCTCTTCTATAAGTCTATGCTGCGGGGCAGGGGTGGGGTGATTTTAGTTATTCGTATTCAGTACGCACACATATTCATTTGGTCAATTGAGCTTTTTATAGAAGTTTATGAGAATTTCTATTGCATCGGTTATTTCTGCCATTTCTGCCAATCTCAATATAATAAACTGTGGCTGATGATGATGGCTTTAACTGTCAACGTGTAGAGTAACCTCATATCTTGTTGATCAACCATAGAAGTTCATGTGGTCAGGTTCGGCTACCTCCATGCATGTCAAAACTCTGAAATGTCATTCCATATAGATCTAGAGTATCTGAGTATGGTCATTGAATGCAAAGGCTTCATTTGTTTTTCGGCATTTGAGCTAAAAACACTTCAATTTCCGACTTCAAATCCCTATCTTTTGTTTCATATCTAACGTGACATAATACCTAAAGAATAAAATCAAATGTAGGGTTTAAACCACACCGAACTGAACCATGAGACTTTTACAAGAAACTGGGGCCTTACCTACCTTGACCATGTTTACCTTTCTTGTGCATCAATTTGTGCAGGTTTATATTGAAACCACGTCAAAAAAAATCTTTACCAAAGGAAAGCTGAGTAATGAGGTAAGGTTTCTTTTCAGTTACTGGTTCACGTTTCTATTGGAACTTCAATAGTTGAAACATATGAATTTTACACTTTCCATTGCATAGATATTATCTACTTCCATGGCAAAAATACAATGACTTAGGTTGACTAAATTACTAGCCCTGCCAAGTTGCCAACAGTGAATGTTCCTCAACTGTTAACTAGTTTCAGGGAAGAGATCAAAATAATAATCATTGCATCACGTAATGTGAGTTAATGCTCTAGGTCATGAATATATAGGTCGTGAAGAATTAATGCTCCAGGTCATGAATATATAGGTTTGATAAAAATACAATACCCATGGTCCCATGGTATAATATTAAACTCTCTTAAGAACTGTCCTTGGGTTTGCCTTGGCATTCATTTGCTTCATATCCTATTTTCATTTTCTAGAGTAGGAAATTGAAATTGCTCGAGGTAGAGAAATAGATTTATATGATTTACATTATCTGGAGCTATATTTGTTAACCAACCATCTACTTTAAATTTTGTAAAACAGACATTTGCATAGAAAACTATTATGTGGGCATTATTATTATATTGATGTTTTTAAATGTGGAGTCCACCATTCAAATATGAAATCACTTTGCCAAAAAGGTACCATAGACCTAAAAGTCAACCAGGACATTTCATTTGAAATTGCGTAGCTTCTTTTTATCTGAACAATGCCGAGATCGCTGAGCCGGGGAAATTTTATTGCAATCCAATTAAAGCATGAGCAAGCTGTTGTTTGAAACCGGAATTTCTTACCATAAAGAATCGTAAGGGCAATAAATAATTCTACAATTTTTCCCCTGAGAATGTCGTGTTTTTTGTGAATATTGTTCGATATTATCTGGAAGGGTATATTAGCAGATTCTTAATATTTGGTGGTGGCACACTTCTCCTTTGACAGACTTTGAAAAAGTTTTTACGCGTTATACTTGGAGGCTTGGTCGCAGAACATCTGTTGTTCGGATACTCAGGGTTGCTACACTCTGATGTTGAGAAGGTCATTTTATGCTTATTATGATGTAAAATCTCTATACAAGCATGATGGAGTGCTAACTGTTGGTTCATCTACTGTGAGACAGTTGGACAGGGTGCTCAAGTGGCTGGGCTTCACAGAGAATGAAGCTGACTCTCTGGTCAGACAGGCTACTGCGGATACAATCTTGATATTAAGTCGTCATAATGAGTCAAGGTCGAGCCTAGCAGAGGCTATGGGTTTGGGAAGATCAGTTGGCTTTTGCATCGATACAATTGAGAGAACTTTGAACTTTGGAGAAGTTTAGTTATTAGCCCGTGTTTGGTGTCATTTTTTTTGAGAAAAACATTGTTATAAATAGTGATTTTTTGTAGAATGTGGTTAAAAAGTAGGAAACGTTTTGAATTTACGTGTAGAACATTTTATTGTGTGATTGAAAATGAGTACGTAGAAAAAAGAGTTTTAAAATGATGAGAGACTAATAGGGGCGTATTTTGGTTTGGCCGATGCTGTTAAATCGTTTGCTGTATTCAGTTTTGAAAAACTGTATGTCGGCTCTTTCGCTCAACCTATTCTGTTGTTGGAAAAGGAAAAAGAGATTGTCGTTTACTCTTAGCTCTTTCTTTTTAGGAAAGAGGGCGAAAGATAGGATAGGATAGGATGGGAAAAAAACTTCTCAAGGATTAAATTGAATTTGAAAAGTCCATAGGTTGACTTTTAATTTGTAGACTCCGGGCAATGGTTGTCTTTTGACTTAAAGCGAATTTTGTACGGTGTTTTAAAAATCGGATTGGTCTGGTCGGATCAATCGGAACCAGCACCTAAATCGGTCCGATTAGAATTATAAAACCTCTAAAAAATTTTAAATGTATATTTTTTAAAATGTTGTAAATTTATATTTTTTATTTTTTAAAAATCATCGGTTCGATCTCGGTTTAACCTTTTGATCTTTGACCCTTTCTATTTTTCAGGTTGGTGGTTGTATCTGTTTTCAAAACATTGCTTGCGCCAGAGTTGCATCCATTCTTTCAAAATTTGTGATACAATTCTCACCTCTTCTTTCAAAATTCTTGAATTTCAATTTTTCATTTTCAAATTTTTTTATTAGACTTTCCTCCTACATACGCAGGACCTTAAAACTTGCATATTTTCCTTTTTTGTGTGATTTTAATTTTGTGAAATTGTTAAATAGATTAATCATAATTAAATTAATCAGTTCAAAGGCAGCTGTATATTTTCGAATCCAACGCGATACACAACCAAGTAGAGAAATTTAAAAGTCTCGATGAATTTTTATTATTCAAAATTCAAAACTATCATTTTTCTTTCATACAATGTCGTCTTCCTCACATCCCCTGCGAGTGTGCTCTAGTTCCCATTCTTGTCCATTCCGAACCTCTCCCTTTGCCTTGCACATTCTCAAATCTCAATTCCCACTCTTGCATATTGTAGAGTCCACATTTGAGTCGACTTGACCATTTTAATAATAAAAGGTCGTTTTTAAAAATATTTAACCTAAAATAATGGCTTTCTTTAAATTAAAATATTTAAAAGTAATACTATTTTTCTCACCATGCACATGTCAAGAAGCTTGTTCACATGTACCACGATGATCCTTTATAGATTCTCTCTCTCTATTTGCTACAAAACAACCAGTGCACGCACACATACGCACCTCGTAAGCATTACCACCCCACCGCCGGGACAAACCACCATAAACGCCGCCAAATTTACGGAATCACATGTATCCTTAAACACTACCGACAAACCAAACCACCTGCCCATAAAATCTCGTCCAAACGAAGAAAATCTTGTACTAAAATTCCCAGAAAAAAAACATGGAACATTTCAGATCAAAATCACACAATGGTGGAAGAATGCAAATGCAGAGTTATAACAAACCCAACTCAAACATGCAAGATTTCAGGTGTCACAGTATTGCCTCATATGAATCATCGCCCTCGGGTCCAAACAAAACGCGGATGAATAATAATGTCGCTGCTAAAGATCAATGGAAGTTCAAGAGAGGGAAGTCGACAAACGGGTCGGTTTTGAAGAACTGGAGTTTCAGTGACCCGGAGTTGCAGAGGAAGAAGAGGGTGGCTAGCTATAAGGTGTACACTGTTGAAGAGAAAGTGAAGGGATCTATTAAAAAGAGTTTTAAGTGGATTAAGGAGAGGTACACACAAGTAGTCTATGGCCAATCTTGAATTTGCTGTAATTGCTGCTTCGTTCTTGTATTTTATACTGTACATCTCTTTGCTTTGTTATAAGTTGCCCGCTTGTAATTTTTTTTCTCTCCCTTCAACCCACTCCCTCTTTTCTTTTTTCCTTTTTCTTGTCAACCATTCTCAGTGGCATATTTTATTAATACAAAATTATAACACAATATAACAAAAATAAATGTAAATTTTGTTGTCTGGGAATGAGAACTACAATGAAAGGTTAAATAACTCTACGTCAACGCCTTACCTTATCATCATACATGAAGTGTCTCTCATGCTCTTGATCACTTTCATTATAACAAAAGAGATTGTGTAAATTCGTGATTGTATCCGAATTGAAAAAGTCAGATAGCATCATCACAGCCTTCATTAATATAGACAAGCATTTCCAGCATATTCTATAGACCTCATGTATAAAGGTTGAAAACCCATCCCTCAATGCATCAAATTGTCAAGATATATGCACAATTTTATAAATGGAACAGGGTAAAACTTTTGACAATGAAAATTTGCCTACTCAGACTGCAAGTTGAAGGCGGGAGGGGGGGGGGGGGGGGGTGTAAAACCAGCCAAGGAAAGGCGCTCTTAATTTTTTAGGTAATTTCAATAAGAGTAATCGAGGTTGGTTTAAAATGTGGAGAAAAAGGACATGCTGTCTTTTGCATTCATTTTCTAGCTTTGCTGCAAATACGGACAGAAAAATCTAAGCAAAAGAGCAATCTTGCTCAAATAAACCAAGTCGCCAAGGTGCATCATCATAAGATGAAGACCAGGGTTTTGTAATCACTAGAGAATCCATAGACGGTTGGGAGTTCATTCCTTCAGACGTTTGGTTAAAAAACTATTGAACTCAACCTTGCAACAAGAGATTGTACTCTATACCATGGTATGAAAAAACCCTGCTGAGGTCCGCCTCACTGTGAAGCGCAACTTCTGTGCCTCTAGGCTCAATCTGTGAGGTAAAAAAAATGAGGCGCTCGCCTCTACATCTAAGGCAAAAAAAATGAGGCGCGCGCCTCATTTGAAGTATGTTTTTTTCAAGTTTTTGAAAAGGAATTAAAAAAAGTCCTCTTTAAAAAAGAGAAGGACCCATTTAAAAAGACATTTTGGGCCAAACAAAATATTAAAATATCTAGAATATCAAAAGGCAGCCAGAAATCCTTCTACGCGGCAAGCAGAAATCTTCCTAGAACTAAACGACAGCCAAAAAACTTATCTTCAATCCTTCGCTTAAAAGAGGTCCTCAAGTGCTGCTTCTATGTCTCTTTTCTCTTTTGCTTCTGCCTTCTTCTAATGACTTACAATTTAAAATTGTTTCACTAGACTTTGCTAGGTTTTTTTCTTGTTCAGTATATCGACGCCAGATTGCACCTGTTCTGTTCGGCAGATTGCACCTGTTTTGTTTGTGATGAGGCTTACGCCTCAAAACGTTTTGAGGCTTACGCCTCGTCTCATGACAAAAAAAGCCTCAGTACCCATTTACGTTTTTTCAAACTATGCTCTATACAACCAATTTATCTTACCAAACACGTCATCAAGAAACTAGTAAAATCCAACAGAAAAACATTTCAAATTAGCAGTACAAATTGTTGGTCGAAGTTAATTTTGCGTAAAAGCTGAAAAAGACGTTGAACATAACTTCCGAGAAATTAAGGAGTTATCACCTCAATGATACAGAGCCAAGGATTTCACACCCACACATGATTCTCAACCACAATCAAACAAACAAAAGCAGTGGCAAAAGCCCATCCAGCTACTCGAATACTTAAAAACCAACAGCATAGATTTTGTTGAAAGCTAGCGTTACAATGGCAAATTTACAGTTCTAGAAAATACCCAGCATCAGCAATAAACAAGGTCCGAGAGGTAGGAATAGAAGGGCACATGGAATTAAAGACCCACGCCACCAAGGATCAGTGCATGTTCAGTTTCATAATCTGCTTTGTCCATTTATCGGCTAAAGATCTTCGTGAGCACAAATACCAACCCCCATTTCCTTGATTTTCCAAATCAAATCTTCCCCCGAAAGCATCTTCAACATTCCTAATCCTAACTCGCATCTATCACACAACCTGACAATAAACAAGAACGTGACAATGCGTGCACTCAATAATGTACCCTCTCTTCATCATCGAAATTCAGATTCTCAATACCCTTTATTGTGGACTCATAGTTCCTTGCGCTAGCATTGTTCCTGCCAGATGAGGCATGCTTGGGATCTGAGGATCCACCGAGTGGTGAACTTCTTTGCCCACTGGATATTTTGTGCATAGTCCCCGGACTAGCCTCAGGGGTGCGAGAACGGGTGGGATCAGATTCATTTCCCATAGTAAAAGTGTCCCGGCTTCCAGAAACTGCACCTCGCCTCAATGATCCACTAGACCTTCCCAAAAACGTGGAGCTCGACATCTGAAAAATTCAATTATTAAAATAGAGATCACAAAAATCACATTTTGGATTTTATTGAAAAATTTATTGTAAAATACGGAATCATCTGTATCTATCCAAAGATCTTTTCCTGAAATGTCATATATAAGTATAACCTTTACTGATCCTGACTCCTGACAAAAATACAAAACAAATTGGCTTTTTATATTAGAAGGTAATAGTTTATCTCATGTTAAATGGCATTCACCCTCGGTGAGGAAAACATAATTAAATTGTTACTCATTTTTGTGTATTATAATTGCAACATTATGGTTGCTTTTCTCTGTTCAAATTTTCTTGCGCAAGGACCAAACGTGTCTAGCTACTTCTACCATTTCTGATTGAGCAGGAAGAAAAATGCAAGCTCTAGGGGTTCATGCAGAGAAAGCATACTAGAAGCCATATAGTCTTTAGGACCAGAATAAGGTCATATACTTTCTCACGTGTTTCACAGGGGAACAGCCCAGATCTTTCATGTAAACAGACCATTGCCCACCAAGACGTATAACTATATGATGAGAAAAGTAAAGAAAACAAAATGCAGATAGCACTGAGGAAAGATCAAACTGAAGGGAGAGAGCGACAAAAAGATGAAGATTCTATAACGATAATTTTCTCTGTAACTCCCTTACCGGCCCCATTTTGATATGGAATCTGAAAAAGAAAATGGAAAAAATTCTGGACCTAATAACTATGTGGTAATGCACGATCTATTTCATTGCACCAAGTTTATTGCTCAGCCTCCGAAGGAAACTTGCTAGTGACCAACTATTAACTACATTACAAAGCTCTAATGTACAGTTAAAAATGACTCGTTGCTACTCACCACGGCATCTTTGCTTGTTGAATCATTTGCAACGGGACTCTTCTGCTTGGACAAACTTCCAGCATTTATAAGTTGTCCAGAATTTCTCCTTCGAGAAGGATCTGCAGACGACGCACCACCTTGCCTTCCCTCTTCCTCACCTGAATAAAGTTGACAAATATTAATTTTAAACCACAGGTATGTCAAGAAGGCCTCAGGAATGAAAAAAATACAGTGAAAGGACTCGGTGAGATCAAAATTTTCCTGTAGCTATTATCTATCTAACGGGAGTTGCAGAGAGAGGAAGAGAGAGAAGCAATAACAGGAAATTACCAGGCTGCCTTTCAGCATTGGGGATTGCAGGGGGTAGTCCTGAGCTTGTACCAAGAGTTTGGCCCTAAAGAAAGCATATACTCCATCAAATGCATGAATAGAAAATTACCTACTGAAAAAAGTTCGTTGTTATATCACTTACAAGAGTCCTCGAAGGAGGAGCACCCATCTGTGATTGTTGATACTTCAAAATAGTCCAATCAAAAACATGATCAAATTGGAACCCTGCAAGCAAAATGACAATTAATTATCAAATCCACTTTTATCTACTTCCTCAAGAGACAGGAATTGATGCATACATGACAAATTCGTGAATAAAAAGTGAAAATTCTAGGCTTTCTATTTTCAAACCTTCGCGAATGAAGAGGTCACGGAATAATCTCTTCAGATAAGCATAATCTGGTTTATCCTCAAAACGTAGTGATCGACAGTAATGGAAATATGATGCAAACTCTGTTGGATAACCCCGGCACAACGCCTGACAAAAAGGTAAGTCAGCATGCACCCTTTTATATAGCCTATGAATAGACATCTACACAGTCTGATTCACAGATGAATACCTCAATGGAAGTTGAAACCTTTTTCTCACTTATTTTCTCATACTTCTGTTTCTTGGTTCCAGCTTTCAATCCCTGCCAAGGAAGGCTGCACAGAATAGATATCATGACGCAAAGCTCAACATGCACAAGGCGCTAAAAAGAACGAGTCGCGCAGCAACTGTCACCTTCCTCTTAAGAAGTACATAAGGACATATCCAAGAGATTCCATATCATCTCTTCTGCTTTGTTCTAATAAGAAGACACCAAAGTTCGAACAAAGAAGGATGTTCAATTAATGAGCAAAGCAGTGGAAAATAATACAAAGTTACAAATAGAAAGAATTGCTCACCTATACCCAGGTGGGTATTCATGCTTGCATATCGTGCCGTTCCAGTCAGGTTTTTGTTCTCCCTGCAATGTCAATGATGGTGTACATTAAATACATAACTAGTTTAGCATAATCCAGAAATTCTAATTCATAGTGAGCTACATCTTATTTAATAAGCCATTGCAATATTGAAATACCGCAACGAAAAATAGTAATGTAAAGAAAATTTAGTGCTTCAATTGGTAAACAACTTTTAGCATTCAAGGTGAATTTGATTTATGTGCCTAGTATATTTTCAACTTTCAGTGTCGCTATTTTTCCTTGCTTTTTGCCTTTTTAAGCCAGTCAATGTAATCAAATAACCATTTTTGCCAATCCACAAATGGAAAGTTAACATCAAACCTAAAGAAGCAAAACAAATAGCATTTCAATATTTACTGGTGTTGAGAGAAAAAAGATAGTGTATATATATATAATGTAATATAATTTCTTAAGCTTTAAATTAAAATAAAATCACATAACTTTCCAGTCAATAGATGAGGATGTCAAAAATATTCAACACTTGCAAATTCAGAAAATTAATGAAAAAAATACCATAACAGATAAGTAAATATATAAACCACTGATATTCCACAACAAAACCAACAGACTTCCAGCTTTACAAGTAAACATTTTCGTTTCTTTTCTTTGTGTTCATTTTTTTTCCCAGAAAAATTATTTACTTAAATTCAATTAAGCATGTGACTAGGGACCTGTGGTTAATCAGATTCACTAAAAGTCTTAGCCATTGAAGTGACACGAATCCTACAAAACATCATTATACATTTGTTCTATCAACACAATGTTGCAGTTACTGGCCTTTCATATCCCATAATAACCAACAGTTTAGGACATAGAAAACGCCTTTGTGCTGAAGAGGAAAAAACAAATGCAACTGTGTTGTATTCACAAATTCAATCCACAATTTATCATTAAATCTTTGTGTTATTCACACCATGCCTCTTTTATATCTTTTTTTTTTTTTTTTGGGGGTGTGGGGGTGGGAGGGAATAACAATTTGTGGGGAGAAAAAAATTGGCAATGGCTGTCATTATTTCTCATTGAAGTCAAAATGAAATTCATCTGAAAGTTGTAAATAAATCCCTGTCAATCTCAAACAGATAAAATATAAGCAAACCCATCCGGTAAGCTCAGGACAGCTGATGCAAAGAATTGGTCATGGATGACAGAAATAATGCCTCATTAGTCTCACCTGTAAGGAATGTGTTGGTGAGTTGATGAGTCTCTATATTTCTTGGCCAGACCAAAGTCAATGATGTAGACCTACATTGGAGACAGTGGTATACATATAAAATGACTACATACATTTTTTTAACAGAATCCTCCAAATTAAACACTCCGTCAAATATAACCTGATTTGCACGCCGTCCCAAGCCCATGAGAAAATTGTCCGGCTTGATGTCTCGATGTAAAAATGATTTAGAATGAACAAATTCAACACGATTGATCTGGAGTTAATATTTGATAAAGCTTACATCAACAAATTTAGTTATGCATATATGAATGTTGCAGAAAAGAGAATATCACTTTTTGATGATGAAAGAACTGAAATCAGTATTAAATTTAAGAATTAACCATTTGATCTGCAAGCATGAGAGCTGTCTTCAGAGAAAGTTTCCTACTGCAAAAATTGAATAGATCTTCTAGACTGGGCCCAAGCAAATCCATTACTAGAACATTGTAGTCTCCCTCCACACCAAACCATCTTACATTTGGTATTCCAGCTGCAATTTAAGGACTATTGTAATTAGAACCCAAATTCAATTGACAAGAAGAGTTCATTTAAGACCAATGATGAAAAAGGAACTATCAATAGTGATTACTTCCACCCTGCAGAATCCTGTATAACTTGGACTCGTACAGTAACTGAGGATGTTTTGTCTTGACATTTTCCTAAAAGCATCATCAAGAGTATCAGAAACAGTAATCTCGTAGAATTGAGGATGAATAGAGCTCACATAAAAACTTAAAAAACATACATGCCATGAATAAACAAAAGGAAATAAATAGATGCAAGTCAATAGCGTAGCATAAAAGTCCACGTGTCGCCAGGATGTAGAAAGTGATATCAGGGCATTTTCTTCTTTAATTTCAATAAAATATTCAAAATGACATTTCATGTCCACATGTTATTTACTTAGTGCAACACATTTTCACGTTGGATCCATTTTTTTATTCAAGTTAGTGAAATTAGAAAAAACTTTAACAAAGCACCGTTAGGTAAGAATCCCAGAAGAACACCACTCACCATAACAAAAAATTTCCATTACTTTCTCCTGAAAGAATGTTGTACCATGGCTTAAGTAATGACCATAAGCTTGGGTTTCTTAAAGAACTATACAGTTGCAGCAAAAACATATTTGCCCGATAGTCTGATACCCTCTTTGCAAAAGGAGTATCAACTGCCAGAGCATGTTTAAGATGAGGCAAATTGGTATGTATTAGTAGAGATGTATATTACGAGAATACTAGATAAAAAATATCCAAGTACAAGCATTATTGTTTGGTAATCATGTTGAAAATGGTTCTATCATTTATATCGGATATTCCATTTCTATGCATTTCCTCCTAAAGCATCAGGCTTTCTCCAAGGTGGTAGGATCCCATTTATAGCATTCATAGTAGAGCAAGAAAATATAGTACCACCACATTTTTTAGCCATATAAAAAAAATCAATTATATCATTACAATGGAGGATAGGAAAAACACCCACCACTCACAGGAAGCCATGATGTTCAATTGACAAGATTACATGTCATAAATCATGAACAAACAAAAGATTCATAAAATAAAATCTATTAAAACAGCAACAGGCTAGTAAGCGGTTGGGCCCTCAAACTGAGGAAATGAAATAACTTGACAAATACGACAATTTCCAAACTACTCAAAATATACAGTGTTTGTTAAAATCTCTCATTTCTCAGCTCAAGCACCCAACGTTTTACTGGTTTATTAGTTAAGTGTTCGTACAGAAAAAAACTAATCTTTGCCCGCATTTAGCAATAAATGTTGTACCTTACATCACATTTTCTCTGTATTTACCCTCTCAAAAGCAAGTTGCCAGTGCTCAATTTAAGTTTTCATACAGAATAAAATTGTGAGAACCATAGAGCTCATAATCCATTAATTTTCAAGTTCAATAATTTCTAATACCAAACCAATAATAAAAACACCTAAATTTGAAAACTGCCCCAAAAAGGAAAAAAAAATTACTTCTATCAGACTTCCCAAAAATTCTCAGCCAGATCATTAATTAAATAACCATATGAAGACAAATTCATGAGTCAGCGACAATTCTTTAAGAGAAGATATAGGAAAAATTCATCACCAACAAAGGAAAAAAAACTCACGAGCTTAATTGCCACTTCTTCATTGGTCTGTATATTAGTCCCTGCACCCAGAGAACATCAAACAACGAACACTCAACTATAACAACATACACAACATGAATTATAAATAAACAAGCAAAGTTAGATATAATTAGTAAAATTACCGAGATAGATCTCTCCAAAAGATCCACTGCCGATTTTCCGACCGAGTCGATACTTATTTCCCACCCGCGGCTCCATTGATAAAATCCCTTGCTCTCTTACTTCAGTCACAAAATTCACCGGTTACAAACCCGAGAGAAAAACATAAAGATCTAGGCCATCATATTGTTCCCATTAATTAGTAATTAATGAGTTACCAATTTTCTCTCTTGAAAACAACTACTAGGGTTAGGTATAGAACGGATGAGCAGAGGAAGAAAGAAGAATTTCCATGGAGTCTCTCTCTCTACAAATATATACACAACAACTGTATCTATGTGCTGAAAGTCTTGTCATACCGTTTTAATACAAGGGAAAAATTGCATCATTGATTCCCAACTTAATGTCCAAGTCATGTTAGTCCTTAAGTTTTCAAGAAATTAACTGCCAATGAAAGATCCTTGTGGCCTGTGTGGGATAAAAGGGTTCTTTTTTTTTTTTTTTTAAGAAAGTCACGTTAAGTTAACTTTATCCAAAAGTCCTTCTAACTAAACAAAACGCTTAAAAAAAATTATTCAGAAATGTTCAAAATCAACTCCTTCTATTTCCACTTTTAAAAAACCTTGTCAAACATGCCCTCATCTGACCAAGACTAGCAACGCGTCGATTATACATCAAAATGTAAAAAATCGAGGGAATACACCCACTAAGTGGGCCTACCCATTAAGCATTCTGTAGTAATCGTCAGTTTTAAATCGATTAAGCCCTTATTCGATATAGATTAAAATCAAATTTTGATAAAATTAGATGAAATATGTGGTTGAAAAGTAGTTAATCTTATTAAATGTATGATTAAAATTAATTATTGATTTTCACTTGTGATTTTTAGTGACTTTTAGCCCACGTCAAATCGGAGCTAAACTCACATGAAATTGTCACATCTTCAATTTTATGAAAATAGGTGATTTTTCTCAAGTTTGGCCAGCGTTTAGAAATTTAAATGAGAAATATTTTCACGAATGTTGAATCATGCATGACGATTTTCAAGATTTGGATGCATTCCATTGTTGGTGATTAATTATTCAATTATATTAAATGGCTGAAACTAACTTGCTTAGTTTGAAAGATTGTAGATCAACTTGCTACAAACGAAAAAGTTTGAGACAACTAGTGAAATTTTCTTTTTAAAAAAGCGAAAGTGGAGTATTGATTCTGGCACTGTGTGTGGGGCACGCGTTGATGAGACGCGTGGCGGAAGGTTCTATTACAGCGAAAAATAGAAGCACTAATGATAAGTGTACATCCTTGGTACACAATCTTGTACATATCCCTCTCACATGGGGGTGGGCCCGCGTGGGGCCTACAATCGCTGGCCCCACTCCCATGTGAGGGGGATGTGTACAAGATTGTGTATCAAGGATGTAAGAGTAGCATGACTCAAATAGAAGAATGGGTTGTCTAGCTGACGTGTGCGTGGGACCACATCAAGTGACTTTCAGCATACCTATCCAGAACGGATGTGTCACGTGATTTAACTTTCCGGTTACAGTCAACGGCGTAATTAATAGGCAAAATCCTTGTCATTATAATTTATTAATGACATTTTAAATTATAATTTGTTTTCCTAGGGTAATTTAGCCCCTGTTTGACTTCGTTTAAAATAAAACAATTTATTTTTCAAACTGATTTTTTTTATCAACATTCATAAAATAAAATATGTTGCATGTAAATTCAAAATTTTTCATTACTTTTTACCATACATTTTTAAAAAAATCACTATTCAAAACATTACTTTTATACAATAATGATCATCAAATAGGGGCTTAGTAAGCTTAGAGCATGTTTGCTTGAACTTAAAAAAGTTACTTATCAACTCATAATCAACCCTCTAGCACGCAATACCAACTTATGGTGGCACAATTGAGGAAGAAAGCCGTAGGGTTATGTGAAACGGAATGGAGTTTTTATTATCAACAAATTAAATGTATTTTCCTTAAGGATAGTGACAGGTATACCAAATTCTTTCATTCGGTGGTAAAGAGGAATACAAAGAGGAACTTTATTGCTACCCTATTTCAGGAGGATGAGACATACACCAATTCACAAATTCAGGTTGTTCAGGAATTTGTCATATTTTACAGCAATTTGCCTGGTTCGAGTTGCTCCGTTCGACTCATTGAGCTGCAGATTTTGAGGAATGGGCCTTTCGTTTCATTGTAAAAAGGTAATTCACTTACTCGTGGCATTTCTAGCCAAGAAATCAAGGAAGTACTCTTTGATATTGGAGACAATAAATCTCCTGGGGCGGACATTTACACATCGTGCTTTATCAAAAAAGTATGGAGGATTGTTGAAAGTGATTTTGTGGGGGCTATCAAATAATTCTTCTCATCAAGATCTATCGTCAAACAAACCAATCACACGGTCATTTCTTTGGTGCCGAAGTCTAGTAATACACCGAATGTCAGGGATTATTGGCTTATATCTTGTTACAACGTATTCTACAAGGTGATTACTAAGATCCTTGCTTCTAGGTTGAGGCCTATTTGGGGGAGCATTGTTGATCAAGCGCAAGCTGCTTTTGTTGAAGGTAGGATTATGACGGAGAACGTCCATCTTGCCCAAGAACTTATGAGACAATATAATAGAAACAGAGTTGCTCTTCGATGTTTTCTAAAGATTGATCTAAGGAAGGCTTATGACTCGATTAGTTGGGATTTTCTTAAAAGAGTACTTGAGGGGTTGTGTTTTCCTACAAGATTTGTCCAATGGGTTATGGAATGTGTTACTACACTAACATACTTCGTTGCTTTGAATGGGAGCATACATAGGTTCTTTTAGGAAATGAAAGGCCTCCGACAAGGTAGCCCTCTTTTACCCTTCTTGTTTGTTTTATGTCTAGAATATTTTTCGAGAATGATTAAGGTAGCCTCCAATGATAGTGAATTCAATTATCATCCAAAATGTGGCCCCTTAAAGATTACTCATTTAGCATTCGCGGATGATTTGATGCTCTTTGCGAGGGGAGATGTTATGTTGGTGCAAATCGTAATGGATTGTCTATCCTACTTTGGAAATACATCGGGTTTGAGGATGAACACCTTAAAATCCAACTTGTTTAGAGCTGGAATTCATGGGCAAGAACTTGATGAAATCCAAGAACTCACTAATATCTCAAAGGGTATTATGTCATTCCGATATTTGGGTATTCCACTAGCATTTGGGAAGCTTAAAGTTAGTTGTTATGCTCCATTTTTAGACAAAATTGCAGCTTATATTAGTGCTTGGACTTGCTCCTCTTTGTCTTATGCGGGAAGGCGGAATTAATAAGGGCGGTGCTTCAAGGAGTTGAATGTTTTTGTCTTTTTATTTTTCCTACTCTGGTAACTATCATATCAAGAATCATTAGTCTATGTCAAAATTTTCTTTGAGGATTGAAGAAGCAATTAGTAGCTTGAAAGGATGTTTGCCCACCGAAAGATGAAGATGGCCTTGGTTTTAGAGATATGAAAAGCTGGAACTCAGCATTACTTGGAAAATCACTTTGGAACATTCATGAAAAAAGACACTCTTTGGATATGTTGGGTAAATCGGTTCTATCTAAAGGGGCAAGTATTTTAGATGTTTCGTCAAGGAAAGATAACTCGTCATTCCTCAAAAAATTACTAGAAATCAGGGAGATGCACCGGGACAGCCTACTGTGTACGTTTAGGCAGACGCACAAGGATAAACTACTACGTTCATTCAGTCAGACATAAGGGGATAGACTAATGCTGCCATTCATGTAGACGCATAGGGACAACCTGCTGCGTCCGTTTAGGCAAATGCAAGGCAACAGACTGATGTTGCGTCCATTTAAGCAGCTAAATCCAGGCTTACGATCTGGACTACGGGGGATATTTTTTTCACAAGTAAGGCATATGATTACTTTCGGCTAAGAGGAACTACGAAGATCTGGGTAGCTGATGTTCGGAAATCTTGCATTACACTGAAACACTCATTTTTGCTTTGGTTAAGTGCTCAATCTAAACTTCTAACCAAAGATAAATTGTAATACTTGGATATTAACAGGAATTGTGTTCTTTGTGGACAAATAGAAAAAATAGGCCAACACTTGATCTTTGAATGTTCGTTCACATCGCCTTTATGGGGGAGGATCCGACAATGGCTTAGCATTAGAAAAATCTATGTCTACAATAGTTAACGCATTGAAATGGATAAAAAAGGGGGCACATGGGACATCTTGGCAAAGCAAAGCCAAGAGGTTTGCACTTGCAAGCACAGTTTACTACATTGGATGGCGAGAATAGAAAGATTTATGAAGATCTTATACCACACTTGGATAGCATTGTGAAACAAATTAAGACACATGTACACAAAGTAATGTTTTCTTCGTATCCGCATGTCTTGATTCAATTTGAGTCCTTAGCATTGGGTTATTGATCTTATCGTTAATATATCTTTTCTTTTTGTTTGGTCGGGTATGCTCGGAGTAATTGTACGAGTCATTTGTTTTGTTTTGCCCAAGTATACCCGAGGTATTTGTATATGAATTTTGATCAATAGAATTTTACATTTATCGATAAAAAAATTATTTGTATTAATGCTTACTCGATATAAGCAATATTAAAGTATAGTTATAGACCTGATCGGACAGAAGTGATTAGAATTGTTAATACAAATTACTTATTGAAATAGTTATGAAACATACCTCCGTACCCTCGGCAGTGTAAGGTGTCTATGCTAATCCAATGAACAAATGTTACTTGAGAAATGAGGTTGAGGCTTTCTCCCCCATTTTACCTGATGCTAAAGAATTAGTAAGGGATTTTAAAATGTAGACTCAAGAAAAATAGATAAAATGTGTATTCAGATAGCCAAAATTTCAAGACCCATACTTGTCTCGCTTTAGGAGCATTTTTAGGTGAATGGAGCCATGTAACTACTGGGCTGTTATTGAGCCACGTGTCCCACAGAGCTTCTCCTACCACCCTCACGTTCTGAGTGGAGTACTTCCACTTATCCAACGGTTGGTTGTGTTCATGATTACCGTTGAGCGGTTCCCATCCAACTCAAGGATATTTTTACGGTTAAGTGTTGTGTTAGCCTCATAGTGGTTGATAGCCTAGCATGTAAGTAGAGGATCTCGTAACAATAGATGACCTAGCATGCAAGTATAGGACTTTGTAATGGTAGACGATAGAGGACCTTGTAGTGATAGACGGCCCAACATGAGATGCTATATGTAGAGTGCCTATTGAATAGCCTTCAGCTTGTTGATCATTGTAGACAATTATTAATACTATCTAATATCACTTATTTTCAACATTTGCATGTATATAATGTGTATAAATTGTTATTTGAACGTTTGTCACTTTGTTGGCATGGTGGTAAAGCACAGAATTGAATTTCAACTGTAGCACGGTTCAAGACACACTTGGAGCTTTTATTTTGCAATAAAAAAAATAATTCAAAATGGACTGGGTTAGGCTTACGGTTTCCATGCCAACTACAAAAATTGGCCAATTCTATCAGGTTTTGACGATTCTGGCTCGCCTTTACCGGATTGCATGCCTATTGGTTCAATAGTCTAACTCTTTCTTATTTCTTAAAAGTACAACATATATTAGGCAAGTCTCAACAATATAACAAATAAAAATAAAAATTCATTTTTTTTCTTTAATATCGTCAATATAATCTACTTTACTAAAAGAAATCGTTAAAAAGAAAATACCAATATTGACTTATAGCACAACTTTCTTAAGCTATGCCAAATATGCTCCAAGCTTTAATCTTTCTAGACATGCTATAGTATCTAAACAATTATGATTGAAGAAAGAAGAACCACAATTGCATTTCCAACCATGTGGCTCATAATTTGCATATTGAATGGCGTTACCAGGTTCATCTCCCTTCTCAGTGCAAAATAAACACAAAAATAAGCACATTAGACAACATGGTACTGGACGATATTGGATAGCACGCATAAAGCTCTCATTTTAAAAAAAAAATTATGTAGAAACCCAACCTTTTAGCAAGAGAGGAAGCCCTTTGGAGGCAGAAATCTGGGATGAATTGGTTAGTGATGGTGATAAAAACATAAAGTTCTTCCATATGGAGGTAAAAAAGAAGAGAAGGGAAAGTTTGAACAAAGAAAGCTCTGTCTGCGATAGATAATCCATTATTTTGCATGAATCTGCTCAACCCACAGATGACTGCACTAAGCTTTTCAGAAATATTCCACCTTAATCACTAAAGAATATAACTTGATGTCGAATGGGGATCCAACTGAAGCTGAAATTAAGGATGCTATATGTTGACCCAAAAAAATGAATCAACAGATGTCGGGTCCACTCAAGCCAAGTCAAGTAAGATTCTAACACGTTCCTACCGGAATGATGATGGTAGCACGAAGAAGATGGACGCGGGAGGTACTTTGTGGCGAGAGACAAAATTGTTCAAGCTCCGGCGGGTGGAACGAAAGCAATCGCTCTGACAACGATCACCCGGTCGAAAGTAAACTACTCTATATATAATAACAAATAAGAATATGTGAAAGGATAGATGCAATGTTAGTATGTTTCTTTCAAGTGTATGTCTCAAATATATGATTGTACGTTTTTTCTTATCAATGATCCAATCTCTCCCTTTTAATTACAAAGAGAACCTATTTATAGTGCATTGGCCGAACGTGGTGACCATTCGATCGGAACCACATGGCCTCATCTCCCTAACTAAGGCTTCACATCACTGTCTATTCATACAATTAACACATTGATAAAGGGTCAGCCGTCCTATACAATAGGCTGACTTACCGATAAACTTTATTACAAGTGTTACATGACATCAATCACTGCTAAGAAATCTTCAAATCCATTACAAGGGACATCATCGGTTTTATGAGCTTCAGACGAGTTGAGAGGGCCTCGGATGGACCTGAGCCTTGTCTCTGATGAGGTGCTTCAGGCTGGACTTCTTTGCACCATGTAATAACTTCAGGTATTGTGTTGAGGACTTCGGCATACTCGTCTTCATTGGCGTGTCTGACCTACTGGGTTTCTTTTGACTTGTTTACTACTTGCAGCTGGTATTCGGCCCCACGTGGACCTGTTGCTTACATGGCATCCGAGCTGGGACCTCAGATATGGGGGGAATAACACTATCTTCCGTACAAACAAGTGCACTGGGCCGATGGTTTTTTCAATATGTTCATGCCAAATGTGTTGGGACATCATTAGAAAAGACTTAGTGGAAGCCATACTGAATTTCTTCAAAGGTAAAATGATCCCAGCAGGAGTTTCTGCTATCTCTATTTTTCTAATTCTTGAAAATGATGATTTTTTGGATTGGGAAGACTATAGGCCTATTAGTCTTTGCAATGTCTTAAACACAATTATTACCAAGATCTTGACTAATGGATGAATTGCGTCTTGGATATTTTGGTTTGATACTGCTTCACATCCAAAACAAAAAGAAGGAACTTGTCTGAGTTAAACTTGGAGATGGAAGTCTTTCGTTTCTCGACGTTGAAGTAAGACCAGGCTCATGATCTTATTATCCTAAAAAAAAGTTGATAGGATCCCCTTTTTTACGTCCCCGTGCCCTTATTGCTTCCCAAAATTATATTCCCATCCCAGAGTGGCTTTACTTCTGGCAGATCAATAGGTGACAAATGTTCTTCTTGCTCAAGATATGGTATACCAGCTGGACAAAGATATTAGAGGGGGCAATGTTATTCTAGAGCTTGATGTGGCCAAAGCCTATGATAAAGTTGATTGACAGTATTTGTTTGAGGTCTTAAAGAAGTTGGTATGTGATATTTTTGGGTGGATAAGATCAAGAGATGTGTCAAAAAATTCAATATCCATGCTGAAACCTTGTCTAAAGGGTTGGAGTCCCACTATTCAAAGGGGATAAACAAACGTCTTTCTGCAAGTGGCAAACTTACATCAATAAGTCACATGCTCAGCTTAATGCCTCCACACTTGCTACAAATCCTCAGCTCCTATCTGTATGTGCAGAATAGAATTTCTAAAATGTTTAATGGTTTCCTCTGGGTTATCATACTCATTAGGCTTCTTGGGAAAACTGTTGTTTACCTAGAAAAGAAGGTGATTTGGGATGTAGAAAACTGAGTGACATGC
The DNA here is from genome assembly GCA_035079005.1 of Fraxinus americana. Classification (NCBI taxonomy): domain Eukaryota; kingdom Viridiplantae; phylum Streptophyta; class Magnoliopsida; order Lamiales; family Oleaceae; genus Fraxinus; species Fraxinus americana. The sequence continues at coordinate 4,232,898 of CM068717.1, read as the reverse complement.
GCTTTGGTTGCACATTATGGTGGAAATTTAGGGAACAAAAATATTTATGGTTTTGGGCTATGGCTTCCAGATACTGTCATAAGATTCATGCCAGCCAAATTGCTCCTAAAAGCCAAGATTCTCCCTCATAGAAGAGATTGTTCCAACTGGTAAACACGAAGTGGAATCACACCTAGCTTGGAAAATTAGAACTTGTAGACAGGGGCGGAGATAGGGGTGGGCTGTAGCCCACCCTTGCCCAACCCCAGCTCCTATAAAATAAAATAAAAATTTATTAAAGCCCAAAATTTCAAATTTCCAGCCCAATAGCCCACCTTCCAATTCCAACCCAACCCAATTCCCACAAAAAACTAAACCCAGCTACCCAATTAAACCCAATTAAACTCAATTCCCGACCTAATTGACGTGAAATCCCCAATTGAACCAGAGAAGACAACTCTGCGCCTCTGCCATTGACGATTTCTTCCCGTTCGACGTTCGCCCGTTCGCCACTTCCAGCTGTAGCCACTGACGATTTGTTTCTGCCGGAGCTTCGGCATTTCAGGTGAGCCTTGAATCATTTTCATCTTGTTTTTGTTTCTTTTACAGTTTTACTACCTGTCTACCTGAAAAGCTCTCGTTCAAAACCAGTTAATCCTACCTTTAAGGCCCATTTATTGTTCGTTAAGTCCTTCTCTTATTTGTTGTCTGTTGGGAGCAATTATCATGCTTAGGACCAACGATTCCATTTTGTGTATTGTCAATTTGTCATAATGGTCACCATAATTCTGTTCATAACATAAAGAAGTTATTTTTGGCATTGTTAAATAGGCAGAATTATGTGCAAAAAATAAGCAAGAATTACCTATATGCTTGCCATTGACAAATGCTGCTGGAATTCAAGTTCTCTCTTTGTCCTCTATCATTGTTTTGGGTTTTCTTATATATGGATTCTGGCCCAAATACATTTTCTGAACTACCTCCACCACCACCTGAGATGTTCCCAAAGAACTTTTCTCATGTTCTTGTTATACAATATTTCATGCCTTAATAATTTCTATTATTATGAGGTAGTATTTGCTATTTGATGCTGGTATTAAAAATTTCATTAGTTTATTGTGATAATATTTGTTGTGTGTTGTTTCATATCTCAAGGTTGTTTTACTCAACAGAATCTAGACACTATCTAAGAAAAATGTTAAACAAGTGCTTTCCATAAAGATATTTTAAGAATTTTGGCATGAGGATGTTCGCTTAGTGTCACTTGGCTTTGTCCTTCTGCATTGATCTTATTGTTACCTCTTGCCAGCATTTATACCCTCACTTCTAGTTGTGTCATGATTTTCTCTTCTATTCTTAATTAAAATTACCATCTTTTCCATCTTAGTATAGTAGGGATGGCAGAGGATCTGGTAGCACAAGTATCTTTGTTGGTGGCTTTGTACTGGGAGGGCTTCTTGTTGGAGCATTGGGTTGCATATATGCTCCCAGGTATTGAAATATTACCTAGTTTTTGGTTCATTGAGTCAGATAAGTTCTCTTCCACTCTGTTTATATCTTCTTTTGGGTTCCTATAGTGAGAAAATTCTTTAGTTTATGTAATTTTAACATTATGCTTTTGAAGTGTATGTGTTGTACTTCAAGTTTTTCATTTTTTTTTTCCTTAAAGAGAATTGCAATAGCATATTTTCTGGCAGTGGCATGTGAAATTTGGCTTAGGAGCGATGACAAAGTTAATTCAGAATTATCTATGCTAAAGAAATATCAAAAGCGATGGTAAGTTCTAGCTCATGCCTGAATTTTTGCATTTTGAAAGTGTTGAAGAATATTATATTGTGATGTCCATTGCAAAGCTGTGTTCCAACTGAAAGAATCATGTGGAATTAGTATTGGAGACATTGTGCAATTTGATAAACCATTAGCTTCTTAGTAAAATGAAATGCATCTCCAGGAGTTAAGCATGTTATTTCATCCCGTAAAACTATATGACAATACTCGTAGAAAACCTATGAACTGCATAGAATCATCTCTTAGATTCAAAAAAATTATTCGTACATTACATTTTAAAAATTTTAGCCCCCCGTACGATCAATTCCTGGCTCCGCCCCTGCTTGTAGATTATCACTTTGGCATGATAAATGGTCAAAATCAGAGCCCTTGTCTATAATAGTCCTTCAAGCCTACTCTCCAAACGAGTATGTCATAGATTTTGGCATGGCACGTAACACTTAGGACGATACCAAACTTAGGGCAGCCCTGCCACCTGATTTAGTTGAAGTGGTAATCAACATCCCAACCAGATCTAAGCCTGATGCGCTGTTCTAGACTCTAAACTCTTTAGGTCTTTTTTCATCTTGCTTCAATATGTTTAGAACAGGATCCACTGTCCAAGCCTTAAATCTGTTTGAAGAAAATATATTTGTACAAAAATCCCTTCTGTTTGGAGACTACGTGACAACTGGATTCCAACGGAAGACGTTACAGATCTAGGTTAGGAGTAAGCTTGCCTTGTTGATGCTATTGTTGTACCGAAGAGGAAACATTTGAACTTTTGTCTCTCTCTCTCTGGTAAGATTTGTTGGGAAAATAGGTAATTTGTGTGTAGATATTTATCAATTATCATAATATATTCATGCAAATAATTCAACAATAAGAAGAGAGAGTTAGAAAAGCAAATCTTAAGGAGCCATCTCAAGAACGTTGTCCTAAAGTCGTGTTGCTTCCCTTTCTTGCGAGTACTTTCGACACTACACGACTCTAAGATAAAACTCATATGACTCACAACTGGTTCTTCTATGGGCACGCCCACAAGAAGATAAAAAAGTCTTTATCGAGTTACCAAAAATAATAAAATATAAAATGTATATAGGAAATTCTTTCAAGTTTTGGTTGTCATAGTTATGAAATAATATCACCTTCTTCTATAGTGTTAAATAAACCCCACAATAATAAACGCTAATCCAATTAAAATATATGTTACACTCTAAAATTATTAGTTTTAATTTTGTATTAAACTGAAAATTAAAAGGTTTACGTAACATAAGATGAACTGGACTTCATGACGCACAATTGGGGATTGAAGGGGTTTCTAAGAAGATGATAATATTTCATCAACTTTTATAAAATTTTCAATTAAATATTTCATGAACTTTTATCAAAATTTGCTAAAACATTTGTAGAAAAATTTATCAAACAACCCCTAAATTAAAAATCGATAGGACTTTGTTGTTTGTACCCTGACGTTTTACACTTTGGTTGACACTTTCATTGTTGTCAAGTGTCAATTGGATGAAAAAGTTGTTTAAAATTTAAATTTTCCAATTGAGTAATGACACGTGACAACATGTAAACCAAAGTGTAAACTAAAATATACATGTAGCAAGATTCAAATCAACGAGATCAAATAATTGTCAAAAAATTCTAGTTATCTTCAAAATCTAGCCTCATTGTCAAGACACTTTGATTTTCTACTTGTTGCTTTTTTTCTGAAGCAGTCGGCTTGCATTATCTTGGTAAATGAAGACACATAGTTGCATCTCAACAAAGTTTGATCGTGCTTTGGTTTCATAATTCACCTTCCTACTTAAAAATAATTTTACTCATAAGTAAATTAAGTAGTAGTCTTAAGAAAAATAATGTTTTTGAGTAAATAAAGTATTAAATAAGTTAATTATTTATTTTGACGGTAAGAAAGAGTTAATTTAAATTTAACATTTTAAAAAAATAAATAACAGCCAAAAGACATTTAACAAAATGTGATTGTAGAATAAAAAATAGCATTTGAACTTCCCATTCATTAACCGTTTTAAAGGTATCAAAGGCAATATTACTCGAAAGACAGGAATATATTTTTTGGAAAAAATTAAAAAGAAAGCCCAGAAGCAAGAAAAAAAAAAGGTAGAAATTGAAATGCACACTCGGCAGACTATGCCTACTGAACAAACCGTGATTATTAAGCCAATAGAAAATTCCCTTAATAAGAAACAATGGACCCAACAGATTTCAGATATGTCCCCTTAAACGGCTCACTTGGCACTGGCAAGTTGTGTCCGGAGTTGCTTGGCAGCGGCAACCATGTTCTGTAGGGCCGGCTTCACTTCAGCGTACTTACGAGTTTTGAGACCACAGTCGGGGTTAACCCACAAGATGTTGGTTTCGAGCACTGCAAGCATCTTGTTAATTCTGTCAGCAATTTCTTCTGTTGATGGTATTCTGGGCGAGTGGATATCGTAAACACCTGGGCCAATTCCAGCACCATACTTCACTCCCTCACGGAAAACTGAAAGGAGCTTCTCATCAGAACGAGAGTTCTCAATGGTGATCACATCAGCGTCCATGTCAATAATAGAGTGGATGATATCATTGAAGTTAGAGTAGCACATGTGGGTGTGGATCTGTTGGAAACGAAAGAAAATTATCTCGTCAACAAACAGAAACTATAGCACATGGGTATCGAGGACAAGGCAATGCAAGGCTTTACCTGGGTCGTGTCCTGAACGCCAACATTGGTGATTCTGAAAGAGTGGACAGCCCAATCCAAGTAGAATGCATGCTCGGACTTCCTAAGGGGCAAGCCTTCTCTCAATGCAGCCTCATCAATTTGGATAACAGTGATGCCTGCCTTCTCGAGATCCTCCACTTCATCCTTAATGGCCAAAGCAATCTGATAGCAAGTTTCGAATCTGAGAACAGGGAAATTATGTATCAAGTTAATAATGTATTAAATTATGAAAACGATAAATTAAAATATTCCATCCATCTATTCTTCTCTCTTAATTAGGAATAATGACTAAGGAAACACAGAGTAGTTTCCAATTACCTTGGCTGGTCATTTCGAACAAAAGACCAGTTGAGAATGGTAACAGGGCCAGTAAGCATTCCCTTCATCGGGCGCTTGGTCATGCTCTGGGCAGCAGTGGACCAGAAGACAGTCATTGGCTTGGGACGACTCACATCACCATAAATGATTGGGGGCTTCACACAGCGAGATCCATAAGATTGCACCCACCCATTAGCAGTAAAGGCAAAACCAGACAATTGCTCTCCGAAGTACTCAACCATATCGTTCCTCTGAAATATTGACATCCAGAAGGTTAACATTTTAGAACTCTTTGATGTATCAAGCATGCACCAAAATGATGTACCCTTTTTGTGTTAACAACAAAAGTACTACTTTTTTGCACGGGTATAGTCTTACCTCGGGTTCTCCATGAACCAGAACATCAATATCAAGCTCTTCCTGGATCTTGACAACTTTGCTGATTTCCTCTTTGATTGCATTAACATATTCTTCCTCGGATATCCTATGAGGGGAATATCATACATTCAGGAGAAGATTCTAAAGGAATGTTTAAATACAGAGTGAATAATAGTCAGAAATCAATCACTTCTTGGCCTTGTATTCACGTCGAACTCTTCTGAGTTCAATGGTCTGAGGAAGGAACCGATAGTGGTGGTTGGGAGAATAGGAAGATTAAGCTTCTTTTGTTGGGTGTCTAGCCTAGCACTAACATTTGTAGCACGTCGGTGGTCAGAACCCTTCAAAGCAGCAGCCTGAGTAAGAAGAAAAAACAAGCATAGGTAGGTAAGCACAAGATTTATGCAGCAAAATAGCCACCAAAGTCTAAAAGAATAAATATGCAAATGAATCACTTACAGCTTTCTGGACGGCTTCATTATTCACCCTGGGAGAGGATTTCCTGGAAGCCTGAGCTTCAGCATTAGCAGAAAAGAATGCCTGAAAAGAAAATGACAGGAGACAGACACAGAGTCAATAAAAACAGAGTAAATATTAAAAATAAAACTAGAATCAATGGGAGAGAAACTTTGAGACCAAATTTAAGGTTCTATTATGAAACAACTCCCTGTATCAATTTCAAAAATTACAGTATAAGCATACCTCATCCTTCTGACCAGCCAATCCCTTTGCCAAAGCATTTACTTCAACAACCTTTTGGGCAGCAAATGCAAGCCATGATTTTATTTCTGTGTCCAACTTAGTTTCATTGACGAGATCAACAGCAGTGTGGAGAAGTGAACTAGACGTGGAGACAACAAGCTTGCCTGCATAACAAAATCATGGGAAAATGTTATTCTCGATAGAAATAAAGTGTACAGCTTAAAATACAAGCTTGCCCAACCTACCTTTTCCTACAATGCCTTCCAGAGTTTGCAGGATGCTGAGAGATGAAGCAAGATCATTTGCCCAAATATTCCTTCCATCAACCACTCCGGCAAACAGGTACTTGCCCGATGGAAATCCACCCTTTATCAGTTTGAGAGTCTGGGTTCCACGAACCAAGTCAAAACCAAAAGCGCTAACTCCCTTTAGAGCAGTAAGTGTTTTGAATGCATCTGCTGGGACATCAGCAAAGTAGGTCTCAATGAGAACATTAAGGCCAGATAGGGACGATTCCAGTTCAGCATAGGCCTTCGTGAATGCTTCCAATTGGTGAGACTCAAGGTCTTTCACTAGGGTAGGTTCATCAAACTGAATCCATGAAGCACCAGCAGCCTTCAACTCGGAAATTACTTCCCTGAAGGGGTGGTTGTACATTTAATGCTAATGACGATGAGTAAAATGGCATACGAAGAGATCAACAATAAAATAGTTCTTACTTGTAGATAGGAAGGATTTTGTCAAGAAGAGAAAGAAGAGGGAATGTTTTCTCAACACCCTTTGCAGGTTTTGAGAGTAATAGGTATGTGACAGGGCCAATAAGTACTGGAACTGTATCTATACCAAGCTGCATGAAGGAAAACATCCAATCAATCAAGTCATGTACTGTAAACATAATAAACAGATTTTTAAATAAACTATAACACAAGAGTACATGCAACTTTACGTGGATCATGAACTATAGAATAGCCTATATTCCAACCGTTCATATTGATTGCAATTTCCTAAAAACATTTTGCTCTATGATCATTTTTCCAACTTAGATACGAGATGTTAGAATCTCACATACCGACTTAGCCTCCTTGTATTCGTCCACAGCCTTGTGAGAAGCATAGGAGAACTTCACATCAGGTCCCAATTCAGGGACAATGAAATGGCTGGATCAACACATCAACATTGATCAATAGTTGAACATCGGCAGAATCAAAATTTGAAGATTTGCAAGAGATTTCATCTATTACTTACTAGTTTGTGTCAAACCACTTGGTCATTTCCATAGCAGGCACAGAAGCATTTCCTCTGGCCATGGAGAAATAAGTATCGAATCCAATTTCACCACCAGTCCAGCTGTACCTCGTGGGGACGGCACCAAGCATTGCAGTGGTGTCAAGAACCTGATCATAATAAGAGAATGTATTGCTGGGGATGTACTTGATGCCAGCATCAGTCATCTGCTTCCAGATGGATATCCTGAGGTCGGCTGCCACCTTCTGCAAGTCCTCAGCACTGCTCTTGCCATCCCAGAAGGATTCAAGAGCAAATTTCAACTCTCTCTTGGGACCCATACGGGGGTATCCAACAATGTGAGACGCCATTGTTCTGTTCAAATTCAAATTTCAGATCAATCCTAAAGCAAACACCAATTATTCATTAATCACAGAATGTTACTGCTTCGTAGTACTTATCGTCTATGCATAAACTATATTGTCAAGTGCACATTTTGTAGCTTGCAGATGCTTTTTTCTTGCCTCCCTAAGATGACCAATGCTATTTCAAATGTTATTTTACAAATATTAATACATAGACGCGACACCAACATACATGATCAACATGTTAAGTCTAGGAACAATCAACAAATAATTCAAATATACAAAAAGCTTTATAACAACTTCAGATCTAAGAAAGCATAAAAGAGTACATTTTTGAAACATGGAAGTGCCTCATAATGCCAACAAATTTAACCGATCTCACCACACCCAAAACCCACTTCATATCAGATACATTACCAAGCAAAGATCGATCTACAAATTCCACTGCCCCATATCACTAGATCTATCGGTTTCTACTGGTGAACACAAATTCCGTAAAAAACTGAATCCCACATATGACATATCCCTTATCTCCCAAATAGTAGTTCCTAAAATGACATGTGAGCACCTATTATCCACAAAATTATTTTCAGTGCCCATACATATATATATCCTAAATTATAGCAGAAGTACACCCATTCGGTAGCACTTTAACATGAAAAGCATTTAAACACTTAGCATTGAATGCAGATTCTTACCAGTAAGATCTAATTCAATACTACCAAAAAAAAAAAAATTTATTCTTATTTTCTCTATTTTCCTACCAAAAAAACTTTACAAACACGAAAAATGGGCAAAGGGTTGATGAAAATACACTAAAAATATCCAAAAAAAAATAAAAAATGTTGAAACAAACAGAGAAAAGAGAGAACTTAACAAAAACAATAAACACCATGAATGAAATGGGTGGTGCGAGTACCTTCCGGAAGAGGGAGAAGCGAGGGGTCACAGGTACTGGTTCCTTGAAGAGTGCGTTAGAGATAGAGAGGAGTTGATGACGCGATTTTGCGATGAGGTTATAGGCATTATTTATAGGGAAAATGGTTTGTTGCCGTGGTAGATCTGGGAAAGTGAGATTTTTTGGTTTTTGCTTATTTTTGTATCATTTTTGCTTATTTTAATAGAAAGTCCAACGGGGATAGAAATAGATCACGCGCTTTTGGAGAGAGTGTTGACAGAGGCTTAGTTGGGGTATTTTACCAACCCCGGAATTGAATTTTGGGATCCATGAAATTAATATCTAAATTTTTCCTAGTGCGGCCGGGAGGATATGTTTGGCGAGGGTTATTTTTGTCTTTTTCCTGGCAGAAAATTTTTATATTGGTGTTTGGTGGGGATTAAAACTAAATTTTTAGTAGATTGTGGTACAAGTTTTTGAAATGTGTGGTTGAAAAGTTGTGGGACCCATAAAAGATGATGTTAATATTGATTGTTTGATTTTGACTTAAATTAAAATCTGATTTTAATCCGAAACAAACAATGCCTATAATTATCAGTATTGAAAAATTTGTGGAGTTCAACGCATTAAAAAAAATCACAAAATCGAGCCGTAGATAATTCGGTCAAGTTACGTTGCCATCGTGCAAATAGTCACATTTTACCTCTTATTATTTTGTAATTCAATTATATTTTATATTTCAAATGATTTGAATGGACAATATTTTAACAAGATAGAAAATGTGTCAATAAATTATTTATAGAAATGAAATATATGAACTACTTATTTATAGTGATGGCAGCTCGGCCCTTCAACCCACGAGCTCACGATTCGAGCCGATTCGTTTGCTCGTGGGCGAGCTCGAGCTCACGAGCTTTATGATTTTTTTTTACATTTTCACGTTTTTTTAAATTTTTTTTTATTTTTTTACGAGACCACAAGTTGCTCGCGAGCTCGACGAGCAAAGCGGCTCGTCATTTGACGAAACCGAACGGCTCGAGGCTCGTGTTTTCACGAGTAGAGTGGCCGAGCCAACGAGCCTCTCGAGCAATTTGCCACCTCTACTTATTTATGTTTATGGCTAAAACATACATACATTACAAAGTCACTTTAAAATGGTAGGATATCACAAGAACTACGTGAAACTTCTATAATGTTGTCATCTCAACTTTCTTTAGGTGGTCATTGCGATCTTTTTTAGTCTAATATCATTTGATCGCGCTGAATGGACCACTGAAAGATAGTATTTTTATATTTTTGGTTCATTTATTAAGTAAAAGAACTATGTGGAGACCCACACTCCTGCATCTCTAGATAACTCGACCCATGTTGAGCTCAAAAGTCGAAATCGAATTTTTGTCTTCTACTAATAAAAGACGAAAGGTATTTGATGACCCGACCCGACCCGGGAACGGTCAGCTCTAACAAGGATGAACGAATATGGACTGAATCTTCGACCAAGAGCCTCGGGAGAGTGGATCCACGCACTCCATAGAGCGCTTGTGCTAAATCACCAGATTTTTGTCTGGGGGTTAATTTTGTCAAAGTAAATTTCTGCAGAAGAAAACAAATAGTTGGTGGCCGTAGTAGGTGGAAATTGGTGGAGCACCACCAGGGCCCACCTATGCCACCACAGTAATTCTTTATAATTTTAGGATTAAAGGTCATTTGGCAGCCCATTTTAAAGAAAAATATATTTTAAAATAGTAATTTTCTAGAGAATGTACCGTGAAACAGAAGGAAAAAAATTTCAATTTGCCTCTTTGGTGCACATTAAAAATTATTGATGTGATGTAAAATATTATTTTATTGAAAAATGTGTGATTGTAAATGAGTAGAAGAATGAGAATGATAAAAATAATGTGGATCAAACGGGCGTAATATTATTTTATCTAAAAAAAGTATTATTAAAATTGAATTTAGAAAAAAAATGAGTTTTTTTAAAGAATATAGCTCAAACAAAAACAAGGGCCTATTTTCCGAAATACCGTAACGTTAATACCTAAAGACTGAGGTCCAAATGGACAAGTTGTTGCCTTGTTGGGTGAATAGGTGAGTGGGCCCATTGAACGTTTCAATTGTTTGTGTCACTGTGTACTTTATTTCTTCGATTTTGTTATCGATACATCAAGGTGTACATAGGCGTGTACAACATACTCACATGGGAGGTGGGACCCCCTCGAATAAAAAAATATTTTATACACGTGGGTCCCACCCCCATGTGAGTGTGATGTACATCATTATGTACAATTCTTGATGTACCACTAGCATTTTTGTTATTTCTTACTATGGATGACTTTCTACCATAAAAGTAAGGGTAAAAGAGTCATCTACGATCTCATCAAAGATTTGATACACAAGTTATCACAAAAATCAAATGTCTTGCTAACATTCGGAAATGGGAAGGGTATGCCTTCATTTAGATAACAAGATGATGCAGGAGCATTCGACTCAGATGACTATCAATTATCAGACAGCAAGTTGATTGAGCTAAAATATCACTAGTTGGCAGATCAACTCAAATATAGCAAGTGAACGTAGTCTTTTCCTAATTTGGCGACATTTGGACGAGTTTTGGTAATTTGGCCATAAGTTTGGCTATGATTATCGGAATCGCGCTCATGACCCCAATTCAGAAAGCACTTTTCGGCTCGCACATCTTGGCCATAGGCTCAGTGCGAATCATTTTCGAGGGCAAAATCCTCTATTTTCCCTTTCAAATTCCAATTCTAAGTTATTTTTTGCCTTTTTTTAGTAATATTTCGTTTGTCATTTTAAGATAGATTATAAACCCAGTTGAAATTTGAATTTTTGGGACTTTATTTCTTTTATTACGTACTATCTTTTGGTATAAATATTGAGATTTTTCTATTTTTGGTAAAATTTCGAGAATTTTGATTTCTTTAGCTATATAACTCGACTTGTGGGTTATTTTTGGATAATTAAATTAAATAATAAAGATTTCTCTTTTTTTGGACGTTTTCTCTTACTTCTCTTATGCTATTATCTGTTCATTACCTGTTACCACCTGCCTGCAGAATAATCTTTATTGTGTTCGGTGTCACAAGAACACTAGACAATTTGTGTAAGGGTCGGCCATGAAAATTTTTGAGGCCCTAGACAAAAAATTATCATGAGGTCCCAACACATAATTTTTTTACGAGTGTACTAGCATCAAATGTGGTCGAATTAAGCAATTTTTCATGATGGGAAACAATAGACCTATGGTACCCACTCTCCATTTGATTCGTTCGACAATCAATTTTCATGTTCAAAAAGGAAAAATCATATTTACCCATTAAATTAAAATATTTTATGATATATACTACAAAAAATTTTATATATCATATATAATACGTATTATATAAACTAACACAAAAAAATATTTTATTGTAACTAATTAGTCTTCTTGAATTTTCTAAATTTCTTAATTCCTTAAATTGCCGTTAATTATTCTTGAAATGTTCCAATAATCAAGCTAATTTATGTTATTTTTTTATTAAAAAATATTTATTTTCCTTAAAAACTAAATGCACTTTCAGAATAAAAAAATATGAGTACTAAAATTGAAATTGAAATTTATTTTAGTACCACGTATAATTTGCATATTTCAGAATAATTGTTTTGGACTTTCAAAAAAATTGAAGCTCCATTATACCTTGAGGCCCAAGGCCACCGCCTCGATGACCTTGGGCTAGAACCGGCTTGATTTGTGTGTGATGTCAATCAACAACTCAATCAAAGTTCCCCTTCGGGGTGGTCGAGTTCATTGGCGGATAGCGGTTGCGGGTTCCTGCGTTAAAAAAAAAAAAAGGTTAGCCAATTGCAAACTATTCACATAAAAACATTGAAAGGTTTTCAGTGCCTTTTAAAAGGTGGAAAAAGAAACTTTTATGAAAAATAAGTGCAAATGACTAAGTAATATTGTAAGATTAAAAACATTTCTGTCGTTCTTTATTTAACTTCAAGAGCTAAAAACAACAATATAATTTCCTCGCACACAATGTGGTTTTTTCAATAAAAAATATTTCTTGTACATAACTATTTACATGATGATGATGTGTCAAAATGTAAGTGGATAAGTTATTTGATTAATGAGATTTTGATCCAATTAAATTTCATCATATCATATGTTAGTTATAGGGAAAAATTTACAGCTCAGGTGTTTACTATTCCAAAATTAAAACTCAGGCCCCAAAGTTTACAATTACAAAAATCAGGTTTTTCTTGAATTAATTAATTACATTTCAGAATTATTATATTAAATTAAATATTTAACTGTAATATAATAAAATTAACCCACCCCCCACCCCCCCCCATTGCTCCGACTACTACTCCGGCGACTACTCCGACAACACTTTAATTTCGACGACTGCTCCGATCCGTCGACTTTTTCGAGGTCATAGATCAAAAAATCTGTAGGTCACGGGTTATTTCGAGGTCACAGATAAAAATTTCTGTAGATCGCAGATTATTTCGAGGTCACAAATTAAAAATTTTATAAGTCACAGATTATTTCGAGGTCACAGATCAAAAAAATTAAGGTCACGGATTCTTTTTTTAAGTTACAAATTATGAATTTCAAAGTCACAGCTCAATAGTAAGGTCACAAATACCAAAAAAAACCCCACAACATTTCAATAGTTAGGTCACAGACACCAAAAACAACCCACAACAGTTCAATAACTAGGTCACAGACGCTTAAAAAAATCATTACAATTCAATAGCGAGATCACAGACGCTTAAAAAAATCCACCACAGATCAATAGCTTGTTCACAGACAAAAAATAAATCACAAGAGTTCAATAGCTAGGTCACATACATTAAAAAAAAAAAAAAAACCCACTACAATTCAATAGTTAGGTCACATACACCCAAAAAACCAGTTCAATAGGGTAGGTCACAAACAAAAAAAAAACCACCAAAGTACAGTAGCTAGGTCACAGACACCCAAAATAGTTGGTAACAGACCCTTCGTCTCATCCACCATCGACCTTAATCCGCCCCACGCATCAACACCACACATTTGTACCTCAACCTCCACCATAGTACCATCACCACGCAAATCTGCAACCCACCACCACACAAACATACTGATAAGTGTGTAAAAACACATTTATTCGACACTTTTCTGGATTTAATTAGAATTGATATTGAGTATATTTCCATGCATAATTATGTAATTTTCATGTTTGTAGGCGAAATCCCGATAATTCGAAGAACGGAGCGAAAAAAGATGAAAATGGACTAAAAGTGAATAAAATTGTGAAGTTGGGGACTGAAATGCAAAAGCCTGAAAGTTGAAGGACCTGAAGTGCAATGTATAAAGGGCCTAACTGAAATGAAGGTCAAAATCTAAGGACCAAAATGTACAAAATAAAAGTTGAGGGACCATTTTGTTTAATTTCCAAAACATTGGAGACCTTGTTTGCAAATGTCCCTAAATATTTATATAACTTAATTGCTAAGTTATCTAAATATCCCACCTATTTATACCAACATGCTGGGACCCTTTTTTTGGAGAGAAATAATAGATTAGTTTAGTTTTTTTTTTTAGTTTTAGTTTTATTTTTCTTAGGTTAGAATTCTCTAGCTTTTTCTTTCCTTTTCCTTTCTTTTCTTCTTCTTTTCTTTTCTTTTGTTGATCTTGGCTTATTTTGGAGGAAAATCATAGAGCTACAAGAGGAGATTCAACTAAGGATTTGGCAAGGAATTGGAGAAATCAAGTTCTAGCTACAAAAAGGGTTTTATCTTTAAACTTTGATTTTTATCAATTGTTTTGTCAAATTTGTAATGTATTGTATAATATATCTCTTTTGTTTTCATATATATAATATGAGCTAAGATTTTGTGTTGGAATTTATGGATTGAATTTAACCTAGTTGTTTCATTGATTATCGATATATCTACATGTTTAGTGATAAACGCAGTTGTTATCAAAATCGTAGTGTATTGATCATCATGTTTAAGATTACTTCATTTATGTGACGACTTAGATGTTGTAATTAGGTATTTATGTGATTATTGAAAAATAGTTGTATTTAATATACCGAAATGATTGATACCATGTGTTTGTTTGGTGTTCTAGGCGTGTCTAAGTGATATAGAAATATACACCTACCTCATGTGATCCATTGAGCTATTTTCACAAAAATTCATACAATTGGTTAACTTTGTATCAACATAGAAATATATGGTATGAATTAATTAATTATAGTTAATATCACTCGAAAGAGGGTATTAATTTAAAATAGGAAAATCGGGTCTAACTATCGCATTTTGGTAATTTGCATCAGCGCATGATTGATTCGATATTAATGAAACAATAGGTTAAGCGATATCATAAATTCCAACCACGTATTTTCCTCCGAAATTTGTCAAGACGTTTTATTTTCTTATTTTAGATCGTTATTTTATTTATCGCTTTTCAAAATTATGTTTTTAATTGTGTGTGTTTCTTTTGTCGTTAGAATTAAAATAAATTAAAGTTGTGTAATCTAAAGTATACATTTCTCGTGGGATCGACAATTCGGACTCTTAAGGTCCACTTTATTACTTGAACGCGACCCGTGCGTTTGCGGCATAGATTTCAGCGAACACACACATCAACACCACTTTTCAGTCGAGATAGAGAGAGTCACAGGTTCTTCCAATCGCCATTTTGGGGGAGGGGGAGGGGCAGATCAGATATGAGATTGAATAAAAATTAAAAAAATATATAATTCCAAAAATCTGCACTGCCTTTCTACACTTAAAAAATTAAAAAACGTGCAGTAGCGTCGACGATGCAGGGTCCCAGCATCGACAGCATTGTCGGTGTGTGCGACATGACGGCGTCGCACTTGTGTCGCACAGCACAGGTAGCAGCGATCTCGGGGGGAGAAAGGGAGGAGGAGGGGGAAGAAAGGAGGAGAGGAGGGTGGAGGCTGCCGGAGAAGGTGGTGGCGGCGGCGGGTGAGAGAGGGAGGAGATGTGAAATTGATTAGGGTTTGGATAGGATGTTATATTTAAAATAAAGTGGGTGGGGGTAGGTAGTGGGGTGGGTATATATGTTATTTTAATTTTATAAAATCATTATTAATTAAAATTATAAAAACCTGATAATTGAATAAAAAACTTAAAAACCTGAATTTTTAAAATGTAAAAGAAAAGACATGGTTTGGTGTAAGGGAAAAAAATCATATTTAAGGTGTATTCTTTACCTCAATTCAAAAATAAAGTAAAATAGTTTAAAAATTTAAAAATCAAGTATTTATTTAATTAATTAAAAATATTTATTAAATAAAGATAATAAAGTCACATTTTGTGATTAATGGTCACATATTCATAATTTTAAGTTCTGATTTATTGCGATCACATATCGTCAAATTTTTTGATCCCAAATTATTTCGAGATCACATATCAAACAATTTGTACGTCACACATTATTTCGAGGTTACGGATTTTTAAATTAGTTGGTCACATATTATTTTGGAGTCACAGATTATTAAATTTTTAGGTCACATTTGAGTAATTGGTCACAGATTGACAAACATTTGGTCACAGATTGACAAACATTTGGTCACATATTATCGCCGCTTGGTCACAGGTCACAGATCGCAGCCACCACACCCACAGCCACAGAACACTTGCAACAGCAGATCCGCCACCACCATCAATAGATCTGCCACCAACGACCGCAAACATAAACAGCCAACCACCAATTCGCCACCCCACAAATCCGCCAACAGCCAAACCGCCACACCCAATACTCCGTCGCAAAACACCAACCAACAACAAATTAGATCAAATCGAATCAGCAATCGAATCACCAAATCGGCCACCAATCCGCCGCCCAATACTCCAATCGAATCAGCACTCCACCGCAAACCACCACCCACAACAGCATCGCTGCTGCTGCAGCGCTGCTGCGATTCGCAACATCTCGCTTTTGCGAAGCGCAGCAGAGAGGGGATGTGGAGTGGAGTGGAGTGGAGGGGAGGCGAAGGGAGGGGAGACCATTGGCGAGAGAGAGAGCGAGAGAGAGAGAGAGAGGGGAAGAGGTGAAGGGGAAGTGGTGAAAAATTAGGGTTAAGAGTTTTTATATCACCTGATTTTTGAATAATAAAACTTGGTCCCTGAATTTTGAATTCCAATCTTTAAACACATGAATTATTATAATTTCCCTTGGTGTAATTTCCTCAAGTTATTATGTACCCATTAAGAAAACTACGACTATATAGATGGCCCATTAGGTAAGTGGAGGAATTAGCTATTAATTCGTAACTATATTTCTCTATTAATTTTTATAACAAGCCCTAAGTTTTTTTTATATTTCTCAAAAACCAAAAAGCATATGAAGAGAGAAAATAATTCCGTTTGGTTTGAATTAAAATTCAATTTAAATTTTAAAATAAAGTTAACAATTAATTTTAACCACACATTTTACATAACTTTTTAATTACACATTTCATCAATTTTTATTAAAATCTAATAAAAAATTGATTTTAATCCCGACCACACAGGGGCTTAATAAATTAAATAATTTTTATCAATTTGAACTTTTCAAAAATTAGTTTTAGCTTATTCTAAATACAACCAAACATACTATAATTTTGTGCATTGACGGTTAAAAAATACCACATTAAAAAGGTCAAAGTCAAAGACATGTTTCATAAGCTAACACTACCACAAGCACAATTATTGAAGGAAAGAAGTTAAAATTTTATATATGTTTGCTGTGTTAAACCAGACGTGATTAAACATGAGTAGCGAAGGTTTGCTGTGTTAAACCAGACGTGATTAAACATGAGTAGCCCAAAATAAATAAATAAATCTTGTCTACTACTAGAGAGGCACCATTACAATGACAATAGACAGTACAAGTTAGGGAAAAAAATAGTCTTTGTCAATTATACTGTCTAATCTTATCCAGTATAATGCTCCTTGGACAGATTCAAGAACGGGGATGGAGGGACAGGATGATGTGGCGAGATAATAATTGGATGTCGTATTTTAATTTTTTTTAAAACTGTCAATCATGTGTCGACCAGAGTAACCCTATTTTTGAATCCCTTTTAAGCCTGTTTGTGTAGCACAATTGATCAACATTACATATCAACCCCACCTAGAGTTCTTATCACCAAAATCTACCTAAATATATACAAGCAGTCATAAATTGGCTGAAACACATCCAAACCAGAAAACCAAAAAAAAAACAAAACGTACTGATCAGAGCAACAAGCAAGCACGGAATGTGTTTTCTTTACAGTTGCAATGAACAAGAAAAAGAGTAAGCAGACAAGAAGCGACGGGATCTTGCCCTTACGGTGAAGGCAAGGTAGAATCAGTTGATGTTCAGACCAAATGGAGCTTCTGTTTTCTGCCCCTTCGTTTTGTCCTCAAGAGAAGATATATTTGTACTTCGTGTTCGAGATGCTTGATCTTGTATTCTGAGCCTACACTAAGTCCATGTTCGGTACGAAATATTAGAATTTATGTTGCAAAACCCTGATTTTTATTTGCTTTGTTTCTTTTTTATTTCAATTTTTCGAGAGTAATGCTATTTATCATCATGATAATGGAATATCGGTTATATGACAACTCATTATCCTTCACATTTATCTCTTTCCTTGCCTTCTCTCATAAAAATTGAACTACTCAATTCCATTATTCCGCGTAGACTGTCACATGACTGAAATTTCATTATCTTAATGATAAATAACATTATTGAATTTTTTATATCAATAGGTCGAAAGGAGTGGAGTTTTGTTTAGAAAATTTTATATGCTTTATTTTTCAATCTTGTTTAGGCTCTTCATTTGTTTCATTGCATGTGGGTGGATATTTTCCGGTGAAGATCCTTGGATGTACATGTCGAGTAGTAAATATCCCGTACCTAACAGTATAGGCTTTAAAATGGAAAGTATTGAAGCATCATGCCTTGCTGCTACTAGCTAGAGTATCAAAAATTATGCATGTATCAGTATCAGTCTTTGGCCGAGAAAAAATGAACTAGATCCAGTTAAACTGGAAAAAATAAATCCTCCATTTCTCCCAGGACACAAATGAAGGGTTGAATTGGAAAAGAATGTACTGATTGTCTTCATTAATGCTAAGTCTGTGGGGAGCTGAAATTTTAATAATTTTGTGTGTAAAGGCTGAAATGAAGAATATTACAGGGTTTGTACATTCAAGGTTCCCATGCATCAGAAACACAAGATATTTTTCTTAAGTATGGATCCAAAACAAATGTTGTTTAACAAATGAGTTGTCTCTTTAAGATAAATAGGGACTAATATGGACATTCTCCATTCTTGTATATGTCACGGATAGGTAAAGATTCTTTAAAACTTATTTATCTCCAAACGTATTTTCAATCACATTTACTCAATAAAATAATTTTGTATGTAGACTCATGACTTTTGCCTACTTATTAACCAAACATTCTAAAAAATAATCAATTTTCACCTCTACTATTAAAAATATAATGTACACAAGGCGTTCAAACATGTACACCAGACGTGCCATGCACGTGCAGGTGCACGAGGCATGTCTTGGAAGTATAATGTAAATGTCAGAAATTTAAATAATTGTATTAAAAAAAACATGTCAAGTGGCGCATGATCACTTGTTCGAGTTTAATTTAAATAGTGGCGATGAAACTTGAATTTGGGACATTTGCATGCTATGAAGTCTCTAGATATAGAAAAGTCCCTTAAAAGCTCTGCTAGGGAAGAAAATGATGCACTAAAATCTGCAAAAAAAGTAGTTATTTTGCACAAGCTAGAACCGGTGCAACAACCTCTTTCGTCCCAATTTCAACCATGTTGTCACTGCTGCTCGTCCTCTCTCTTTTCTGTTAACCTTTTTTTTTTAATACTATGTGATCCAAACTGCTTGCAGGAGATTCACCAAGTAAGACCTTAATTACTACAGTGGCAGAGGATGATATTGAACGAAGATTGAATTCATCCTCAAGGATGACCAGTAACTTCTCTCCAGAAAGAGTACTACTACTATACATTTGTGTCATTTGTGCATAGCCAGTTGGAGTAACATCACAGCAGCCAAGAGGATCACTCGTTGCAGCAACAAATCCAGCTGATATGATGGTGAAATTTGGGGCAAACTCTGAAGCTATAGTGTTGGGAAATTACAGTTATAATCTTAAAATACCACAATGCAGTCAGACATCTAAAAAGCATAATGAAACCATAGAAACTGAAAATAGTAAATAACAGAGTTATTCTTTCCTTCTAGTGAAGCAAAACGTTGATACCCAATTCACTCATCCATGGCCGGAAATGTAGGCTATGGAACAGCCCCTCCATGTTTGCAAATCGCATTCCAGTGAGAGATTTATAACCGGCCAGAAACACTCAGAACTCGACTTTGGTCATCGATCCAAGGATCTACTAAAACAGTCAAGTTCAAACCTGAGAAACCAAACCATTCAACTACTATTTCAAGCCTGAATAATACACAAGGTTCTCTCAACAATAGGCTAAAGAAGACAGTGAACGCCAGATGAAGACCACGGACTCAACAGAGAGAGAGACGGACCAATTGTGAGAAAGAGGAGAGAAGTCTCAAGGAAGGAACTGAATCGAACTCAAAAGTCGAAGCCCAAGAGAAAATATCTCACAAGAAACCAAACCATTCAGCTACTATTTCAAGCCTGAATAATACACAAGGTTCTCTCAACAATAGGCTAAAGAAGACAGTGAACGCCAGATGAAGACCACGGACTCAACAGAGAGAGAGACGGACCAATTGTGAGAAAGAGAAGAGAAGTCTCAAGGAAGGATCTGAATCGAACTCAAAAGTCGAAGCCCAAGAGAAACTATCTCACAAGAATAAACCTCAGTCGTCAATCTCATCCAAAGGTCACAATCAGTTCTTAACTAGCACAATCCGGGTGACTACCAAGCTACCAATAAGTGGGCGACACTTAAGCAGCTAAGTAAAGAATAATCAACAACACAAATGTCACAACTAGCACTAGTCCAATAGTGTTAGAGAACTACTAAAGCCCACATATAATAAGAACGGCGTGCTGCAACGCATATATACACAGTCATTGTCGTCAACTTATCTTCAACTCCTTGGAACATTTACGCAGTATCCTTCTCCGCCCATGGTACCAACCTCGTCAGCAGCTCCAGTGGTAGGATAAAACTTTCCACCCGTACGTCCATGCAGGGTTATGTTCAAAACCAATTTGTTTTTCTTTCTCTAGACTAATTCCTGGATGCACAAGCATTTCACAGGATTGGCACGACTTGGTTATGTGTTGCAGACCATATTTTTGTGCAATAAATAAAATTACATATACATTAATCAGAAAGATAAAAGATGCTTAAAATGGATACATAACAAATTTGACATGAAGTTCATAGATTTTTCTCATATTATTTTGAATTTTTACTAAACAGTTCCTTATTTTTCCCAAAAATTTAAAAAGGGGTTTTCGATGTCCTTAATGTGTCAAGGAGGGGTACCTTTTGTGTCAAAATTATGGCGCGCACAAAGCATGTCAAACAGGTGTGTGAGGCATGTCAATGCGGGACATGTCACGCATGTGCAAGAGACGTGTAGCATACGTGCTGTCATTCGACACTTCAGTTAAGCCCAATCAATAAGAATAATTTTCATTTTTGAGCTTAATTTTACTTTTTGCTGTCACTGTCAATAATTTTTCTTCACTATTGGCTTGATGGAATTTTGCTTATTGATTACATATAAAAGTGTCGTGTCGATCAATGAATTATCCTGTGATAACCCTAAAAACTGGTCACTGGAAATAGGTTTTGTGGCTGAGTACAAGCCCAGGAAAGTCTCTGCAGTTCGGGATTTCCCATCTGGGTGTGGCCCCAGTGCTAAGCCAGTGGATTTGAAGTTCGAAAAAATGGCCATGTTTGGGCCACTGTTGTGAAGGTTGGCAACGGCTGATATGGAGTCAAACAGGGTTGAAAATTCTGAATTGGCCAACATTGTGGAGGAAAGTGCGGTTTGTGGAGGGAAGAAGATGTCCTATTCTTGGGTTTGTGTGAATATTTTATTTTTATCTTCATTTTTTGTTGTTCTGGTTTTTACTTTTCGTTTATTTAAATGAGTGAAGTATGAAACTATCTTTTTATGCGACCCTAATAGTTAAACGGGACGAGTTCTGTCAATGGTGACGTGATTTGCAATTAAGTAAAGGGTTGGGTATTTGATGCTCAAAAAAGGTTGAGAAAAGATAAGTAACATTTTCTAAAAGGTTGTAAATGAAAAGTGCAAAAAGTCCTTAAAATTAAAACGTACACAATGTGTGTCAAGCATGTGCACTAGACGTGCCACGCACGTTCAAGTGCACAAGGCATGTCTAGGAAGTATCGGTGAGTGTCACAAGTTTTATAAATTATATTAAAAAATGTCTAAGTAGCTTTTTAGAGAGACTTGAACTCAAGACATTTACTTGTTCTGATACCTTGTCCAATTCTTTAGAACAATTTAGTTACGTGTTATAAAAATAGTTAGGCAATAATCCCTCTCAAACAATTATTGAATCAGAATCCAATCCACATAAAGCATGTTTTCGTACTGATTTTGATGAACAAGTCATCCACCAGCAGTTCATTTGCTAATTTGAGCACGAACGATGACTTGTATATGTCTTTTACAGAAAACCATGAAAAGATCTCAAAAAAATTCTCCATTGCCAACAGCCAGTTGATCACCATGAAAAGAGAACATATGCATTGGCTCTGGCCAATCAGGAAGGGACTCTCTGGAGAGGCTGCCCATATAAATGCTCTCTTCCGGGACTGAGGAACTCCATATGCTCCAGTTTCAAGGACACCAAATCTCACCTAATGATGAGCAGAAGAAAAATATTCAGAAATGACATTGCACACAAATTTTCATCAATTAATGGCGGAAACGAAAACATCTATCTGATAGCCCATTTCAAGAAGTAAAGCTAAAGTTAACAACGTTTCCCTGAGATTGCAAGAAACGAACTTCCTCACATTCTCAAGAAGAGCTTTGGTTGGCAGAAATCGGCAAAGGATTAAGATGCTAGAATTATCTAGCATTGAACTTTACTCCAGGTGCTATGGTCAAGCCAGTTCATTCCCAAGAAACCTGTGAGAAGAAAAATCTTTCATTTAGTTTCACAATAGGAGATTAATTATCAAGATATATGGAGCACGTCTCTTGCACGTGTGTCACCCCTTGTGCACGGCAATTCTAGGAACAACTAAATTTGACTTAATAGGAAAAATCCAACCATTGGTGGTCAAATATGAATTCTTTATTCCAACAAAAATCTGACTTCTTTTCATACAATTGCAGAGTCCATAATTCATTGTTTGATCAATTGCCAAGTTTGCCCTTGTTTTCATTCATTTCCAAACACAATAATAGGTGGTTTTGATTTTTTTAGTTTGTTGAAATCGTTCACTGTAATGAAGTTGACAAGGAAACATATTTAATTCAAACATGGTGAGGCCAGTTTGCCCTTGTTTTCATTCATTTCCAAACACAATAGGTGATTTTTATTTTTTTAGGTTGTTGAAGTCGTTCACTGTAATGAAGTTGACGAGGAAACAGATTTAATTCAAACATGGTGAGGCCAGTGACTTGACACCAAAATCATTTTATCCACCATAATCGTTCCCACACGATGTATTTTAATTTAAAATTATCTCAATATAACAAATTTCTTGAAGTGTCCGAAGAGTGTTAATGTCCGACATGTGTCCATAACAGACGCGCAAAAGGGTTTCTACATGAATAGGAGTGTCAAATATTGGCTTGATGGAATTCTGGTTATTGATGACAGATATTAATGGTGCCATGTCGAACAGCAGATTATCCCATAATAACCCTAAAAACCGGTTTTTGAAAATTAATTCTGTGCTTGATTACAAGCCCAAGAAAGTCTCTGCTCGTCAATATTCGCCTTACGAATTTGAAACAAAGATAATCTGAGAGACAATAATCAGGAAATAAAAAATGCCATTTACTTGCGGCCATCATATTCAGGCAATAAAACAGTGAAATAACAGCACGCTGAAACACAAACACAGTCATTGTTGCCGACTCCTCCTCAACTCCCGGAACATTTAACACAGTATCCTTCTGCCCATGGTATCAACCTCATCAGCAGCTCCAGTGCCAAGATAAAACTTTCCACCCAGTCATGTCTATGAAATAATTTCTCGAATATTTCTTGGATGCCATTTCCATGTTGTACATCCCAATCAATGATTAACACCTTCTTAGCTACTGCAATTGCTGCCCATGAAATGTTTTACACCAGCTTGATTTAGCGGTTAGATAATATCAAATGCATATCATTTAAATATTACAATGTGATTTGCACTAAGTACGTGGGTGAGATGTCTGCTGCTAAAAAAAAAAATAGTGAATTAGTATCATATTCTAAAGGTCAGGGACGAAAAGTAAAAAAAAAAAAAAAAAACATTAAAATTATAACGTACGCCATGCTTATCAAGCACGTGCACCAGATGTGCCACACGCGTGCAAGTACACGAGGCATGTAGGAAGTATCGTATGAGTGTCACAAGCTTTAAAAATTCAGTTAAAAAAGGGATTGTACTATGTGTACACAATATTTTACATTTCTCTCACATTGAGGGGGGCCCACACACAATAAAATATTTGTGGGGCCCCCTCCATGTGAGGAGAGTGTAAAAGATTGTGTACACCATACGGTGTACACACAGCATTATCCTTTAAAAAATGTCCAGTGGTATGTATACACATGTTCGAAGGTGTTGGAATTCAATTTAAATGGTTAGCTGCGAGACTCGAATTCAGAACCTTTACTTGCTCTAATACCATACGTCCAACTCTTTATAACACTTCGGTCCCTCCCTCGTCATAAAAAATAGTAAGCCAATAGTTTCAAAAATATTCAATCCACGGATTGCATGTTTTCGTACTGATTTTTGATGAACAAGTCTTCATCCACCAACACTTCATTTGCTGATTTGCAAACGAACGAGGGCCTGTATATCTTTTACAGGAAACCATGAGAAGATCTCAAAAAGGTCTCCATTGAATGACATGATTCAAGAAAAACTGTGAAGGATGTCATATGAGAAGCAAAATCAAATCAAGTCAGGTGACTTTTCCAAAGAGTAGTAGGGAGACACATCTATTTACGTTCTTTAATATTATTACATTTATACATGATATGTCCATTTTCATACTTTATTTTCAATAAAATGCATGCTTTTTAACTTTAATTTTGGTCCAAGTTTTTTAAATACAGAAATGGTTATTTGTTATATCAAAATAATTTTGGGTTAAACTATATTTTACTACTTCCGGCAAAAAAAAAAAAGGATATGGTAGGATATATAACCAAGTTGACATGAAGTTCGTGAAAATTTTTCACATTATTTTGAATTTTTACATAAATATTTAAATAATTAGATAGTTGCCTACTTTATTATTATTTTTTTTAAAAAAATAAAAACCAGTTTGGCCCCCTTTCTTTTAATTTTAATGTTTGAAATAATGGTTTTTTTTGGACAATGCAGGATTGAAAAAGAAGGAAAATTTTTCGATTTACGTATAAAATTATTTTATTAAAGATTGGGTGATTAAAAATAAGATTAGTAAAGTACAGGAATGAGAAAGGGGCCAAACGCGGGATAAATTTATAGAATTATGTCAAATCAAACATGTGCATGAGGCATATCAATCATGTGCAGGAGAAGTGCCTTGGAAGTGCCCCATGAATGTCAAAAATTTAGCCCATGTTTGGTACACATTAAAATTTTGATTCTCATTCTTCTACTCATTTTCAACTACACATTCTTCAATATAATAATATTTTTCATCACATCAATAACTTTTCCTTCTTTTTTAACCACAAATTCTCCATCAATCTACTATTCCAGAATACACTCTTCTAAAAATAATGTAAATCAAACACACATATATCAAAAATATAAAGAGACTGAGGAGTGCTATTTTTCGACATTTAACCTATATGAACCCGCTACCCCATAACAGTATCTATGCTTCATAGAGTAGAAGTAACCTCTCTAATATCTGAAGAGTATGCCTTCTCTGGAGAAATATCTTCCAAGTCTAAAATACCTCGACCTTAATCTAGGTAAAACCAATTTCAGTTATTTAATGTTCCTTGGAAACAATGATCTCAAGCAGTTGACATATGATGAAGCTTTCAGTCCTCCATTTTTACTACTTTTTAACCTTCCTCCCTCCCCCCTTTCAGCAGAAATGTAAGTTGGGCTAACGTAGACGAAGTCATCAAGACAATATTCTGTACCTCAGTATACAAAACTGATCTTAGATGCATTCACCTTGACAAGTTCCTTCTTATTATTAGTTTCCTTTAATTTTCAACAATGACAGATACCAGATCCAATACCCATCTCATTGAAAGGAATGCTAAAGAAGGCCCTTCTCTCTGGATTATACAAGCTCTCACAGTAATATTCAGTCGGCAGTCCTTTTCTCTTCCTTTCTTCTGGCTCCAGCTCTATCAATCTTGTCAGCATCAGCATTAGCTTTCATGTGCCAATTACCAAAGCATAGCACCCGTATCTCCACAGTTGTAGCTTGTTTGGCACAATCCAGTTCAAAAGCCATACACTTATTTCCAAGGAGACCCTCACCAGAAGATGTTCCATAATGGAAAAGAACAGTCCACTCATTTGATTCCTCCAAAGAATGATTTGAATAATATCCCCCAAAATTTTGTCGATAAGCTTGGTGGTTGTTCTGCATGACCTCTATCTTAGATAACAGGTGTTATTGCTGCTCTTGGATTCAAATTTGGTTAGTTCCTCAGCTCAACCTTCTTCTTCCTGACTAGCCATTTGGTATGGTGCCTCTCTTCCATTTTCTTGGTAAGACCAGTCACGAATGCACAACTTTCGATGTTCTCATCGGGAAATTCTTGAAAACTGCCGTAGAATAATAGTCATGCACGACCACATATCTTTCCATGATATTCAAACTAGTATAAGCAGCATGTTTTTTGGGGGTGAAGTCTTTCAAATTAGAGATACATTGAGATATCTTCCCACTATCAAAGAAAGAAAGAAAAAAATGCATATAGTAGATATAGAACAAATTTGACATAAAGTTCATAGAATTTTCTCACGTCATCATGAATTTTTAGAAAAAATATTTTAATAATTAAATAGTCCCCTTTTTTTTCTAAAAAAATTACAAAATGGGGCTTTCTTTGTCCTTAACTAGTCTTTCACCCATGCGATGCACGGTGAGATGCAAAAATTTATATTAACTGACAAACAATTCTAATATAAGCCCCCGTTTGGTGCACATTTTGAAGGTAAAAATGCATTTTTACTGTTGATGTGATGAGGAATATGTTGTTGAAAAAAAAATAAAAGTTCTTGATGTGATGGAAAATATTATTTTATTGAAAAATGTGTAGTTGAAAATGAGTAGAAAAATGAGAATGAAAAAAATAATGTGGACCAAACAGGGCCTAAACATATGCTATCCAATCCAATTAGATAAAACACTGCATAAAATAATTTTAAATAAAAATATACACACCACATAACTAATTATATGCAAATCAGATAAATGAAAGAAAATATAGGTAGGGGTGGTGCAAAAGTAAACTGTGGGTTCGGGGTGGTTTTAAAAAAAAAAAAAAATCCGTGTCTCCGTCGATTTTTTTTTTTTTTTTTAAAATTATTATACATTCTTGCTGGTGTTGCTCTATTCTTATTGAAACCCACAGTGAAGAATCAAGACAAATAATAAAAACTAATCTCATTCGAAATGAAAATTATCTGCAATCACAACTTGTTAATTACTCTTCCAAGATAAAATTTAGTGACAAGTAGCACCTTTAACTTCTTGAATTAATACAAAGGGCATTATCTTATTTGAGTTTCATAAAAATGTCAAAAATGTGTCTATTAAAATTATGATTTAACACAAAATTTGAGACGCGTTAGATAAAGACATGTCAAACATTTAAGCAAAAACAAATAGCTTCCAAATTCTCAACATCAAGCTACCCAGTACCCAATTTGATCAAGGTCGTATAACAGAAAAAATCGAAATGGTGATAAACTGAACTGTAAGTAGATAGAGGCACTTACTGCAACACGACGAATTGCAGAGATTGTGATTTTCGGATTGTGAAGTCTCTTAATTATAATTCAATTACAGCTACATAATAAAGTCTTATGTTTCATTTAAACTACTATATTAATCAAGTCTCCTAATATTGGCAACATGTAATTTGTCGCAATTTTTCAAGAAAATACATGGTATATCAAGTAAATTATTTAGTTTAATTTAACATATTTAAATTTCAATTTAAATTATATATTATATATATGGTATAATCTTACTCAAAGTCGCAATTTAAGTCTATGTTTAAAAACAAAAAAAAAATCCCTGCGCAGCTCCGTGCAGCACGGAGCTGGCTCCCAGCTGAAATCACCACATCCCAACCTCCACCAAAAGGAAAGAAAAAAACAAATATAAGTAAATCAGGATGAGAAAGGGAACATGCCAAATCTCAAGTTTCAAAGGCAGAGAACCAGCTAAGTTCTCAAGCAATTTCACATAAATATATATATGAAATTGCATTGAGAAGGTAGAACTTTTGTGTAAACCATGACCTCATTACTCGTTGTGCTAGATAAAGTGAAATTTTATCAAGTAAAATCAAAAGTAATGTGCTAGTAATGTGAAATGTCGTTGCTAGCATTGTTTTACTTCTTTTTTTTTTTTTTTGCTCAAGGCAAGTGAATGAAAGCAAAAGAGATTGAACTGCGATACAGAAAATAGTCAAGCTATGTACAGTAGCTAAATGTATATTCAACTATCAAGAAGACTATAATTAATATCTTACCAGCCAAGTTCATAAGAGATCACTGAGCAGCCTCATTCTGTGCTTCCCTTCTTGTTCTACCTATTCCTTCACCAATTTTTTGTCCCGCAAATAAAACCTGCAGACCACCGTAAGATAATATGATCTCACTGGAATACTCACAAAAAATTTCCAAAACAGAATGAATCAGGAGCTGAAGGTATTGGGAATATTTTAAAAATTATCAATGGTGCACTGATTTTGCCTAAGAAGAGAAAACATCGTTACTATTTAAAGACAAGTTCTTAATTATTTAATTCTCAATGTGCATAGATTTGGCCAGAGAAGAAAAAAATTTGAAGGCTAAGGCGAGATTATTTTAAAAATTATCAATGGTGTGGAAGATTTTGAAGGATAAGGCGGGATTATTTGAAGATTCTTGGGCGGGATATTTTTTTCTTTCTTTTCTTTTCTTTATTTTTTTTCCCATCCTTTGCTGAAAATTAGGCGGGAACACTGTTGCAGAGCTATCCTCCTTTAATATAGTATAAGATGTGTTGAGAACATTTCCTCATGTCAGAGTTATAACGTGCAAAAGGCGTACCAGAGATGTGCACAAGGCATGTTAGATTTGTGCGCTAGGCGTGACTGGTAAATGTCAGAAACATAAAATATTATATACAATAAGAGATGTCAAGTTGTGTGTCAACAAGCGTCCTAGAGTATCCAATGAGTGATGGTGTCCGACACGTGTCCGTGCTATATAGAGTGTAAAACTTACCTTTCTAATATATGAAGAGTATGCCTATGACTTCTCTGGGAAAAATTTGCTTTGATGGCTTCCCAAGCATGTACCTGAAAACAAATTACAATAGATGACACCAATTAGTCATGGGAGTTGTGAGAAGCTTCTATTAACGTGGCTATCATCAAGAAAAACCATAACCTAATGTCCTAATCAATCACAGTTCAGTAGTTCTTGAGCTATTAACAACACTAGTTAGTATTCATAGATAATTGAAGACGTTGGCTTTTGCTTTCTCTAAGACATTTCCTTGATGCACAAGCATTTCACAAGATTGGCAGGACTGGTTATCTGTGTTGCAGACCATATGTTTTTACAAGCTGAGAAATCTCAACATAAAATCAACCTACATATCAATCAGAAAGACGAAAGAGGTTCTAGGAGGACAATTGTAGACAGCATCTAAAGAAAATAACTGTGCATTTGATTTAAAAAAAAAAAACATTGTGAGGCATGTACCAGGCCATATCTGTGCACATTGAAATGAAAACCATTGAGGATCCAAACTCAATCATCCATTCTTTTATGCCACTCAAATAAATCGCTATTCCATCAACTTCAGATGTCCCAGAACCACTTGAAGATGAATGATTGTTATTGTTGTCAAAAATGTACTCAGATCCATCATCGGCTTCATTGGAAGGAGCTCCAGGGAAATCATCCACGAGCAGAGTCATACAATGCCCAGTTGTGATGCATGCTTCGAGGAAAGTCATCTACATAACAATTATAAATGCCACTATCAAAGATTACATATCTGTTTCTTGCTTAGAATTTTTATAACAGACAGGCAATGGATAGTAATCTGCAATTTAATCTTAATGTAATATATTCTTGACAAGGAAGCTGAATCCTTGTTTTTCTCCTGCTTCAATGAGCTCCTGTACTCTTCTTCATTCAACAATCCTGCCAGCTTTAAATCTTAATCCTGCTCCGCTGGACAATTTGATAAACCAGATTGAATCATTTTGTTTTCCATCACTTATTTCAGGACCAATTTCTAATGAGGATCTAAGCTGAGCTTGTGGAAGATCTTCTTGCCTGCAACTGTCATCTCAAAGTGCAGCAAGGACATGTAGTTCCGTAAATTTATTATCACTCTTCTTTGATGTCTCATCCAAATAGATGAATTGCTTATAAATGAACCCGCCCTGAGAAAGTATAAAATTCTTGATTGACCCAACATTATATAAGCATTTCTGCCCACTTAATGCACGGAAAACAGTAGCAAGCAGCTCGTCCAAATAAGTCAGGATTTCCTCCAGAAGATGATGTTAGTTTTTGTAAACCTCAACACAAGCACTAGTGAGCAAAGAACATTTTTAACTACTCGAGGGTTTAATACAATCATAATCTATAATGTCAGTCAACAGCCATATAACTGGATATGCTTCATATCCAGAGATAGCCCATTCTTCTATGCGTCCAAAGCCATCACATCTAACCCCCTTGCTTTTTCTTTATTAGCACTATACTCTAGAGACAAGATTAAACCAGAGACATAAAATTACCAACTTCCAGTGTCAAAAGGCAGTTGTTTCCCATCTGCATCATGAAAGATGAAATCTGTAAGTCTTCTATATGGTCAGCCATATAGAAGACGAAAAGAACCAATCTCTTCCTACACATGAAAATTCTTTTTCGTTTCAATTACTGAAGACTTGTTGGATATATGAAGAGATTTTTCTTGAAATCTGAGCAGGAAGCAGCTCGTTTTGACATTTTGCATGGACTTGTCAGACCATCTGTATATGCAAAATTTACCTTGTTCTTCATCTTCTTATCCCCTGTAACAAAATTGCAAATATCAGGTCCAGAAACAACAAAAGATATATTAAGAAAAGTACAATGACGAACTATATATCAGAAAGAGGACCACCTATTTTCAAATTGAAAGTCATATTTCCATATTTGACCCAAATGATTGCACAGGTAAATAAGAAGTCAAAATCTGAAGAATGAGAAGAAAAAGTGAATTTAAGAAAATAAGAGAGGTACATCAATCCTGGTCCACTGATGAAGGAATTCTATAAATAGCAAAAACATAAGTTAGTGATGGTGGATGATCCTAATTATAAGGACAAGGATATCGAAGCTGAAACAATGCACTGCAACAAAGCACAAGTCAATTTGTAAACAATCTGATGATGTTCACAGTAAATTCAAGATAGGAACCATCATCACACAGAAAAAATAGGAGCTGACAATTTCAAAATGACGTTTCCCCTTATTAGTATAGAGTCAGCAAATGAGTCGTAGAAAAACATTTTAATATTCCAAAAGAAACACTGGAAGCTGTTATTTTATCTCAAAACCTGAAGTGATATAGGTAGAATTTATCTGTAAATTGCACGTGAGTAATAATTCATGGATACAAATTCACAGTAAGACCTGACAAAATATCTAATTGAAACTACACCTATTATTTACAACAGTTGGAATGTTTATTGGAGGAGCATGATTTATTCAAAACACCAATTGTCATAAAAGGTCAAATACGAAATTTCAAAAAGAATGGGCAACAAAATCATATTTTATTCTTAAGTTCCCAAGCTATCAAATCTGTTAACAAAAATATTGATATTCCACGTATATAATAATTATAAAGTACAGGTACATACTGTCCGCTCTATGCCAAATCTTTTCAAATGCTAGGAATCATATCTGAGCATAAAGACTGTAAAAATCTATTAACTTTAATTGTTTAAGTACATAATAAACTCATTATGAAACTGTCACAGTCTCAGTCAGTCTTGCTTAACAATATATTTGTCTTCTTTGTGATATGAATTTAACGCCTTTTAAGGTTATGAATGGCATTTGTAATTGTCCAATAGCATTACTTTTCTTATGGGGATAGCAGAACCTTTGACGAAATGAGATATCATATCATGAAAATAAAGGAAACTTATATATTTTATTAGTAACTTTTGGCAAGATGAAGACAATACACAGCATAAGCTTTCAACTAGTCATGTAGCGAGAGAGAAGTATTGACTCAGCAATGAAGTCACATCAAATCAATGTTTAAAAAGGACCGTGTATTCCATATCACTCGTTTTTTGAAAAATCGTGTTATATGTTTGCAACTACCTTTTTCTTAAAAAAGCATTTGAGAATAATGTCTCGATGCACACCTTACGTGCGGCTCTCGAAACTAGCAACTTGATGCCATTTGTCAAGGCAGCACATGCTTTCATGCATAAGCCTCAGGGCGGTTGAGGTGTGCGCTCTCCTTTACTTGTTGTATATTAATTACGTTGACTTTTTCGACTAGATTTTGGTAGCCTAGGGTTTTCGAGTTTCTTCACAAGTCACAGCTCAAACTTGAAAACTAAGAAAAGAAAAAAAAAATTAAGAAGAATTAGGGAAGAGAGCATGCAAAGCAAGTGTGTGCTAGCCTCCTATAGTTTAAGTGCCACAAACCTCTCTCCCAATTAAAGTTGCAACTTCCAGCGACAAATGGCTAGTGACGAAACCTAAAACATATAACTTCAATCTTTTCTTTCATTGTTAGTATATATGTTTTTTCTTCTGCTTTCCTAATAATTATTTTATGATGCATTTTCAAGTTGGTTTATGATTTTTATTACGAAGATACAAAAACAACTAACTAAACCTATTCCCCATAAAATTTTGGTTAGCTACATGAACCCTTCTTCATTCACTCGACTACATGGTTTATTCTGCTGGTGGATGTGCGGTAAAATATGTAAATGGTTGTTTAGACAAAGAATTATACTAGCTTCATTCGTAGGAGCATAATTAAACTACAAAGAAAGAAAGTAAGAAGAAGAAAATAAAAGGAAAGCGAAATCCGAGGCCAGTAAAAACACTTTTCCTTAAGACAATATTGTCCTGCAACAGTGCTAACGGACTGCGGCACTTATACCAAAGAACTCCGAGAATACTATTTTTTTGTTGACAACACAATTAAACATACCAAAACCCTACGTAAATGAACACGTGGTCAACAGACACGATATTCACTACTTTTATCCATTAATTATCGACGTGCGCTAACATAAACCATTGTGAATTTGGAAACATACTAAATAATCAAGTACAAAGCATAGTAAAATAGAAATAATTATTCTAAGATCTGAACTTTTATCAGGTTGATGTTAATGACCAGTAAACAACGTACTGAGCTTTAAAACAAGAAAAAATTAAATTAATAACTAGACTTTCGTCAAATTCAAGTTTCACAAAACACCACCCCGGATCTGGGTTAAAATCTTTCTAAATACTTCCTCGAGAAATTTGATTAAAAAATCAAAAAAACCGACGAAAAACATTAATTAACAAAAGCCACTAGATCTAACATCCAAAACTACACATACATAATCAAGAAACCCAAAACGATTGCTGTTAGTGATCTAGGCACAAAATCGAGGTTGTTGTACAACGTGCAGCAGAAATAGTACCTTGCTTTCGCATTTTCGTTCGGCGTCAAATTCTATGCACAGAAAGAAGAATCAAAGGCATAAGCAACATATATATAAATAGAACCAAATTTACTAACATTGCGTCATTACCAACAAAGCACCAGGCGGCATTTCAATGAAGTGAGAAAACCTACCAGAATCTTCTACGTAAAATCTGTTGACGATTGAGATAATTTGAGATTATTGCAATTTGAGATGGTCTTCTATTAAAATTTAAGGAATTTATCGAGAAAGCGACAAGGCGGGAAGGCGTTTCATATTTTTCTGGTTTACTCTTTCACCTATCCCCAATGTCCCGAAAGATTTCCACAGAATTTCACCAGAATGCCGAGGAGTTGATACCGCATGAAAGAGTGTCTATTTATAGAGTAATTCCCAAGAACAGGGAATTTTTCACAAGACCCCCTCACTGTAGCGAGGCCCCACCTCTGAATAAAAAAAAATTGTGTCCCCACCCCCCAATGTGTGAAGCATGTTTAGAGCACGACATGCATATCACTACTATATTTATAAGTGTTGTTCCATTTGTGAATGTTGAGAACGATTGTCATCTTTTAAATAGTTGTCAAAAAAGAGATACTTGTAATCATCTCTCAATGCCGACCTACATGTTTAGCTACACTAATTGCATGGCACGGTTGATTTTTACTCAATACTCGACATTCTTGACAACGTTCATCCAACATCACAGAAATATATGTGATCCATACTCAAGACTTGACTACCTTAGTAACTTTGCCAAGTTTGAGTTACATCAAGTTCGAGTGAGTTGTCGACCATTGTTGTAGTGATTTCTTGGATTAGGCTTATACAATCGAGTTTATAGCACAGGCCATTAGCGTTTCATAATGGAGCAGTATCAATAATTAAACTCATTATCACTAACACGACTACCTAAGTGACTAAATTAAGTAATTTGATTGTGACAAATTGAAGATGAACGACACGGTTGAAATTTTCATAAAGTTGAGTGATAAAAAATGAAATTAAGCCAAAGAAAAGAACACGATGTCACACTGACAACAACAAAGCCAGAATGGCCTGATAGAGATCACACGAAAAAGAGCAACTAAATGGTCGTGCCAGCCAAACGCGAAATGACGTGACCCTTGTTCGGCTCAGGCCAAGGGCGACATGAGCCGTGTTGTGGATCAGCTCGTCCGAAGAGACAGACCATACTAGATTCTCTGGTGTTCAGGCAGCCAGCAGTAAGATTCTTTTTAAGTTTCTTTATTTTATTTCAGACAAGTAAAAAAAAAAATCTAAAAAGGGCGGCTAGGTCTAGCGACCCAGACAGGCACAGGCCGTGCTTGCAGAGCGAGGAGGGGGATGCCTGGCCGAACCAATTGACACCCCCCCAGTCCAAAATCATAGCTTGTTCACTTACTAGATCCATTTTACCTGTGTTATCGTAGACTAAGACTTGCACGACACGAGTAGAGAGTTATAGATCAAACTTGGTACTGATTTTCTGCTCAAAATACAGCATTCTTGCATGTTCAATACACGTACTTCAGGTGATAACCAATAACAACATAAGACAAAAGCCTTAGAACTCGGTAACCAAGGTCCATATAAAACAGAACATAACATCATCTTCATGCAAGTTAATTTCCATAGTAATCGAAATTGATCTTCATTAATTTCCTCGAGCCTTCTCCAAGTCAGGAAGATCTACAATGCAGAGGAAATGTGTATATAAGAAACTAGAAGCTGCAATAATTCCTTAATAATTCTATTCTGTTTTATTTTCCTTTAGTTTCTTTATGAATTTCATGGATAGATATGAATAGTCCAAGCATTCATTAATAAATAATTTCAGCTCAGGAGAATTATGCAATAAACTAATGCTCCTGTAAACAACTATATTGCAGCAAATAAATTGCAAGATGAAATCCATTAGACATGGCCATGCAAGACGAGAAACTGCCACATAAAATCATATAAGCCCAACCAGAATACCATATCAACCATTTAGCAATTGGCTACCATATTACCATGTTAGGCTAAAGCATAAAAGTAAGTAAAAGTCAAAGAAACTTTCTGTTTCCAAATATGTTAGGATTACTTTTGAAAGTAATTGTTACCTAACTGTCAAAATAAGAAACCTACTTATTTTTTCGACTTTTACCGATAAAAAAATTATTTATTTGAGCAAGTTTTCTTTATAATTAAACTTTTTAAGCATATTCAAGTAAGAACTGTGCAGTAAAGGAAATTTCAACTCACAAAGCATCCCTTCGTCATCACTGCTCTCATCCTCTTCACCGGCATTCTGGAACAGAAGAACATTTATGCTAAATTAATAAATAACAAGCATTCCTACTGTCACTACATTGAAATATTTGACAACAGAAAAGGAGGTATAAATTACCACAAAGTCATCATCAGAAACCAGATTCGCTGCAAGGACCAAAAGATTTAGTACCAAACACAACAAATTATCCACAAAAACTATCTAAAATCTTATGCCACAGGCCCATTAATGTATGATCTCGAATTGCTGTAAACAGTTGATAATGGATTGAGCCCAACAAAATCTTTAATATTCTTAACAGGATCAGAATCAGATAAAGGGTCATTCAAGTTTTTCCAATCTTCTCAAGGCAAGTAAATATATATAAAGAGATTTCATTCATACAAATCAAATATTAATTGATGTCTAAAAAGTGGTATGCCATTCTATTTGAGAAATTATAGTGTAGAAATGAAAAAGTATAGCAATAAATCAAGCTCCTAAAATTTTGTGTATATTCTCTAAGATTTTTTTAGTAAATCAAATTTCTTCAAATCAAAAAAAGAAAAATAGCAAAACTTGAAACAAAAAAAAAAGTAAAAATAATTGAAAGTAAAAGCAGCCACTTGTACTCTCTTTATATTTATTTTTTAATAAAAACAAAAAAAAAATCCAATTACTCTAAATTCTATTTTGTTCTAATTATCACAGTAATTATTTCAAGAGTAGTACCAGACATGCAAGGCACGGTCAAAAGTGGTTGTACATAATCAATAATCTTTCAAATTTACTAAGTTTCAATTAGGGTAATTAGCACATAACGTCACAATCTTTCACTGTTATTGTGGAAAATATCCTTACTTTTCATTTTTTGGCATTTTCGTTCTTATTTCCACCTTTCATTGCACAAAAGGCCATTTTCATCCATTTTCTCAATTAAAAATTGTAAAATGACAAATATATCCTACTCTTTAAATAAAACAAAATAAAAAAGAAAAAAATAATTGCAATCATAGTCCCAAATTTTTTTAAAGAGCGCAAATAAGTCTCAAATAAATTGTTAAAATGGTAATTAAAAATGATGGTTTGCGCAATCAAATGTGTAATTAAGGTGAAAATGCCAAAAAAATGAAAGGTATGGACTTTTTCGCAATAATGGTGAAAGGTATGGGCATTATATACTAATTACCCTTTTAATAATTTATTTTGAGCTTATTTGTGTTTTTCAAAAAAATTGGGACTACGATTGCAATTAGTTTTTTCTTTTACTCTTTGTTTTATTTAAAGAGCAGTGTATATTTGTCATTTCACAATTTTTAATTGAGAAAATATATGAAAACGACCTTTTGCGCAAGAAAATGTAAAAATAAGGGTGAAAATACCAAAAAATGAAAGGTATGGACGTTTTCCACTATAACAAGAAAAGATTTGGACGTTACGTGCTAATTACCCTTTCATTTATTTTTTATGCCACATCAATCAGGCATATAAGTATTGGTCCCAAACAAATGGAAAATCCTAAAAGAATTATAAGGATGGAGATAGGTTCTCTTTATAATGCAATGATGTAGAATTTCTTCGCTAAATACTTCTATTGAAAAAACTAAACTCCGCTCCCCAGTCCTGCCCAAAAAAGGTGGAACACTTCAGAAGAGGAAAGATCATTAACAAACTAATGAATGTGTTGAAATCATCCAAATGAGCTTATGAAAGAAAGTTTCACGAGTAAAATGATTTATGTATATAATGCACACAGAAAGAAGGCACAATTCAACTTCAGGATCTACCAAAAGTTTAATTGTCACTATGTCTATTTTCGGGAAAAAAGTGCAAGTGCGTGTAAAAACCAAGACAGGTAAAATACAAACACTGTAAGATATAGAATGAACTTACAGTCTGACTCTTCATCGTCCTCGTCGCACCATTTATTCCAATCAACCTTAATGTATGGAGCAGGCTTTTCTTCAGACTTCAGCAGTCTTTTCCACCATCCCTTTTGCTCTTTCTGAATAGAGCATAGTATATTCCTTAACCCAATTTTTGTCTTACACTGCATTATAAGTGACCCTCGTGCATGAATAGAAGAACAGACAGCCTTCTTGGTAAGTTTGACTATAATAAGTTAAAAAGCCGTAAAAGAAAAGGATGATTGCTCAAAATTAGCAGGCAGAACAGTAAGACCTATGGGGACAATTTTTAAAATACTGATACCTTAAAACTAGAGGTTCCCCACGTTTTACTTCCCAGAACAATTAGAAGTTCTAAAAAATGAATAAGGACAAGAATGATCCATAATTTACTTAGGCATGTGAGCTAAGAAATAGTAAGCACAGCATATGTTCTAGAGACTGATATTTGAGTACGGAAGTTCTTTTCTGTCGTTAGTTGGTACTATTTTACTAGGATAAAGGAAATCCAAATATGTCAAACAAGCAAACTCAATTTTCACTTAAACCCGTTATCACTATAATCCAGAAAAGAAGCCCCATTAAAAATAAGTTTCCTTCCAATTTGCAAAAAGTTACAAGCTAACTTCCCAATGTTGTCTCCACATACTTCACGCCTACTTTTTCTGGCAAGTAATTGAAAATTTTAACAAGCACGTAGAGACAAGAAACATAAAAAGTCCATAATAACCATTCTTAACTGTAGGAACAACGATATCATAAATTAATCCAATAGTAATTTCTCGATAGATCTATATAGAGGGAAATTTGGTAAGTGTATGGTTCCAAGGGATGGAGGAATGGCAAAGG
This sequence comes from Fraxinus americana, assembly GCA_035079005.1. Classification (NCBI taxonomy): domain Eukaryota; kingdom Viridiplantae; phylum Streptophyta; class Magnoliopsida; order Lamiales; family Oleaceae; genus Fraxinus; species Fraxinus americana. Next base: position 4,194,415 of record CM068717.1, on the reverse strand, counting down.
AAGGAACTTTGATCCCTTGTAGCTAAAGGATTAAGGGCAAGTTAAAGGGAAAATCAAACTCATTGTGAGCTGTCCAATTCATATAGAAAGAGAGCTGCTCCATGCCACAAATTCAACATTCAGCAATGTTATGGATAGACAAAATGAATGACTTATTGTGATTAACTCATTTAATTTATTTCATTTACACCCTAAGAAAAAACACTTGCACACTTCATCAACTATGTCACGAGTCATTGGCAACTTAATTTCTCAATTTTAAAGGGTCTATTACATCGTATAATAGAGAAATATAACTTCGCAGATACAAAACCTTTTCCTGAAAAATAAACTTCTTACCTCACACGAGATTATAAAGATTCTGACAAAAAATTAAACTGTTATTTCAGTTGAGTCACATAACATCTTAACCCAACTTTACATTTTAAAAGAAATCAAACAGCAGGCTTAATTACTATCCACTGATATCAACTTTTTGGAATGACGAAAACTGAAAAAAAACATTGACCCCAAATCTTTAACAAAATCAAGTTAATACTTAAACAAACTCGCCATTGACTCCATATCTTAACACAGCATCAAGTTAATATTCAAACAACATATTTACTTACTAAAAAAATTTCACACATTATTTAACCGTTCACTTAAAACAACTCATTTTAAACCCACATTTTTTTCCTAAATTATCCTACCTCAATCCCTCAATTCCTTAGATTAATTAAAACTGAGATCTTGAGTTCCTATTTATCTCCCACAATTGGAATTTGCCATACGTTTATTCATGTTTTTATCCATTGCTTCAATATATGGCCAAGAATCTAAAACTCGTCATCAAGACTTAAAATCAATTAAGGTTTTAATGTGTTTGTTGCGTTATATTCTTTCAAATGTTCGCATGGCACATCCAATTTCATGTCAAACGAGGGATGCAACATTTATCAAAATTTGAATTCAAAAACCAAAAGTAAACAAAACTATAGGATCATATACAAAAACATATAACTAATTACAAAAAAGTCTTAGACAGAAAAGGGAACCTCAGGAACGATATTCCCATAGAATTGGAGAGTGAAACTAAAGTCTCCACCATTAACCCCAACAGCTGAAAAAGCGAAAATCCCTTCAGCCTCACATTTTACAGAAACGTTCTTGGCATCCGGCAGAGAAATGGTCAGGTAAACCTTGTCTGACCGCTGTGCCCACAGAACCTCTGGCTGCTTACTGCCAAAAAAAAAAAAAACCACTCATTACCACTTAAAAAAATCAAATCAAATAGGCATTGGCCTAATGGTTTATTTAAGAGAAAAATAATTATATATTTATGGGCACCTCATAGTTTTGTAGAACGATTTGTAGTTTTTGAGATTTACTAATTATACCAGAAGAGGAAGAGAGAGTAGAGCAGAGAAAAATCAGCGGTGGGGAGTTTTATTTTGGAAAATATATGTATTTGGTAGCAGAGTATTATATTGGCTTATTTGCACAAATGGTCACAATCTAAGTCCCTTGTGTAGAATCAGGATCTATTCTTTCAATCGTTGCACCGACATCATCGTGTGAAGGTTTAGGTGCAGAAATAATCATTTTCATCGTATGCCTAGTGGTGGGAAAAAATTAACTGAACCGAACCAAAATCGAATCATAACCAAGCAGTTATCCGAATTTTATTCGATTCTACCTAAAGTATAGAAAAAAATGAAAATGAGATTGTACGAGTTTTTCAAAACTCATTCAAATCGATAGTTAATCCAATCCCTGGTTCGTCAATCATTATCTAAAACTCTTTTTGTCTGAAACTCATTTTCAACCACACATTTTCATAATGAAATATTTTACACGTAAACCCAATTTTTTTTTTCTATTTTTTAACTGCACATTCTCAAAAAAATCACCATTACAAAATTTTTATTTTCTCAAAAAACTCTTTCCAATGGACCTCCGACGAGGGCATAATAAACCAAGCACAAATTTTCAAGACTTCTTAACTAATCGTGGATACAGGAGCCTTGGACAACATAAGAAGGAGAACCCATTCAGACAATTAACATCATATCCTGCAGATACTTTCTCTGGGGAGAAATCAACGAATAAATTATTGAAGATGGAGATTCTTCAATTTTCTTGACCTTGAAGTAAACGGGCAGCATATATGCCTATTTCGTCCTGTATTTACTTGTTCTTCACGTTTTCTTTGCAATATTCGCTAGGACGCACCTTGTAACTAATTGATTTGTACTCATGATTTATTTCACTATTTTAAATTCTTCTTTTATAAATTGTGTTGGGATTGCTTGGTTAAAAAATTTATTTGCGTCCTTCAAAACAAGGGACTAATACAATATCGTACTTTTGCTTATTTAAAATATAAACACAAAACGTCCCCACCTTTCAATATTATTGTACAAAACGTCAATACTTTTTATTTTTTGACATTTTCACAAATATGTTCACATTTCATTGCGAAAATTCTTTTCATCCATTTTTTTTTTATTAAAAGTTGTGAAATGACAAATATACTTTCCTTTTTAAATAAAATAAATAAATAAAGAACTAATTACAATCATAATTTCAAATTTAAAAAAAAAAACAAACAGTCACAAATATATAATTAAAAATCAAAGCTAAAAAAAAAAAAATTACTCAAGTCATGTTTGAGCCACCTTTTTGTAGAATGAGAATGAAAAATAGTCGTTATTGGGGTCCACACAAGAGATAGAAATTTTGAATTTAAATGTTGATGTGATGCATAACGATCATATTTTTCATTTTAATGAGATATAAATGTGGCCCAAACGGGAGCTTAATCTTTTTTTCACCTTTCTCCAACATCATCCACTTCATTACTTTGAGAATCATTTCCATTTCCTTGGACAGGAGTTAATGAATTTCTTAACTAAAAGAAATTGTATCTTTTTTCCCTTTACCTAAAAGCAGAAAATAAAGATCACCCGTCGTCGCCATCGACCACGTGACATGACCACTCGTCGTTGTACCTCAATAGCCACCCATCCACCTCCACAACCAAAATAAAGATATAGCCACTCAATCCCAACCCAAAAACCCGAATTAAAACCAAACTACACCTTCGATGCCTCCACATTCACCAACCTCGTCGGTCGGTAATAAAGCCACCATCGCCACCACCTCAAAATGCTAACCAACGCCTTACTTTAAATCCATTACAGTTCGTTCACCAATCGAACTATCCCGTTGTGATATAGGTAAACTCCTTATATTGTAAATTGTGGTAAACAAATGAATAAGAAGCGGCTTCTGGTTCAAAGTATACTGCTTGGAACACCACGAGTTCATGCTTCGCTGTTGCAGTTTAATAAAGAAAAATCTTCTTCTTTTGGCTTCTCTGGGCTGTTGTTGCCAAGGTCCAAAATGGTAATACTATTGCATTTGGGTTTTTTGGGTCTGTTATTGTTAATCGATTCGGAAAGTTTTGTTGTTGGGTGCAGGGGCGGACCCAGACATTTTGTATTGTGAAGTCAAAAATTAAGTTTACACCCAATCAATTTTCAGACATTAAGTTTAAAAATTCAAAAGTCAGGTGTTCATTCAATATTTTAATTTTAAATTATAATATTATCAATTTAAATTAATCTAATCACACCCACTCCTATCAAACAACCGTACACACCCCACCCCACTCTTACCAGTCATCACCTATTGTTACTGTCGTCGACAACTTCTTGAGCGACAAACTAATCGTCGTGCAGTAACAACTAAGTATCTCGACTCAACTAATGGAGATAAAGGGAGACATATAGCGACCATTGGAGAACGTCAACCGAGCATCGCTGGCAAGTGATCATCTTCTTCAGCAACACTTAGCAATGTTAGTAAGATTTAAAACTGATCATTGAAAAACAGCCACTAGTGTAATTAACATAGTACTTATCGAAGCAAATAATTTCAAATTTCACTATCAAAATCTGGTTAATTGAATTTGTGACCAGTTCAAATAACTGAGGTGAAAGCAATCAATGACGTGTGACCAGATCTCTTGAATTTGAGACCCGTGACCTATGCACTTTGATATGTGATCAATTACATGTAACCTGTGACCTGTTAACATTTATCTGTGACCTATGAACATTAATTTGTGACCAATTTTAATTGATCTATGACCTATGGACATTGATCTGTGACCAATTAAATTGGTCTAGGGCTTATAGACATTGATCCATGATCAATTTTAATTGATATGTGACTTAATTGAATTTGTAACTGGTTCAAATAATTGAGGTCAAAGAAATTAATTATATGTGACCGATCTATTGAATTTGTGAGCCATGATTTATGCACTCTGATACCAGTTACATGTAACTTGTGACTTGTGGATATTAAACTGTGACCTATGAACATTAATCTATGACCAAATTTAATTGATCTATGACCTGTGGACATTGATCTGTAACTTATAGGCATTGATATGTGATCAATTTTAATTGATATGTGAATTGTCTACATTAATCTGTGACCTAATTATAGTGACATGTGACATGTGGATATTGATTTGTGACCTATACACTGTGATCTATGACTCATAAACAAATTGTGATTGTCCATCACCACCTCTTACACACCGCCGCCACCACAATCCCAGATTTACTTCAGACCACAATTACCAGAATCAGATCCACCATCACCACCTCCTACACACCCCCACCACAACCACCTGTAGACATTGATTCACAATTACGAGACTTCCCCATCACCACTTCCTACACACCACCCCCTCCACTTGCCCGAACACACCACTTTACACACAAAATACCACAAACCGGGTCTCTTATGCTTGTGGACCAAAGCCACAAAACCAAATCTCCACAGAATGCCATCACCACTCATTGAAGAGGAAAATGATGAAAAAAAGCACTAGACGCCGTTTCTGCTGAGAAGAGGAAAATGGGGAAAAAAATCCATCCTCTACTTTAAAGACGAAATGTCAAATGTGGAAAAATTTGTGGTTTGGAGGTAGTTGGAGTAGGGTTGGGATGGATTCGCATTGGTGATATTTGACTGTAAAATCGTCGATCCAAATGGTGGTGACTGGCGGTCGGAGAGAGAAGAAAGAGAGAGTGTGTGAAGAGGAGAGGAGAGTAGAGAGATGTTTACATTTTGAAAATGAGATTTGGATGAATTGGGGGAGTTTGATTAATTGTAATATTAATATTCATACTAAAATATATAATTATACATGATATATGATTAATTAAAGTCGGGACCTGAGTTTTGCACAGTAATCTTCAAATACCGGCTTTTGTGTAATTTTCCCAAATTAAAATATAAATTTTTTTTGGGTTTAATAGCACAAAACGTCCCTACGTTTGACATGTAGTGTGCAAAACGTCCATACGTTTCATTTTTTTTGCATTTTCGCCCTTATTTCAACGTTTCATTGCAAAAAATGTCATTTTCACTGTTTTTAGTGTAAAATAACCAATATACACTTCTAAATAAATAAAACAAAAAAAGGAAAAGAAAAATAAATTGTAATTATACTCCCAAATTTTTTAAAAAGTGCAAGTGAGTCCAAAAGCCTTATTAAAAGGCTTAACCACAAAACGTCCCTACGTTAGACACTTATTTCGAAAAAGGTCCTTACGTTTCAAACTTTTTGTACTTGGCTCAATAGCATAAAACGTCCATATGTTTGAACTTATTGCGTAAAACGTCCTTACGTTTCATTTCTTTTGCATTTTCGTCCTTATTTCAACGTTTCATTACGGAAAGCGTCATTTTCACTATTTTTGAATGTAGAATGACCAATGTACCCTCATATTTAAATAAAACAAAAAATAAAAATAAAAATTATTTATTTTCTTGTTGATAAAAATTGTGCTAATGAAAGTTATGATATGATATGTTATGATATGAAATTTCCATCCGGTATCAAAGATATGATAGATTATGAGCTCTTACCGATTTTCTATGATATGAAAGTATGATATTTTTGACGTATGATTTAAATATTTTATTCAAAATTGCACCATTGATTCGTGTCCTATTGAGTATTCTCATATATTCACCCAGATTTTTTCCCCTGCCTCGCAGGTTAAATCAGGTCGTTTGATGGCGGGCGATGATGTGCAGTCGTGGTGCCAAGATTTATGGAACTTAATAAAAATAATCCAATGTAACAACGCATTTTTTTTATTTCAGCAATTTCTTAGTTTTGTCTCGTAAAGATTTTTATTTACAATTTCAAGATATGTTTTATCGGATTATAAATTTAAAAGTGTGTTATGCACTATTGGTGATATTAACATTTATTTATTTATCTAATAAATGTGATATACACTTTTATTATTCATTTGGTTATGAGTTTTCATCAATTAAATTGTGCTCGTTAAATTTCTTATATTTACAACGTTAAAGTTAATAGTTTTGATAGCGATTTGAAAATTTAATTTTGGGTCGTTACGGTTTAGTACGAGACGGCCATTTGCTTCTTTACGCTTGAAGATACGTGGGCATTAGCGTCGCCTTTACTGATGGCGCGGACTTGCAGGGAATTTGAGTGGTTGCTTATTGTTGTCAACGACGAGGAAAAGCTGCGATGAGAATTACTGCGATTGCTTTGTTAAAATTTCTTGATTCCTGCTTCGGTTTTTCTGGTGCATTTTTGATTGAGCTGTAACTGTTTCAGAAAATGTTGCAACCAGAAATATCAGTGCCTCCCTTTCTCATGTTTTACCGTTCTCCATCTCCTCTCCTGTCCCCCTTTCTCATGTTTTGATGCAGGTTTTGAGGTGTTGGTGGTGTAGGGGGTGATAGTGTGCTTTGGTGGTGGTGGTGGTGTGTTGTGGGTGGTGCAATGTACGGTGGTGGTACGTTTTGAACATGGTGGTGGATCCGTGGTGGGATTGGAGGCTGACTGTGTGTGCCATTTGGCAGTGTGAGCTGTAATTGTACCGGCGTGGTGGTCTGTGAGATCTGCGAGAAGCGAAGCAGATCTGTGAGATGAGATGGTGGTTGTTCTGTGGTTGTGTGCAGTGGTTTTGTTGGTGGGATCTTGGTGTTGGTGGTGATGAGTCTGTCGAGGTAGTGGTGGATCGGTGTGACGATGAGGTTGTATTTTCTGCGATATGTTGATTTGTTTGAGGTGGTGTTATTGTCGGGAGGAGGTGGTGGTCATAAGTTGGTGGTTGGTGGTGGTCACAAATATTTGGTCATTTGTAACCATTAAATTGATTAATTTGTGACCAATAAAAAAATAAATTGTGATCTACAAAATTATTAATTTGTGACTGTCTATTAAATTATGACTTATAATATTTGTGTTTTGTGACGTTTAATTTTTGATTTGTAACCGATAAACTAATTGTGACATATGAAATTTTTAAGTTGTGACCATAAAATAATTTGTGACATAAAATTTGTGGTTTGTGACTAATGAATAATATGCGACTTATTAATTTGATAAATTTGTGATCGATGAATAAATTGTAAAATTTTTTAAATTGTGACCATAAAATAATGTGTGACGTTTCAATTTTTTATTTGTGATCGGTGAACAAATTGTGACCTATAAAATTTTTGCATTGTGATTGTAAAATAATTTGCAACATAAAATTTGTGATTTGTGATCAATTATATGAAATTGTGACTTTAGTGTATTTAATTAATAAAATATATATTTAGTTAATTATTTTATAAATAAATTTTAAAAAACTCTGAAATTTAAAATTTTGAATTTAATGTCTTAAATTTGAAATTAGTAAAACTAAACTTCTTAATTATGAAATTTTTCCTTACAACTTTAAAAAAAAAATCCCAATTTTTGTAGGGCCACTTGACCTTACATGACCTCATGTGGCTCCGCCCCTTGTTGGTGGAGTTAAGGGGAAGAATTTGTCGGGCATGGGATTGGATTTGGTGGCTATAGTGTTTAGAGACTGAAGGTGCAGAGGGAATTGGTAATTAGGCAGCAGAGGAAAAAGAAGAAGAAGAAGTATTTTTGTTTCTTTTGTTTTGATTTTTAATTATAATAATTGTAACTCATTTGTAATTTTTTGAAAATTTGAGATTATGGTTGCAATTGGTTAATTATATTTTCTTTTTGTTTTATTTAAATATGATAATATATTCATCATTTTACATCTTTTAATTGAGAAAATAAATGAAATAGATAATTTATGTAATGAAAGGTGGAAATAAAAGATAAAATGCTAAAAGATGAAATGTACAGACGTTTAAAAGGAATGGACGTTTCCGACTAATTACCAAAAATAAAAATAGGAAAACAAGAAAATTGATATCCACTGAGATTGAGCGCTTCAAACTATTGCACGAAAAAAGAAAAAAAGAAAATGGCTACGGAGATTGTCGGCGGTGGTAGAAACTTATCGGAACTGTATTCTAGCTCGAAGCGTTTGTTGCTGAAGACAAGAGACGCCTTAGAGAGGCTCGAGCGTCTCGAATACACGTCGTCTTCCGCCCCTTCTTCATTTTCAACACCCAACGGCGTCGTTTCGGGTTCTTCCGATGATCAAAACATCGCAATTAGACAAGACATTATTCAGATCCAGTCCCTCTGCTCTGACATGGATCGCCTCTGGCGTTCCATCGCCGCCAAGTCTCAACGCGATCTCTGGAAAAGGTATCTCCCCACTCATATGAGGATTGGTTGTAATTTGTGTTGTTTCTGTGACTGTTTAGTTTTTGTGATCCACAATGTTAATCAGTTTAAGTTGAAATTATGCCGTTTAATTGAAAATATATGTAGGTTGTAATATAAATTATAGGAATACTTTGAGCATCGCCCTATCCATAATATGATTAAGGTCTTTAAATGTATGTATTCTACTTATATGCCTCGGTAGGAATTTTTGATTGCATTGATAAGCTGATTTTAAGTTTTGTTTGATGGCCGGTTAGACTTTTTGTTTGACTCGACTTTCAAAGTTTTGGGAAAGAGCTTAAAGAAGGGAGCCATGCACAATGTTACATTAGTTAAATTGAAATTACAACGATTATTTAGGTTTCATAATGAAGAATATGATCCTATTCGAAAAATTAAAAATTGTTGTCTGCCACTGGTAGTCTGGTATGATCAAAGTGGTTGGAAAGACTGCAACGTGGATTGAAACAACTTTATACAATTTTTTTAGGAAGACTAATTTTTGAAGGATGTGTAATATAAATAATTTGATGATCGAAAATTTAGGAATTGACTTTGTTAGGCTGAGATGTGATCAAGGTGGTTGCGAAGACTGCAAGATGAAATGGAAGCAATGTTATATCTTTTCTTACTAGGACGATCGCAATCGGGGCGGATCCGGCACTCGGCAATTTGGGGTGGCCGCCGTCTTTGGATCCGTCGGGAAAAAAAATTAAATAAGATTTATGAAAAATAATTATATATATCTAAGTAATTGTATAACTTTTATTGAAATGTTGTGTATATCAATTGGAAGAGAGGGCGCCTTTACATGTGGAAGACTTGGGTTCGATTCCTTTCAACAATATTTTTTATTTTAATTTTTGAACAGGGTAAATAATGACTAAATATTAACTAATAATTGTACCAATGTTCAACAAAAACAAGGGTAGCCCATATGGTAAAGGGGCAATTTTGTGCACTAGAGGTATAGGGTTCAATTCTTTACTTTTTTACTTTTTTGTTTAATTTTTCATTACAATAAATAATAACTAAACAGTTATATATTGTTAGTTTTCTTTTTCGAGATAATTTCTTTAAAAAATTTATTGACTGAAGTTATTACTCTATGATATATATATATATATTTTTATTGTTAGGTTTTATTAATTTATTTTATAAAATTCAAATTTGGACAATTTAAGTGTTATTTTTTATTCTTTTAAAAGTTCGAAAAATACTTTTTCTTTTGAGGTGAAAAATAATTTTAGTTTTAAAAATCATAATTTTCAAAATTTTGCATAACCTTCGCTTAAACTCAGAGTTTGTCTTTACCATTTAATCATACTTTATGTATAAACTATTTAGTTTGAATTCGTAAAAAATTTAAAACTTGATCATATACGTATGATTGAAAAATGTATTTTTTCTTATTATTTTATATTGTATTGGATTATATTTTTAAATGTATATGATCTTTTCACGTTTTAGTGCATTTATATATTGATTGAAATTTTTTTAACATTATTTAATTAAATATTAATAAACAATCTTATTATTGCAGTCATTAGCGACCACCCTAGCTGACTTAATATCCTGGATCCGTCCGTGACTGCAATCTTTGTGCAAAGAGTGTGTGTGTGTATGAATTTGTAAGTTTTAATGTATTTGCTTATTGAAAGAATGACAAATATTCCGTAGGAAGTACCCAAACCATTATGTGCTTGTAAATTCCATGCAAGACATGTAGTTATTTTTGCAATTTTTTTGTACAGTGCCTTTGCCTGGATATGTAATTCTTAATCTCTTTCTCTTGCCCATGGACATGGCTCACCACAAGATGGTGGTTTTCCAAAGGCTGGTTGAAAGGTTTTACAGGTTAAAACCTCACCAAGATCTATTGAGATGAGTAAGTGGTTTGCAAGGGATGTTTTGTTTGGATCAAGAAAAGTTTCCACGCGACAGTCGTGTGTTTTAGGAGTTCTAAATTGGTGACCTTTCTTTTAGAAGTAGTTTTAGAAGTGGGAGGTGGGGTAGGTAGCATGGTACTTGTTTGGGAGTTTAAAATTGAGCGTGTATGGTATTGTTTTGTGGGATTGTGGATTGAACTATTGGAGGGCAGATCGGCAGTTTAACATTCGTAATTTCAGTGGATTATCATTTGGAGATTTCTGAAGGATGGATTTGGGGATATGGTTCTTTTGCTTTCGCTTTCATTTTCGTTTTCCTTTTTTTGGTTTCATAGGGTAAATAAACATGGAAATTATAGTAAGAAGGACTTGATGTCCTTATGAAGTATAGATTTGTGGATAGGGTTCTTTCGCTTTCCCTTTTTTGGTTTCACAGGGCAAATAAACATGGAAATTATAGTAAGAAGGACATGATATCCCACTTTATATGTATTTATGCAAAAGCTAACCCCCCCCCCTCTCCCAACACACCCACACACACAATGTAAAGCTTTCATTCTGTAAGACAATATGGGAGATGACCAATCATTTAGGGTCCATTTGATTGCAAAAATGAAATTTGGGTGGAAAGAAAATGAATTGAATTGCCTAGAACTTGTTTTATTGAGAATTGTCAATTAATTGTGTTGATTGATATAATTTCCATTGAAAAATATTGAAATTTTGGATCTTTTGATATTCGTTTGACTTTATTTTCCATGAAAATTGTCCATTAAAAGGGATAGAATTTGTTACAATTGGGGATATAATTTGTTTCCATTACTAAAAAGAAATAAAAAAAAAGAAGTTGTTTACTCAAAAACCAAGAAAATGTGAGCATGTGGGTGAAAGATGGAAAACCAATTCCATGGAAAATTTGGACAATCAAACATGCAAAAAGGTGGAAAATGGAATTTAATTTCCATCTTCCGTGGAATTGAAGTGCAATCATACAGGGTGTTAAAGTTCCTACTTTCGTTCATATTCACTATTATGAATTGTGGTGAACATTTTTTATTGGTCAAAAATGTTGTTTTGTTTAAGAAGGAAGATTAACATTAGACAATTATGTTGTTTGTCTTTTTTTTTTTTGGTGCTGATGAGATTGTTATTTAGTTTGTAATTCTTGTTTTTATGATCATTTGTCCTTACAGTTTGAAGTCTTAATTTTAGAATGAAGCAATTTTATTTATTTGTCGTGCAGAAAAGTGGAACAAGTGGCCGAGGAGGCCGACTCGTTGAAAGCTAGTCTGGAAAAATATGTATTGAGACATCAGAAGAAGATACAAGAAGCTCAAGAGAGGGCAGAACTACTTGGAAGAGCCGTATGAATTCTCTGTCTGAATTGCTGAATTGTCTGTGTTGGTCTTTTTAGATTACACAACTTATCTGTTAAAGGGTTTTCTTTTATATTCTAGAATGGGGAATCCTCTCATGTTTTGAGAATATTTGATGAGGAAGCCCAAGCAATGCATTCAGTTCGTAGCTCATCCAGAATGCTAGAAGAAACTTATGCAACTGGTGTTGCCATTCTTTCAAAGTATAGTGAGCAAAGGGATCACTTAAAGGTATCCTTATAAAGCACCTACCACATAGAAACATACAGATGCATCATGCATGCATGCATAAATACTTGTGCATATAGGTTTACACAAAATATTGTGTTAAAAAAGTGCACAAATGAAAATCTTTGCATGTGGTTGTAAAATTCCACTGGCACACGTTTTATATAAATGACATTTACAGTCTCAGACTTGTGCTACTTGGTTGAAGATCAGGGCACAACTTGAATTAAACTATAAGAGTTGAATATGAACATTCTAATAACACTGTGAGAACGATTATGTGGATATGGTTTAAAACTTTCTTGCATGCGTTAGAATGAGTGTTCTGTGTACGTAGCATGATAAGGGAGTTAATATTTACTCATGAAAGAGGGTAGGGCAAATGCTACGGAAATATCCATAGGAATCGGCTAAAACATTTGCACCATCTTGATAGGTGATATTCCCTCTATCCCAGAAAGAATGTTAAGAGTTTCTATATTTACACGCCCCATTACACTTCTCCTCTAAAGCTTAATCAGTGGCAACAGAGGCTGTGGGTTAGTTCTGGAAGAATGATGCAAATTGTTGTTAATTGTGCGTTTTCAAATCTCTATAAATGTTCGAACAATGTGATCTTTACTGGGATGGAGGGTCTGTACAAAAAATGAATTTATTGACATGTATCCGCAATTTCAAATGACTTGCTATTTTTAAAGAGTATATTCTACAAGTTAGAAAGCATCTATAAATTCGAGATTAAAATTTTTTAAGAACTCCAACGGGCTCTTTATATTGAACACTTAATTTTACTACTTTCAAAAAATATTTATTATTTTTTTCTATATTTTATTTTCACTAGCTTTTTTCTAAATTATTATAATAGTTTCCTTTATTGAAAATTGAAATACTTTGAATGTATCAAATTATAGAGAGCGGGTTTAAAATTAACATTTAAAGAGTCTCGTATAGCATAATTTTAAGAGTTCACTCATTAAAATAGATGATATTTTATGTTTAAAGAGTCTCTTGGAGATGCTTCAAGTGTACTAATAGTTGTATCTTATTGAGAGTTTAAATGGCGGGTTTAGCAGCAAGTGTTAGTAATAACTAGTATTTTAAAAGGCGTAAAGAGTGGCTAGGCAGCAAACGAAGTTTTAAGCTCTTACGAGCCTAAGTTAGCCTATGCGTAAAAAAGTGTAAAGTGTGACTACGTGGCAAAGCCGAGCTTCGCCTAGGCTGGTAATATTAAGGGCTTGTTCGGTAGAGATTAAAATGGGATTAAAATTGAAAAACTAACCGTTATTGTTGACTTTTATTAGACGAGTGGGATCCAATAACGGCTATATTTTCAATTAAGAATAGATCAAAATGTACAAGTTAGCACACTGGCAATCTTGCTTGTTTCATTTTAGAAAAATCTTTGTAGCATAATCTGAGAAATGAAACCTCCTATACGTGGATAATTTTGTAAGACGAATTATTCATACTAATAAATTACTGGGTTTTCTTTGGTGCAGAGAGCTCAACGAAAAGCTCTGGATGTCCTTAACACTTTGGGGCTATCAAATTCTGTAATGCGGCTCATTGAGAGGCGAAATCGTGTCGACAGATGGATTAAATATGCAGGCATGGTTCTCACTATCATCGTGCTTATTGTCTTTTGGAGGTGGACAACTTGATTTTAATTCCGTCTAGTACTGAGTCACTATCATGTATTCTTTTTGCTTGTAACCTTCTAGTAGTGAAATGATGTTCATTCATGAAAAAGTTAGCGTAAAAGGACCAACTTTATGCCTTCACGACATTCATATGGAAAAAAAAAAAAAAATTGTGCAAGTTGTATGCAAAACTAGTAGTATGGAAAGAATAGAGTAAACGAAACAGTAGTTTGAAGTCTCAATTTGCAGCTATGTTGTTCTATGTATCATAGATTCCAATTTTGATTTCGTCAACCCACACCAATTGAATTTTTTCTGCGATTCATTGATCTTTAGCACGTGGATTTGATAAATGACTCGCTCCCCCTTGCTTTGAGGTCAAAATTCATTTCCTAGCACATAGTTATTTACATTGCTGGTGAGTTGTTTGTTTATATTATTATGGACATAAACAGGATTGATTTATTCAATTTGGCAGACTTTCTACCATCATAAATTTATTCATTAGCCGAAAAATGATGTGACAATTCCTACGCTTACACTTGCTTGACTTCTTTACACAACTTGCCTAAATGAGCAATGGTAAAAATGCACCTTGTTTTGTACTTTCTCTCATGGGATTGCTATATTTCATAGGTTAGAGGGGCATATCTGTCATTACCTGCCATTGAATAAGTTGCACATTTTCCACTAATAAAGGTGCAATTTGCAGTTTCACGAGGGAACAATTGTTCACTTTTTTTTCCATATTTTTCCAAATTCCGTAATCTGCAAGTTGCACGGATGTCAGCTTGTTTGGCTAAAGCTCAAAAGTTGGGAAAAGTTACTCTTTTCTAAATCTTGGCGTAGTTGTTGCACTAATTGTAGCAAGAGTCCACAATTTGTGTTTGTGGTTGCATTTGTGTCTTTATTTATTTTTTGTTCTATTCTTATTCTCAATTTTTCATTAATTAGTATATTTTGCATCTCTGATGATGGTTTATGTCCAATATTCAATTAACGTATTTTAAAATGACGGGTAAATTCTTAAATGTAATATTTAAAATGATATAAACCTCGAGAAAATACGTGGATTTGAGTCATTTCTTTATAAAAAAATTTGTACACGTATTTAGAGAAAAATATGAACGAATACATATACGTAACTCACTAACATTTGTCCAACAGCTCTAACCTTTATACGAAATAGTTAATACGTACAAAGAGATAGAGATACTGAAGAATAAAGAAAAGAAAATTGTTGTCCCAATGAGAAATTCACAGCAAAGCCAGGTGTGGCTCTATGGCGTCATTTCAAATTGAACACAAAGTGGCTAAATGACACGACACACGATTACTGTATGGTATTCAAACTTCGAAAAACAGTGGACTTTTAGTTAGTTGTTTTCTGCTCAATCTTAGGGGCGGATACAAACTGCCCCCTACCCCTTTCTAACTAGTTTTCCTCGTATTCTCCCTCGTACACAGTATTCAACACGATTATTCTCCTTTCGTACGCAATATTGAACACGATTATTCTACTTTCGCAGTATTGAATAAAATTGAATAATATAATATATATAAATTATGACTTATGTAATGTATATACGAAACCATGTACTCAATATGTTTAAAATACTTAAATGACAGTTTTCGTTTATTCGTTTAAAACTCAAATGAACACATTTCAACCGGGATGGAAGCACAAGGGGCTCGTGTGAAAACTCCACAACATTTTGAAATTTTCATTAATTTTTTTAAATTTATATAAAATACATATATATTTTGCTCCTTCAACATTTTACACTTGCCATTATGAAAATCTGACTCTACTATTGCATTTCAAAATTGATATTCTCATACAAGCTCATGCAATAGATAATAAAATTTGATAAAATGTATTATTAAAAAAATTGAGAATTACATTTCAAAAAGGACTACATCTCTTCAATATAAAATAATAAATTTAAGATTTTGAGGTGAAACTCCGGATAATTACAAACATTCTACGATTCTACTCAATATTTCTTTTTCACTCCATGCAGATATTATTATCCACTCTTCCCATAGCCCATGGTTTTTCTCTCTCCCTCTCTCTCCTCCCACCTTGCTTATATCCATTCCTATATGTTGCTCTTTTCACCAATCCCACCTACAATTTTCCTCTTGACTTTTTCCTCCAAAGTTCCCCACTAAAATCTTCATAAAAAATCCTATTATATCAGAACAAGAGCAAGATCAAGAAAATTTCAAAAGAGAATATCTATTTTCACACACACAAACACATTTATGTATATATCTCTTGCATGCAAAAACAGTTTGAAGGTTAAAGAGTTTCTTGATTTGGGTAGAGAAAAACAACCTTATATTTTTAAGTTTTGTTGATGACAATGGAGTCTGTAGGTCTGGTGGAGCAAAGGAGATCGAGTAGAGTTGAAAATAATGTTGAGTGTGTTATTAAGAAGAAGAGGTGCAAAAGAAAGGTGAGAATTCAAGTAAAGAGACCTGTGAAAATGGTTTCAAGGACACTGCAGAGGCTATTTGATTCATGCCAACAAGTTTTCAGAGGCCCTGGCACTGTCCCTTCACCCGCTGATGTGCAAAGATTGTGCAACATTCTTGGTGAGTAGTGCGTGTCGCATCGTCTAAAAATTTAAAAGTTGAGCCATCTCGTTAAGAGTTTGACAGTAGGAAAAGGCATATATTTGTTAGTGACGTCTAATATGTTGTTTTTTACACTTCTTTGGGATCTTTTTGGGATCCAAGGTGATTGCTTTTTGTTCTTATTTTGATCCAATATCTTGAGATTGTTGGCTCAAATTTCAAAAATCCAAGAGGATCGGGGCTGTTCTCTCGGTGTTTTGTTATGAGTTTTGAATTCATTTTAGATTTTGTGTACGAAGGTTCCATTTTAAAATTGTTGAAAACGTGTTCGTTTTGTTATTTTGAAAAATTGTTTTGATTTGTCATTTTGGGATTTATTTGTAAATTTTTAACTTGGTTTTCAAAAACGGGCTTAGAAAATAGGAATTCTGTTTTAGAAAATCGAAAATGGAAAACGATATGAGAACTTGCCCTTAGCATTTCAGGTATTGAATTTGGACTGGTTTCTCTATTGGAATTGATGCATAAACAATGTGAATCCCTGGGATCAGTCATACTTCAACTGTGAAACTATCTCCTCTAAAAGTCAAAGAGGCCGAGCCACTCACAATTTTCATAAACTAGTTGATCTCACAACACTTGTGCTTAGATCTTATTGAACTACCTCATTAAACAAACTCATGAACATATTTATTTATTTAAATTTCGTCTTGACTTTGATTTTGTTCTACATCCTAGGTTAAGAACTCTTGAAGGGAAAAAATTGAAGAATCCTTGCACCATAATAGAATAATTACCACAATAAGGTCTCCTAATTTAAGTTTCTTGAATTCCAACGGGGAAGAAGCATTCGTGTAGGCAATGAAGGGAAAAACATTGACTCACTTAGCTACTTGAAATTTCTTACTCATTTGGTCATCTGTAAGCCTATCTAATGTTAGGACCAAATCGACCTGAAGATAACAGTACATCGAACGCATACAAAGTTTTAAACTAACCTGACAATTTAAGAAAGTGACATTTGTTTCTCTGACCAGTCTTTTATTTCATGATTTTGTAGATGTTATGAAACCAGAAGATGTGGGGCTGAGTAGAGATCTGCCGTTCTTTCAATCTAAGAGTGTAGCAGTTGAAGAGAATCCTAGAGTTGCATCTGCTACCATCTACAAATGCCATAATTTTTCTGTAAGATTTTCTCTCTAGCACAAATATGGAACATAATATATTAAATCCAAGATCTGTCTTTGTAAAATTAACAACTACAGTGCATATTGTGAATTCAAGCTAAATTAGTAAGTCTATTCACTTTGTTCTATGCTTTCCACAGCTATGCCTTTTATTTCTCCCTGCAACTGGTGTCATACCTCTGCACAATCACCCAGGGATGACAGTTTTCAGCAAGCTTCTATTAGGGACTGTGCACATTAAATCATATGATTGGGCTGATCCCCTCAATTCTGATAACTACGATTCACCTTCTAAATGTGAGTTTTTTTTTTTCTCTCTCTCTTCTACCCCACCAATTTGACATGTTCGGAAAAGAAGTTAAAATCTTATTTATTAGTTCCAAGCATTACAGTTTATGGAACATTATCTAACAGTATTCTTGTAAAATGAGATATTGATGGAATTGCATGCAGTGAGACGGGCAAGGATAAAAGCAAACAGAAGCTTCACAGCACCATGTGACACTTCTGTATTATATCCAACATCAGGAGGAAATATCCATGAATTTACTGCTACAACACCATGTGCTGTTCTTGATGTTCTTGGACCTCCCTATTCCAAAGATGATGGCCGGGATTGCTCGCATTACAGAGAGACTTCATTTGGTGATTTGTCAAGTAAGAAACTCGTCTCATTTGGTACAATAATCCGTTTTAAGATTTTTCGGTCAACAACAAAGTATTGGGATCTGCTGCAGGAATACTTTTTCTTCAATCCGTATTTTAAGAACTGATGAACTACACATTGTGTATCGATGCTTCTATATCCTAGAAATGCCCAATTTTCCTCCCCTTCCGAACACAAGTAGAAATGTACATTTTCCAACTCTTATATTATGCGATGTGGTCGTCGTTTAAGCACAGCTAATATGAATAGGACTCTTGAATGCTGCCGCGTTACAGTTTCACGATGCTGGTGGAATTTATTCATTTGTGTAGAGTACGCAGTTGAAGTTCTATCAGCATCCAATTTTATACCTGAAATGCAAAGTTTACAGCTCATAATATGACTATGATAGCATGTTCAGACGAGATCGTACCTCAAACGTGCCCGAATCTCATACTGCATGAAATGCATGCAATATGAGTTATCTTATTTTCTATGCATTTCCATTTTCATTATTGTAGTTCTTTTTATTGACTCTCTTTTTGCACCTGCAGATAGAAAAGAATTTACAAAGGTAGAAGATGATGGCCATTGTTATGGATGGCTTGAAGAGATTGAAACGCCCGAAGGATCAGAAATGGATGGAATTCCGTATATGGGTCCCCAAATTGATGAATCTCATTCTTAGTATGTACTTTTTCTTCACAATAGAGGGCACTTCCTTGTTGGCTTAACGGCTCGTTTTATCTTTAGATTTCCACACTTTTCCTTTCTTTAAGTTGGTAATTGGTTTTTCTTTCTCTCTCTTTCTAATTCTTGTATATAATGGAAATTATCTAATTACAGTGTGAAATATATACTGTTTGGGTTTTCTTTAAAAAGTTGTTTCAATTCTTCTTGTTTGGAGCTGCTTTTCTAGAGAAAAATGCTACGTTTTTATTTGTTGAACTAACTAGTCAAAAATGTTTAGTAGTTCAAAATTTATCATTAAGGGCATAACACATGCATAATTGTTCATAGCAAAACTTGATCCGGCGACATTACATCCAGTTTGAGCTTCATTTTCATTTTTTTACTCATTTTCAGTCACACATTCTTCAATAAAAATATTTTCCATCACATCAATAACTTTTATTTCTTTTTCAATCATATATTTTTCATCACATCAAAAACATGCACTCTCCTAAAAAAATGTGCACCAAACACACTCTATGGTACAACCTCGTCTATACACTTAATTAGACTCTTATGACCTGTTTGATAGCACCCAATTTTCTAGGGAAGTTGGAATTCGTTTTCCATTTTCCACATTTTAGACTATTTGGTAAGGTTAAATTTTCAATGGAATTCATTTTCCACCAAATTCTTGGTTTTCAAGGAAAACCAATTCTCATCATATTGGTGAGAATAGGTTTTTCAGGCTACTTTTTTTTTTTTTGGCAATGAAAACAAATTCTATGGATAATTGTAAAAAAAAAAAAATTTCCTTTAATGGACAATTTCCATTAAAAATAAAGTCAAGCGAACACCAAAAAATCCAAAATTTCAACATTTTTCAGGTAAAAGATTGTATCAATCAAACACAATTAATTACAATTCTCAGTAAAACAAATTCTAGACAATTCAATTCCCTTTATTCATTTTCTTTTCACTCAAATTACACATTTGCAATCAAACGGACCCTTAATCGGATTGCTCAAATTTACTAGACTGAATTTTGTCTTTTAACAGTTTGGAAAATGCTTAAAATTCAATAACATTGTGTCCATAAATCTTATTATTTTCAATTTCACCAGTTATCCAAGATTTATTTGATGATTATGATTTTTAATCAAGAGTTGGCCTGTTGTAGGATATTAATCGCCATGTTTGGTAGTAAATATTATTATCATAACAGCTCCATGTAAATCATAGATTGCGTGAGGATCTTACAATATGCAAGTCTTTACTCGATCCCCGTCCTAGTTTCACAATTAAGAAACTACTTAAATAGCAATTCTTCACATTTCTTCTCGTAAATCAAATCTCTACATAAGAAAAAACACCAATGCATTCAAGTGTCGATATATAATATTAAAAGTAATGACATGAATCCCAACACCATCCAAAGAAAAAACAAGCACTGCCGGTGAAAAGGGCAAAAAGAAAGAAAAATTAGGAAGAAAATTGCATTGTTTCAACAAAAGAGTACAACAAAATGTATGTTAAATTAACTCAAAATTTGATGCGAATATGGATTGCTGAGACTCGACCATATTCATGATCAACGATGAAAGAATTGAAACATAATAATAGCGAAAAGCATGCAGTGGATAAAGAATGTTCACAGCGCAGTCATCCCCATCCAAATAATTGAACGTAAACCGTTCTCCAGTCATTCCTCGTCCGAATAGTTGAACTTAACCGAGTGAGATTGCAGGTCAATCTGTCCTCCTCTATAGCTACCCCGCTTCTTCTTAGTTTTTTCATGTCGGAAATCCCTGTAAAAGAGAGAAGGTAACATCATTTAAACCCCTAGAGTATGTTATTTTTAAAGCACCACAAACTGCCCAGTGGGTTATCCCCATCTCTGTTGTTTATAACATGATATCCAGAGCCATCTTTGGATGGGTAAACCCAGCGATATAATGTTATTATTATTAACTTCCGAGCATGGCTATCAGCTAGTGAGTTTTGTTGGCTTTTTAATTCATGCATTTTTATCTACTTTTTCCCAGTTCATCTCCATAACAGTAACCACTTCATTACATAATCTCTGCTCCATAAACATATTAGAGCCCTGTTTGGGAGGGATTAGATTTTTCTACAGTAAATCAATTCTCATTTTCAACCACACATTCTTCAATAAAATAATATTTTCCATCACATCAATAATTTTTTCTTCTTTATCAACCACACATTTCCCATCATATCACTATTCAAAATCAATTCTTCCCCCAAAAATCTCTCCCAAACAAGCTCTAGATAAGCTTGATATTCAGTATTTCACCACATAAAACACAGAATGACATACCTTCCTCTGACCTGACCCAAAACTTCTTGTGCTTTTGCCCCATAGCCAGTATCTGCTCCATCCTGTGAGAAAGTTACGTAAAAGAAAATATAAAATAAAACATACATGCATAAATACCATTGAGGAGATAAAAAATTTAAATTCGTGTATAAGTATGTGTATTCTTATTTAACTGTATGTTTGAGCATGTAAATATTGCAAAAGATTAGTGTATACATGAAAAAAGACTAAACATATACGGGTGCAATTGCATTTGAAGGATCAATGAAGGGATAAATTAAACCTTTGCCCAGTATGAATTATCTTGAAGCCTCTCATCAACAAACTTCACCTCTTCAACTTTAACCCTTTGAAATGCATTCACCGTTTTTGGCTGCAATAAACCATCGAAGTTATCTTTAAGAAAAACAATCAACATTCACCACTTGAGGTCATGACGACACAATTCAGGGTCAGTATTTTTTGTTAGAGAGAATCTGAATGTGCATGCACACTGCTGTATTTTCGAGTTTGATCAAAATTAATTCTTACAGTGACGATAGTTCACTTTTTCTATTTCAGGATGCCGTCTTTAATTGATTTAGAGTAGGAGCATGAATATATATTCTAAATATTACTTCAAAAGTCATGCATCCCTTACAAAATTTTATTGAAGTGAGATCCACAACAGATGATCTACAAACTATACCTGCAAAATTTTATTTTTAAACATACATATACTCGGTCACTTTCATCCTTTCCAAGGGAAAGAATTACGTAATTATTTCCATTATGCAACTTTATATAACGCTACCTTCAACAGATCACAACAATCTTCTGCGGACTTTATTTGATATGTGAATAAGGAGCCTTTGTTGTGATTTTCCACGTGGAACAAAAGAAGCCTTATGTAATAAATAAAGATCAACATCTACCATCACAAGAAGTAAAATAAATATCCCTAATTCAAGGACCATTGTAAAAGAGGGGAAAAAAAGGAAACAAAAGAAAGGAGAGAGGAGATACAACAAGCATTTGAGAAATGAGAAGAGATGCCATCATGCATTCAAACAAGTCCTACATGTTACTAAACTATGCTTTGGATAAAAGGGGAAAACTGGTAAATTGACCACACAATACACAACAGGGCCAAACCACTAGTCATGTTTGTAGTGAGATACAAGCACAATGACTGCACGAGGGGTGGGCACAGTTGGAGCAATAGTGCTCACGTAGCCATCAAAGGCAAGTCAATATGGCCCAGTGGCCAAGACAAGCCCTTGGTACTATTAACAGCCCTAATACAGAGTGGCTGAGGTGTTGTGATTGATTTGTAAAACTACCAAGGCGCTATACTTTTATAGATTAAAATAAATTTATTTTCATTTCTGCACTTCCTATATGTTTTCGCTTTCAATAATTGATCTAGCTCCATTTCACTTACAACACAATCGTATGATAGAAATGACTAACCTAGCTGACCAATTTATCTTTTGTAAACAATTTCCCTGTTACATATGTAATGAAAAATCAAGAAATAATAAGGGAAGAAACTATTGAAAAAGGAAAAATAAGGAAAGAAACCACAAACCTCAGCAGAACTATTGCATTGTTTTCTCGTGGATTTTGGCTGACTGGACTTCTCCACTCCATTATTGTTGAGACTACCATTCCCTTGCGGCTCAACATCCTTGGCTTCTTCCTGCCCATCAGTTTTTCTGCGCTTCGTTTCTTCAACTGCTACTTCCTCAACAGACTGTTTCCCATCTTCATCGTGAGCCAGGCGTTTCCTTTTCTTGGAAGCCATCTTATATTCATTAGCCCCATCTTCCGCAGTCTCAACTGATTTCTTCTTAGATTTGTTAGTTATTACATCTTTTCTGTCAATTAACCCTGCATCAGAACCAGATAATTCCACTGTAGCTTCTTTCTTTCTCTTCTTTTCTTTATCTTGAACTTTATCCTCTTCTAATAGAATGCCACTAACAACTTTATCAGCATCCACTTTACTCTTATTTCTCAAGCCGCCCTCCTCAACATCTTCAAGAAGACCTTCCTTCTTCAGCTTTTTCTTCTTCTTTTTCTCTTTAGATTCAACAATGGGCGCATAATCATCTTTACTGTTATTTAAATCTTTGCTTTTCTCATCAGTTACCTCAGGCATTACCTCTGGTCGTTTTTTATCACCGTCAAGTAATTCAGAAGTTAGCTTGCTTTTCCTTTTTTTCTTCTCTTTCTGTTTCCTAGTGTATTCATCCACCGGTATTTCATGAGCTGCACCATCAGTAACTTGCTTCGAGGCTAATAATTCATGTTCACTTTGAACAAGAGTATTGGCTGTCATTTTGTTTTTCTCTTTTTTTGACTTTGCATTTGATTCGGTAACCTTATGGTGTGTCTGCACCTCTTCAGAAGTTTTTGCAGAAATCGTGACTGCAAATTCAGTATCTTTGCCATTGCTCTTTTTTTCTCTCTCATATTTTCCTCAGAGGCCGCTGTGCCATCTACTTTATGTTCAGCAACGAAAAAAGCTATCAATAAGCACGAATAGTAACATTCACCTTTACTATACATTATCAAAATCCTTGAAAAATAAATAACATCAGAGATAGAAGCTTTCATCTATATATCTTACCCTGATCCTTCTGGGGGTCAATATTGGTGTGAACTTCATTACTGCACATCATAGAAGCTCAAGTAGAAATAGAATCAAATTAATATACAAATCCAATTCACAAGTACCAAATTTATTAATTCAGCAAGGAAACACTAGAAATATCAGAAACGTAAAAGAGCTTCAAGGAAGGATTTCATCCACGCATTAAAATTCAACCAGATCCACATTGCCCATGTCAGTCCTTAATCCCAGGTAAAACCCAAAAACTGTGTAAAAGAAAAATTCGTCATCGACCATTCATATGCACATCCTCCTCCCACCTAACTTCACTAGCAAAATTTTGCTAAAAGTATAAAAAAATATCAAAGGAAAAGTACATTTGCAAATTTTTTGTACATTTACAATACATATTTACAAATACAAAGAACATACATGACGAAAAAAAATGATATTGCTAAAACTTCTTTGAATACAAATAGAGAAGATGGCTTATGGTAGGATCGATAAAGAAACTAGCTTTGAAGATTTTTTCACCTTTTGCAAAGTTTGAAGAATTTTTCAGGATGCAATGACTTAGAATATGATTAACAGAATGGTTATAAATGCTGAGAAGTTACGTACCAATTATCTAAATATTTGGAAAAGATATCCTCCAAATTAAGTGCTCTTGCCTCCCAATCATCATCCTGACCAAAAACAGGAATGTTTATTAAAAAGGCTTTCGACAATCATTCCCTGAATTTGCTTTATCTTGTCTATTGTTTTGCAGCATCTTCATAGGCCATGCGTAAATAATGTGCAAAAAGTTCAAAGTTAATCCAGCAAAATTTGCTTCTTATACGCATGGAACTGCCAAGGAATAATATTTTCGTCATCTATCACTAAGGACTTTCTTCTAAGAAACTTAAAATAAGGATATTGAAAAACAAAGAGTCAAAAACTATGTTATCTCCATTGGCATTGCCAAAACATTTTAATATCTCAAAAACTATGTTATCTCCATTGGCATTGCCAAAACATTTTAATATCTCAAAAACGTTTCATCCCTTCACCGTGCAGTGGACACCTCTGAGAGATTATAATTTCCAGTAATCGTTTTACTGAAAAGCAAGAAGATTACAAGCACCAAGAAAAAAAAAAAAAAAGAAAACTTTAAGCCATAGCAGAGTCCAAATTGCTTGTGGCAGCTCAAAATTTCAATAAAGAGGAGCAGGGTAGAACCAACAGTGTACAGCATGCAGCACTTGCTTGCCTAACAATACATCATGCTTAGAAATTGTACTTCCTCCACCATTAAATTCAAACTTTTCCTTTTAACATCCAATTGCATTTTAGAAGCACGCCAATGTAAGAGAACTTTTAACCTTAGTAAACATTCTGTAAGTGAATTGCTTATTGGAGCTAAAAAGTAAGAAAAAACAGAAAAATAAAACGAAAAGAAATGAAAGTTATCAAAATATCTTTGGAGCTAGAAAGTAAATTTACTAGTTTTTAGGCTTAGTTGAACTTCCTGAAACAAACATACATAAAGCTATACATACATTTAAAAAAAATACGTATATATACCTTAATTTGAGCTTCGGAGAGGAATCGTTTGAGGGTTTTGGAAAATCCATATTTTTGGAGGCAAAGAGCGAATGTGTAGAATAGAAGAGACTTCTGTTCGGTCTTCAATTGGACCTTGTTTTCTGGCCGATTCATTGCCATTGGAATTTTCTTTGTTGAGTTTTTCCTCTGCTGCTCCAAAAGGAGTATTTGGCGGGGCTTCAATGCAATTAAGGATACTGAACTAGGGTTTGCTTTTACAATTTCTCTTCTTTCACGCATAAAATATATATTTCTGCCCGCTGTTTCAATTGAACGAAGGAAAGCAATGGCACGATTTGGAAATTGATTCTTAGGGTTTCGTTTTGCTATAGATGTTGTGCTTGGGTTTTGAAAGAGATTTTACACAAAGGACGGCTAATTAGGGTTTTGTTTGGCCCCATTTAAGGCCTCGTTTGACACCCATTATTTTGAAGAATGAGTTTTTGAATAGTGATTGATGTAAAGAATGTGTGGTTAAAAAGTAAGAAGAATTTTTGGGTTTATGTGTAATATTATTTTATTTGAAGAATGTGTGGTTAGAAATGAGTACTGTAGAAAAATGAGAATGAGAATGAGATAAAAAATGGGTGTCAAACAGGGGCTAAAAAAGTTGCTTATTCATTCGGGTGTGTACGCGTATTTATACTTTTAAGCCAATCAAAGCTCGAAAGACTTTTTACATTTTATTGTTCTAAAAAACATAAAGAACTCGTTTGGTACCGACGAAAATCCAATTAAAATTGAAAATACAATCGTTATTGGACCTCACTCGTCTAATAAAAGTTAACAATAACGACTAATTTTTCAATTTTAATCCGATTTTAATATCTATCAAACGGGCTCAAAGTGTGAAGAAGCGTGGTGGTCAATCTTTGACTTAGGCCAGTTTAGCGAAGCCTAGAAGTTAAAAAGCGTGAAAAAACGTGTTCTTATTTAATTATTATTTTAAATTCTTAAATAATATTAAAGGGGAAAAAAAGTATAAAAAACATTAAAAAGCGTAATAAAAACGCCCTAGACGGAAAAAAAAAAATTAAAAACAAAGAAATGAAAAAGCACAAAAAAGGCTAAGCGGGACGTTTTGCTCCCGCTTTTTATATTAGACATGTAGGGTCGATTTTATATAATTTTTTTAGAATGGACATGTGCTTCATTTTTAAGTTATTTTTAATTTTTTTGTTTTGATAGTCTATTTTAAAATTGCTAAAAAGTATTTCATTTATGTTTAAAAAAACTATTTCTCAAAACATAAAATTAGAAAATACGTTTAGTTTTAAGTTCTGAAAAATTATTTTATGACATTTTATTCCATTGAATTTGATTATTCAACCATGTCTGGTATTGATTTAAATTATATTTTAATTTAAATCAAAGTCAAATAATCAATATTAACCACATATTTTATAGGCTTACCACTTTTTAATCACATATTTTAAAAACAGTCATCGAAATTTATTAAAAAATTAATTCAAATCTATACCAAACAGGGACTCAATAAAAATAGAGCAATTTTATGTTAATATATTATCGAGTAATATATACATTTTAAAGTAGATGAATCTTACAATTTTTTTTATCGCTACAAAAGTAAAATAAATAATAAATATTAACTGTGTTAGTAATATAGGAAATAAAAATAAAAATGAATGACGTGGATTGAGATATTTTTATTTAGAATTTTTATGTAAATAATCATTAAGAATTTGAATTATTTTTATTTTTATAATTTTTTAGGAATTTTATTTTTTAAAATTTCTTTTACAATTTAACAAATTTTTTCTTAATTTTTTTAATTTAAAAATTTATTTGTAGGAATTTTATATTTTTAAAAATTTATTTGTTAGAATTTTATATTTTTATTTTTAAATTTTTTGTTTAAACGTTTGTTTTCTCTAAATAAAATTTTATTTAAACGTTTGTATTTTTATGTTTTGTGTATTCTCAAAATTTTCACTAACAATACTCAACACCATAATCATTTTCATCACCTCTATTTTCTCTCTTCTCTCTTTATCCTACGTTATCTCCTTTTTCTAGCCGTTGTCGGAAAGGGCATTGACGACATCGTTGTGCAAGGAGTTTTGGAGATGACATCAAGCGTCGTTTCAACAACAATGCAACGTTTATTCTCGTCGAGCATCCTGGCAACAACAACAGCAAGCGCCTCTCTCTATCCCACATTCTCTTTTCTGGTTTGAATCTGATTTACTGTTTTTCATCATTGTCGAGCGCGTTCTAGTTTTCGCGTGCTGTTGTGGTGATGGCAAGGTGGTTGTCGTTATGGCTGTTGTGGGGGTGCTAGCGGTATTGGAACTGATTTGTTGGTGGTGTTTGGGTGGCAACAACTTTGTTGGATATGGCGGTGGCGATGGTTTTAGTTGATCTGGTGGTGGCTGTAGTTTTAGTTGGCGGTGGTGGTGGTGGTGGTGGATCTAGCAGTGCCAGTAATGGTTTGTAGTTGAAAATGGCAGTTGTGATGGTGAGGTGGTGGTGGTTGTTTTGAAGTTGAAAATAGTAGTTTGTTGGAGGTAGTGGCGATGGCGTTGCTTTCAGTTGGTGTCATGGTGGATTGGAGTTAGGTGGGATATGTGGTGGGATTTTACGATTTATGATTGATAAATAAACCGTGACCTATAATTTTTTTTTTATTTGTGATCGATAAATAAATTGTGACCTATAATTTTTTTATCTGTGGTCGTAAAATAATTTGTAGCTTGTAAAATTTTCAACTAATTCAATAATTTGTAACCAAATATTATAAAATTTGTCACCTTAATATATTTAATTAGTAAAATTATGAAATATATATTTAATTAATTATGTCATAAAAAATTAATTAATATTTAATTTTTGAAGTTGTAAAGCTCATTTCTTAATTTTGAAATCGACAGTTAGCTCTTGTTTGATAGTGATTAAAATCATATTTTTAGTATATTTTGATGGAAATTGATGAAATGTGTGATTGAAAAGTTATGAAATTCATAGAATATGTGGTTAAAATTAATTATCGATTTTGATTAAAATTAAAAATTTAGATTTTAATTAGTGACAAAGGGGGGCTTAATCCTTTGAATATGAAATTTTCCCAAAAATAATATTCAAAACGATAAACCAAAATAGAAAGGGGAAAAAAAGGAAAAAGAAAGAGAGCGTTAAATCAAGTGGGCCTGGCCCAATACAGGTGCAGTATCTTTAATTGTTGAGCCTCCCGCATTCCAATAGTTTCCGACGTAGGGTTTTTCCATAGTCTCTACCAAAAAACCCTGACCGTTCGACAGATCTCAGTTTCTAGGTAATTTTCTGAAATTTTGTTCCTGTTATTGTATATTCACATCTAATTTTCTGTTTTCCTTAACAAAATTAACAAGGGCTTTGAATGTTACCAAAGGAATTTTTAATTGAATTTTGTCAGTAGTATGTTAAAATGGGTAGCTGTTTCATACTTTTTTTTTTGTTGTTGAAGTTTGGTTCTAGCGAAATGATGTTGACTTTTTCTATCTTACTTAAAAAATGATTTAGAGGAGCATGGAGTAGTTTTCGGGACCGATAGATAGAAAGCAGAAACAGGGAAATGTAGTCATTATTATTTTTGAGTTTTTGGGTTATCTGAGAGAGAAGTGGGGAATTAATTCGTATCACATTAAAATGAATTTAATACTGGGGAATGAACAGAATACGATGTTGAGAATTAGGAATACTAAGGTGAAGTTGAGTAAGAGGAAGTCTGTCAAGTTTAAACAAATTTCCATATCTTTGACAAGCATTGCATATACGATGGTGAACTTTCCCATATACTGTCCATTTGTTGGATAGACATGTGATTCTATTTATTGATAACTGGATAAGACTTATGTTTTATTGAAAATAATTCTGGATTATCAAAATGGTTTTGTGAAATCACCCATAGTTAAAGGATGCATATTTGAACTCCTGCAGAAGGAAATAGTCTGTTCTTATAAAAAACCAGCTAAATTTCTGAGCATTATTCCTTGCAATAATATCGTAACAGAATACACTAACTTCTTGGAATTCTTCGAGAACTACTCTCACCAAAACTAGTTGGAAATCATATGAGGTTTTGGCATGTTTGTAAATTGTGGCTTGTTCTTGAAATCAAGAGTCGTTTTGCTTGGATTGTTGATAATCTTTTTATGATCTTTTTCTTTTTTTCATCTCTTTGCCATGATAGAGAGATGGCTGAGGTGGCTAAGGGAGTTGTTCCGGAGTCTTTTATGAAGAAGCAGAAGAGGAACGAGGAGTGGGCCCTTGCAAAGAAGCAAGAGCTCGAAGCTGCAAAGAAGAAGAATGCTGAAAACCGTAAGTTGATCTTCAAGAAAACTGAGCAGTATGCAAAGGAGTATGTGGAACAGGTGCATTTGAATTCCGTTATGCCTTTTGCAGAATCAATTTTAAAGCCTTTGTATATTTGATAATTTTGTTCCATATTTCTTCTTTTAGGAGAAGGAGTTGATTCGTATGAAGCGTGAAGCCAGATTGAAGGGGGGCTTTTATGTTAATCCTGAGGCTAAGCTGTTATTTATTGTTAGAATCCGCGGGTAATTTCATTTAATTCTTTCAAGGTTTCTGAATTTTGAGCCTGCTTAGATGCTTACGTCGACCTTTCACGTTTTACAGTATCAATGCAATGCATCCACAGACCAAGAAAATTCTGCAGCTTCTGCGATTGCGTCAGGTAACTAAAAAATGTGCTTACCTACTTTGCATCAGTGTCATTATCATTAATTTTCTTTCCATCAATGTCATTACCATTCTCTATCTCGGAAACTCAGCTGTATTGCTGCTGGTTTGTAATATTTTTAATTGCCAAGAAGGTGGAAAAGAGTGTATAGACACTCAAGTAGTATTAATATTTTAGAAATTTTGTTTTCTTATTTCAAATAAAGTGCACATTGATTTTGGTTTTGTACTAGGATTAAATATGGAATCAAATATTTATTGTATATATCCAGGGAAAATATAACATGATATAGTACTCTGGCAATAGTAATAGAGATACTCAAGAACGTGTTTTTATGAAAATGTGGAATTGTTGAATTGGACTTGTAAATAGCAATGACTGTTGATTGCATTGGTGGAAAAGAGGCTCATCTCACTAAATTGTACCTGTTTATGCATAGCGAGAAGCCAATGGAACTTTTGTCTTTAATGTAACCCTGCACTTACGATTTAGAGGGAGAGAGGTTTAATCTTCTAACTTCTAAGCAACGTTTCTTTGAGTTGCTTAGCATAGGCTAAGTACTTTTGCTTGTGAGATCAAGTCTCTCTCAGTATATACATTGTTAATTATTTTTTACTTTTTACATATTATTAATTTATAGTTGGTTTATATTTATTTTTCAGGTATGGTAAAGATTCATATTATGTTATTAAGACAAATATATATATGAACTAAATGAGAACAAGTGAAGAGTGTTTATGCTCTTGCAACAGAAGAGCCATATTCCCAAGTGAAGAATTGTATTGCACAATTTTATTCTTTTATATTTATCTTACGGCTGTCTCTTTTTTTTCTCCAAAACCAAGTAGTCGTAATTATTTAACAATTGTATGTTAGTTTCATTTGTTTAGGGTTTCAGTTCTTGTTGTGTGTTAGAGTTCTTGTTATTTAATGTGACCACTATCTTAATTTATTATTGTTTTTCGATCCAGATTTTTAATTACTAACTTCACTTATAATTTTGTTGAAATGTTTTATTATTGACTTTTTGATGGTTTATAGTTTTTTACGAATTGTAGAAATATACATTTATAATTTTTTTTTTTTGTTTATATTGAGGTTTAAACCCCACCTCATGAAAGCAAAACTTCTTGGTAACCTGTTATTAACTGGTATAATTTCTGTATTTATGAGATGCTATTTTCTGCATTTGTTCTTCTAGTTTCCTAATTAAGCGTTTCTATTTGGCCTTTTTTTATACAGATCTTCAACGGTGTCTTTTTGAAAGTTAACAAAGCTACTATGAATATGCTACACAGGGTTGAGCCTTATGTTACCTATGGGTAAGACAGTGTTAACGTGCCAATCCCTCGTAGACTTTAGGGGTTATATTATCTTTGCAGGTTCTCATCATTTTACATAAATTCTTTCAGTTACCCCAACCTTAAAAGTGTCAGAGAGTTGATTTACAAGCGCGGGTATGGAAAAGTAAACAAGCAGAGAATTGGTTTGACAGACAATTCCATCATTGAACAGGTTGGTTAGTGAACACGGAATAGTAGTTTATTATAGACGTCAATGTATTCAATCTTGTAAGTTT
Source organism: Fraxinus americana (assembly GCA_035079005.1). Classification (NCBI taxonomy): domain Eukaryota; kingdom Viridiplantae; phylum Streptophyta; class Magnoliopsida; order Lamiales; family Oleaceae; genus Fraxinus; species Fraxinus americana. The sequence continues at coordinate 4,162,757 of CM068717.1, read as the reverse complement.
TTATATTGTTTCATAAACTTGTTGCTGCACTATACAGACCCTTGGCAAGTATGGAATCATATGTATGGAAGATCTTATTCACGAGATTATGACTGTGGGGCCTCACTTTAAGGAGGCAAATAACTTTCTATGGCCCTTCCAGCTGAAGGCACCTTTGGGTGGATTGAAGAAGAAGAGAAATCATTATGTTGAAGGTGGTGATGCTGGCAATCGCGAGGATTATATCAATGAACTCATTAGAAGAATGAACTAGGACGTTTCCGGCAATTTTATTTTAGTTGGAAGTTTTCTGTTATAATTAGACCCTTGGGATTTGTAAGTTATTGAACTTCATTGTTATATTTTGAGATTTTGTCCTTTAATATTAATCAACTGTGATTCAATGGAACAGTTCTTTCATTGGGGCTGAATCTCGTCCCTTTGCGCTACAGGTACTTGTTTGAGATGTATTTGCAGGGGTTGTGACCTCGTTTAGTCTTGTTTTCTTGCCATCTTACTAATTTGCTCCAATATTTCTTGTTGAACTCTGTTCTTTGTTATGATTTTTGTTCCATGGAAAACAAGACCAGGCAATTTCTTATAGCCCTAAGACTAGAACCACTGTAACAACTGGTCAGGATCCCGATAAAATATCATTCAAAATTTATCTTTGGCGTCGTGTGATCTCCTTGCAGCAGCAGCAGCATGTAACGGATCACAAGGTGATGTCCTAAAATCTAGCATGGCACAGGGATGTCACCTAAAATGGTGGGGAAATGATTAATATCCGTGGTGGCTGGTTCATGTCCAGGTCATGCCTAGAAAATTCGGGTGTGACTGCAGTCACTGCGCCACAGGCAGTCATCGCAGGCAGATTGCAGGCAGCTCCCAGGACATCGCAGGCAGATTGCAGGCAGCTCCCAGGACGCAGCCAGGACATGGCCAGACACAGACTGCAGTCGCGTCACGACGCAGTACAGAAGAACACAGACATTGTGCTCGACTAAAGATGACATGAGCGCGACATGGGCAGTAAATCCCAGCATACCAGGTGGTTTTCTGTAGGAAAATACTAGGAACAGATTGCTGGGATATTTTGGGGAAACTTGTTCAAATTGGTTACTTAACCCACTTGCAAGGAATGGCCAAGGAAGGAAGAGAAACTCAACTTGATGACTATGAAAGGGACATAATTCCCATGGGATTTTTGAAGGAAGAATCCACTTGCAAAGAAGCAAAGTCCAAGTTTGCTTCCACTTGGTCTAAGGAGGTTTAAAGGCAAGTTGTGGCCAATGGGGACCCTTGGATGGGGGATTGATGAGGATTGATCCTAGCCATTAAATCTAAGGAGGTTTACATGTGATTTGCCTATAAATAGGGATGAGGTCCCTTTGTAATTTATTAGATTAAATTAGATTGGAATCAATTAGAATTTTAAGTAGTATATGTGAATTGAGAGAATTGTTGGAAGACATGCAATTTATGGGATTCATGCTATTCATATAATTCTTAGATCACATTGTATATTACATTGGTGTGGAGTTTTTATTGAAAGAGAGATTTTCTCCCCAAACTTACTTGTTCTCGATATTGTCTTTACTTCAAATTTCATACTCAAAGTTTGTCTTGATTTAGCCTACAAGGTTGAATCATTTTGGGGCGTCGAAAGGCTGACTTAGCGCTTTCTCGTAGGGACGGGAATTGTGTTGCGTTAAGGCCGCACGGTGTCTAGTTTTTCTAGTGTAAGAAATCTAGTCCCGTGACAAACAGCAGCAAAGTTGAGGATGATCTTGTGCTGTCCACGGGTGTAGGATGGAATAAGAACGACTTGTTTTCGTCTATTATTTTGTAAGTAGACCGTTAACGTGAACAACAATTTGATCCCCCTATCAAAATCTGCATTGATAAAATCAGTTTGTTTCTAACATGAATTGTTATTCAGAATACGAGTGCCTTTTGACAATATAAAATCAAGGAAACAGTATTGAAGAACGATCACTAGACAGTATTAAAAATTAGTATCGTGTTCTGTATTATTCTATCTCGTACATTGGTAAGGACAACACCAAGGAAGAAAAATAAAATTAAAGTTTCTTTTGCAGTCCTTTGCTAGCTGATAAAAAACTTAAAAAGAGTTCAAATTTTAATTTTGGGTAATAAGATACCCACAGATTAGGGAGTGGATGGTAGCTAGTAGAGGTGTGACGTAGACATGAGTCATCGGATGAAGCATCACTCACATTTTTTTTTTGGCGAGCTTATGTGGACCCGGAAAAAGATCACCAATTAGGCTACGTTTGATTGTGCAGAAAATCAATTCCAACTTCCACTTTTACAATATTTGATAGCATTAATTTTCCTTGGAAATGGTTTCCTCACACGAACACAATTTCCATGGTTTTGTTGAAAATGAATGGTGGGAAATTTTTTTTCAGGCTATCCTTATTTTTTCCTTATTTTTTTTTAAATATTTGGCAATTGCAAAAAAATCTAGATACAATGATAAAAAAATTTATTACATTCATTGACAATTTTCATGCAAAACAAAGTCAAAGGAATGGTATTCAGTATGATTTTTTTATTTTTTTGCAATGGGGACATTCTAGACCAAATGGTAAAAAAAAATTATCATTTTAATTGACAATTTCCAAGAAAAACGAAGTCAAACGGACACTAAACTTTCAACAGTTTCTATGTGAAAAATTATACCAATCAAACACAATTAATTACAATTTCCAATAAAACAAATTCTAGACAATTCAATTTCCTATAATTCATTTTATTTCCACCAAAATTTCACGTTTGCAATCAAACGGACCATCAGAGAACTTTTTGTTCAAATTTTGGAAAACCACTAAACGGCCATGACTTTTTAGCCGAGGCGGGCCGGCTAGTAAGAACTGGGGCCTGGCACGACGTTAGATGGTGCCCGAATGACTGTGCGGTGGAAGGAGACGTCAAGGGCCTGAGTTATCTTGTCTACTTTACGTCTAGACATGATGCAATGACATGATGGGAGATATTGTGATTTTTTTAACATAGAAGAATTATCATTGAATTGTCTCATTCTCATATTTTTCCAGGCCTTTAGGCCAAAAGGAAGGGACAAAATTGGGCAAAACCATGCTATTAAAGATCCATTTTCCTCTCTTTTCCTGTCTCCAATTGAAAACCATATGGCCAATTGCGTGATTTGCACAAAAAGTCAAAAAGAAGCCAAAACCATAGATTTGAAGTATCATTGGATTTGGGACCATGTAAAGAAGTTCAGTATAAAGTAAAAGCTGAATATCAAGTTGGAAGATAACTAGTTTTTTCTTTTTTGCAAGTCATCAATTTTTATTTAAGCAAGTTATTTGTGCAATAATTTTGTATTATACGTAGTGAATCTAATTTTTCCATAATTAAGTAATAAATTCTTTGTACATTGAAAGTGAATGTTTAAGCATTGTTCACGCTCACAAGAATAGTGTCGTTAGGAGAATTAAATCAAATTAATGCGACTTTATGTAAAACTTGATTTTGTTTAGGGCCCGTCTGGCTGCGATTTGAAGCCAATTTTCATTGAAAATCAAACTGTTGCAAAGCATGGGCGGCCGCATTCTTTGAATCTTTATCTCTATGGTGAGACCCAAGAGCTGAAAATAACGGCTAGAAAATCATTTGATTCAATGCAAAACCGCTCTCTCAGACAGGGCCTTAAATAATCTTTGGATATATGTAACGAGATTTTTCATACGATTCTTGCAGAATTTTATAGATATCTATGACATCGAGTATGGAAAATTGGAAATTCTTGAATAAAATAAAGGTTTGCATATTTCTCTGAGTGAGTGAATGTGTCCTCTGGTAAATAAAATAACAAGAAGAATTCAGTTCAGGCTGCAGGCCATGTCCCGTTCCATGCTCCATTTGTCTTCTCCTTATTTTCAGAGCTACTTATAATTAATTTATAATTATAAGCTACTTTTTTCACAGAGATATTAGGCTGTAAAAGCTTCGAAACAGCACACCATAAAAGGGTTTAGAATAAGACAACAACATCCCTCCAAAATCCACCAGCTTTTTTCGTTGTTTTACACAAGAATATTACCTGTCTATCATGTGTGCTTGTCTACATGGAAAATTAATTATTTTCTTCTTCTTCCTTTTCAATATAATTATAAGTAATATTTTGCTCTTTTCTCCACTATTTAATGTGCAGTAGCAAGATTGAATACTTGAGTGTTTTGCAGCTTAATTTGTTTGTAGCTAACTAGGTTTTCATTGCTCAATCACTAGCTAGAGAGAGTGAAGATATATACATATACATATAGAGAGAGAAAGAGATTGTGAGAGTGTGTGTGTTGTTGGGCGGGGGGGGGGGGGAGAGAGCTGAACGAAGAAGGAAAGGGGGCGTTTGGAATGAAGACTGTCCCTAGATTTATTCATTGATTCCATGCATGGAGTGATGATGATATATATCTCGGACCAGGCTTCATTCCTCACGCCCTTCTTTCCATAAACATAAATCAGCTTATAATCTACTTATAATCAGATTTCTCTAGTAAGAAATTGCAGGTAAATACTTTTTTATGATCTTCAAGTTGTTCATTTGTTGATGATGAACGAGGAAATCTTCTGCAGATGATCTTGTGGCTTGTGCGTCGTCCCCCTCGTCCTTTGCGTATTTTCAGTGAATGCATGTTTGGTACACAAATTATCTAGTGTGTATATTTGTCGCACCTTACGATATGAAATATTTTACAATATCTAGCGATTTCAAGTCCATCTTATCGTTAATGTTTGATGTTATTTTGATGTAATATTTGACACGATGATGTGCCTTTCTATGATTTGGTGCTCTTAGAGGCACCATCCGTTTAGTCTTTGGTGGTCCCCATTGGCGGCTAAGCGAGGTTGGCCGGCTTGACTACTTGACATTATTGATGTGGTTCCTAACGTTTGACCCTTGCAGTTAGTTTTGTGTAATACATTGTCCGATTTGATTAGGTCGATTAGTTTATTAGCCTACTTACGATATTTGATTAGGTTTATTGGGTCAGCCTAGTACCCCTTGGTACACAATAGTCGTTTTTTAGATTGTCGAGTTCTATACGTCACACCTTGTTAATTACTAAATGTTAAATTACCAAGTCCATGTTGAAGGGGGTGTGATGTGACCAATGTAATATGAAAAGAATGTCCGTGTAGGTGTGCGAAATTGACCTGAAAGAACGAAGCCTCAAATGGATAGGCCAATTTTTTTTTCCTGGTTCGAATGAAAATAAAATAAAATTTAATCGAGAACTAAAAAGTTCATTTTAAAGTTTAACACTAGAAACGAGTACAAGATAAGTTTTTGGGTTTAAGTTTGGAATTCCCACCCAATCGGGGCAGGAAAAATTGTCATCCCTATCAGTATAACTCGATTTTTCAATTGATAACTTACTTGTAAAAGAAACCGAATCATAACTACATAAAAATTAGTTTGAATTTGATCGTACAAGCATATAAGAGGGGCTGCACATTTTTTTGGAAACTACATCTAGTTTAAATTTTGATGGTTCTAGTTCTTAAAATCAAGAATGAGATGGATCTGATTCGATTTTAAGTTCTAGAAAAAAATTGAATTTTAATCGCTTCTAATATTTTATTATTTATCAATTGAAATCAACCATTAAGGACGTGTTTGGTGTTGATTCATCATCAGCTTAAAATTGAAACATTGACCGTTACTTTGCCAAGGTAGACCTCACCTCTGAGATGGCTGGTAAAAAAAGACGACCTGACTTTACACGTAACAGCTATGAAATCAATTTTTTTGCTTCAAAAAGCAGGCCTAGACAGCCCTTAAGTTACTTTGCATAAATTTACATGAATTAATTCCTATTTATAATAATGAACACTTTTTCTCCGATTGAGAGAAAAAAAGCATGAGAACAAAAGCAAAAAATTTACAGAAGGATCTTCACTTTGTATTTTTTTCTACCACATAATAAGGATAGAACCTCGGACCAGCGCGGAAGATCGGGAACATAAATACATGGAAAAATGCTGACTCGCTGTCTAGCTCAAATCGGATTGAACCACACAACTAGCTGGTTTCCATCGATACATAGGATAGTCTAGTTTTCTGTATAGAACCCTCTTTCTTTCCGCTTAGCAATCTCGCCATCCGTTAAGCAATTTCCCTCCCAAATAGAAGGAAAAGCCCTTGACGAATCGAAGGCAACTTGCATGGTTCTATCAAATTTTCGTCGGAACCATATTGAGTTATTAGTATTCTACAATTAAGCTTGGAAATGCACTCAATTTTTATATATTATATGTCATTCAGTTTCTTTGTGCAGCTAGGCCAATCGTTATTTATGTTAAGAGATAAAATCTCATATCGAATAAAGATTAAAATATAGATCAATTTATAAAGGTTTGAACTGCTCTTATATGGTTCAAAATTTGCGCAAAAAAAAAAAAAAAAAAAAAATTTGAGCATACGATTCCATCTTAAAATGTCAACATCTTTATTCGATGTGTGATTCTATCTCTTAACATGTCTCAAGAAGATGGTGGCTCGTTTGAGCTTACCAATCTTGAAATTCGTGTGTTCATTTTTTTTTTATTCTTAATCGGATTGAATTGCTTATTGGGGTTTAATGAGCTCTGATACCATGTTAAAATTTTGGGGTTTCATCTTAAAATGTCAACTTTATTAAGAAAAGTAGCTCAAACATTTATAAATTGGTTTATATTTTCATCTTTATTCGATATGGAACGTTATCTCTTAACACTCACCTCGACTGTTTTCAAAGATGATCTCACCCAACTCCCAAGTCAACTCTATTGTAAAGGTGGATGGTGGGGGAAGTGCTAGTGGATGCGTGGAGGTTCCTTTCAAAGAAGTAATCTGCAATTTATGCGAATGTATATAATAGAAAAGGTGACATGTTTCATTCAGTAACGATCAACTTGCACCGAAATTTTAAAAGTTTGACTAAGGAAGGACCACAAAATTTTGTCATCACGCAAACTGGTCGAGAACACGGGATTTCCTCTTCTTGAAATAAGTATGTCCTTACTCCATTAAGAATTCCCCACATTCACACTCACACTCACACATGGATGGATAATGGAATTGTCAGAGCTAGAGACTCATTTAGCCCCACAAATAATTGGATTACTAATAATGGAATTGTGGCCTCAAACGTGCAGGAACGGTGGCGATGTACCTACGTCATTATCCATAAAATTCAAATTTTGATGAATTTTAAAAAATTATAAATTGTAATGAATTTCGTGAATTTAAATAGATTACCACAAAAATCATAAGAATCTCGTTAAATATGGTGAAATTTCAAAAGAATTTATTATATGTATTTTTTATCTTGAAATCCATCCAAATATTTTAAAAATCTCTCTATTAATGAATTTTTTATAAATCGGTGAGTTATTGATAATATCTATCTTTTAAAGAATTTCTTTGAAATTCATTAAAATCTCAATTGTAAACACCTCCGTAAGTAATATAATTAATAAGATACTGACAAAAAAAAAGAAACAAAATTTCTATAAATACGTACCACCTTCTTCCCACTAGATTTCAACGAATTCACATGAGTGACAATTTGGATTAAAAAAAATTGCTGAATTATTGGGTAGTTTCATCAATGTAAGTTGTACAGCTTTATGTCCACGTTTCTTGTTTTTGTTGAATACTAAATTTCAGTAAACTGATGTGTTTATTTATGAGTCTATGACAACAGTGTTTTAACTATGTACTCTACTCGAATGAATGCAGCCAGATTATTGCTGTTTTTCATCTTTATTCTTTTGTTTTTATTTTTGGAAACTGCATGAGCATTTGAATCCTTTCTTGGATAAAAATATGATTATTCTTACAGATGAGGTAATTCTTCTCTTTTATCCCAGTTCAGTAATTCTCTTCCATTTTCCAAGTGTCAACTTGTATTTATTTTCTGAGAAATGTGACATTGTGTATGTGTGTGTGTGTGTATTTATTTTAAGATCTATACTGCTGTTTTATTGGAATAATTAATTGTGGGAATTATTGGTTTGTCGGTGTGGAATCTCATCACGTTATATCCTTTTTTCCATTAATCGATAGGTTGATTATTGATCTTACTTGACAACAATATTTTGCTGTGAAGGTTGACGCCAATGCAAAAAATGGCAAAAGATTCAGCATTCTTGATTGGGATTTTAGTACTATGTTGTTGGGCAGCCATGGCAGATCATGCTGAGTACATGGCATACAAAGATCCTAAACACCCAATAAATCATAGAATCAAAGACCTAATGGGCAGGATGACTTTAGAAGAAAAAATAGGCCAAATGGTACAAATTGATAGAACTGTGGCATCTGCTGAAGTCATGAAGAAGTACTACATAGGTACATATACTATTCTGCATTGTCTTGAAATTGATAATTCTTAGTTTATGTATGTTTTTTTCAAGTGTTTTGGGGTTTACGGATCAGGGAGTGTATTGAGTGGTGGAGGTAGTGTTCCGGCTATGAAGGCATCCCCCGAGATATGGGTCGACATGGTGAATGAGTTCCAGAAAGGCTCGTTATCAACCCGTCTTGGGATACCGATGATTTATGGGATTGATGCAGTTCATGGCCATGGCAATGTGTACAAGGCAACACTGTTTCCCCACAATGTTGGTCTTGGAGCTACTAGGGACCCTGAACTGGTAAAGAAAATAGGATCTGCAACTGCTCTTGAAGTCAGGGCTACAGGCATTCCTTATGTTTTTGCACCTTGTGTAGCGGTAATTAGTCTAATTCGAATCCTGATTTCTATTTAACTAAGAAAAATCCTAGCAGAACAGATAATGTTTTGGTTTATTGACAATGGTCGTCTCATAAATAGGTGTGTAGGGATCCGAGATGGGGCCGGTGTTACGAAAGCTATAGTGAAGATCCGAAGGTTGTTCAAGCAATGACTGAGATTATACCAGGATTACAAGGAGATTTACCTCCAAACTTTCGAAAGGGTGTTCCGTACGTAGCTGGAAAGTAAGTGACTGTTTGTTCATAGTACTAATTCAAACTTCTTTTTCCTTTACATGGTATAGTTGAGTGCTATTTAATATTTCTATTAAACATGCTTTATGTGTTGACCAATCGATCGCTTCTTGAAATAAAATTTCCTTTTTTTCAAGCATAAAGATAAACAGAAACTTTAACGCCGGAAAGGATCTTGAATCTACCAACTATGGGCCTATGGGAGATTTTGGATTTCATCAACAAAGATCTTCATCGAGGATTTTGCCATCTATGATTTGAGTTTTTAGAGGGCTTCCTTCATAAAATTTTCAGGCAAAATAACATGTATAAAATCTTGTCTCCTCGTCGGTTTATTTGCTTTTACTTAATATTTTGTGCAGACAAAAGGTTGCAGCATGTGCCAAACACTATGTTGGTGATGGTGGAACCACCAAAGGCATCAATGAGAACAATACTGTGACAAGCAAGCATGAACTGCTAAGTATCCATATGCCAGGCTATTATAATTCAATCATCAAGGGGGTTGCAACAGTCATGGTCTCGTACTCGAGCTGGAATGAGATAAAGATGCACGTTAATCGTGACATGATCACCGGTTTTCTAAAGAATACACTGCGTTTCAGAGTAAATCTTATTTTTCCAAGAAAATTTCAACTTGGAGTTGTGTTCTGACAGTGAACTGAGTAACAAAGATCAAATTTTTTATGTGAAAAATTTCAGGGATTTGTCATCTCAGATTGGGAGGGTCTTGACAGAATTACATCGCCACCTCATGCAAACTATACTTATTCAATTGTAGCTGGAGTTAATGCCGGCATTGACATGGTACATTTATCAGATTTTGTGACTTGAACAGTGTCTTTTTGTGTCAATTAGCTACAAAGTATTCACTTTGGTGCTGTACATTGCAGATCATGGTTCCAACCAAATACAAAGAATTCATTGATGGCCTAACTTCCCTGGTCAAAAACAATTTCATTCCCACGAGCCGAATTGACGATGCAGTAAAAAGGATTTTAAGGGTCAAGTTCACTATGGGACTGTTTGAGAATCCACTAGCAGATTATAGCATGACTAAGTACTTAGGAAGTCAGGTGAGTTAGGACCGGACAACATGATAGACAAGATTCTAATTCTGTTTAGTACTCTACAATTCACCTTACTAGACTAGTTTGCTTACGTGTGCCTTAACCTTGACAGGAGCACAGAGAATTAGCAAGGGAAGCAGTAAGAAAGTCTCTTGTCCTACTCAAGAATGGTGAATCTGCGGACGAGCCATTGCTACCGCTTCATAAGAAGGCATCAAAGATCCTCGTCACAGGGAGCCATGCAAACGATATTGGTAACCAATGTGGTGGCTGGACAATCCAGTGGCAGGGCCAGAGTGGTAACCATACATCTGGTAAGTCTTCAATCTAATTCTTGTTTTGGTACTTCTTTTCATCTGTTAAAGTCTCATGACATGCTTGGTAGGAAGAATAAGATACTATTAGATAGTACATGGTAATAAAAATAAGTTGAAATCTTCTTTCTCCTACTGTTTATAATCTTCTTTTTTCGGATTATCAGGTACAACTATCCTAGAAGGAATTAAGAACATTGTTGATCCTAAAACAAAAGTCGTATTCAATGAAAATCCCGATGCTTCCTATGTGAAATCCAACAAGTTCTCTTACGCCATTGTCGTAGTAGGTGAACCACCGTACTCTGAGACATTTGGCGACAGCCTAAACTTGACGCTTCCCGATCCATCCCCAACTGTCATTACGAATGTCTGTGCATATGTGAAATGTGTTGTCGTCCTCATTACTGGACGTCCAGTTGTGATTCAACCTTATATTGCTCAAATTGATGCACTTGTAGCCGCTTGGCTTCCGGGTACTGAAGGACAAGGTGTTGCTGATGTTTTGTTTGGAGACTATGGTTTTACGGGCAAACTTTCTCGTACATGGTTCAAGACTGTCGATCAGCTTCCGATGAATGTTGGGGACAAACATTATGATCCATTGTATCCATTTGGTTATGGACTCACTACAAAACCTGTAAAAGACAATTGATCCGGGATGGGGACTTCAGGTGGCACTTACGTAACTCGTAACGTATGCTTGATGTAACAGATTGAACTGTCGGTAAATTATCATAAATGAGATTTGAACTTATTGATTTTATTGATGCTAAATTCTTAAATCTTGCACTGTCTATTAAGTTTGGAAACATTAGTATTTTAATAAACATGACAGCCACCCAACTCAAATGGTGAGTGCAGAGATGCCTTCCGCCGTTTACAATCTTAGATTCTTAGTTGTGTTGGGCCCACATCCAACTTGTTTATTTTTAAAAAATTCGGGTAATTAATGATTATATGCTATTCAGTTGGTACCGTGTAAAATCGTAAATCATGATAAGCAATTAAGGGTGTGTTTGGCAGATAATTTGTTTTTGCTTTTACCTTATGTAAAAGAGATTCTTGAAAAAATTACCTTCATCATATTCAAAAACTAAGGGCATGTTCTCTTTACCATTTCAAGCTATTTTTTGTTTTCGATTGTTCAAACAGTTGAAAACGCCATTTTCGAAAAACGCGTTTTTGAAAATAAGTTAAAAATTTACAAAGAAAATCCAAAGCGACAAATTTGTCGTTTTGAATGTTTTCAGTTATAAACAAGTCAAAATTTTCAAAACACGTTTTGGGTGTTTTCAAAACAATTTTTCAAAATGTCAAAAAGAACACATTTTCAACAATCTCAAAATAAACATTCAAAACACAAAACTCAAACACAAAGAGAACAACTCCTAAATTTTAGAAGAGTTTTCTTTTCCCAAAGAGCTTTCACAGGAATCACGTTAGGCCTACTCCTTCTAAGTTATTTTAACTAAAAACACTTATATAAAAGAATAATACTATCTAAAACCAATTTATATTATGTGATTTATTTAATTGTAACTTTCATTTAATGATATTTAGTGTCACTTAAACTAGTGTTATAACATTAATGGTGGTAAATAATATTATAACCCCAGTAGAATTAAGTAACATTGCTCTTTATGAAATTAGTGAACCGAATACAAAAGCAGCTTTTAAGTCTTAAAAGTTTATTTGACTTGAAAAAAAATTATGGCAAATGAGTCCTAAGTTATGAAGGATAGATAAATACAACCAGATTTTGGGAAAAAAAAACTCGCTTTTCTGTGTTATGCTTTTCCTACAGGAAAACACTAATTCTCTCTCCGCCAACTCTTTTACAAAACACAAACACCAATAAATAACAAAGAAATAGAGATAAAGCCATTAAGGGGAAGGAGTGAGAGAGAGGGGAATCAAAACAATTTGTGACAGATTTTGCATTCTATCTTCTTCAATTGCTCCAATATGAACGACCTTTTAACGGTAATTTTTGCTTTTCCTAATCAATTAATTTTAGTTATGAATTTTTGTTGTTGGTTATTTAATTGTTGATGAAAATGTTGAAAAGGGTTTTTGCTATTTCAATTTCTTTGGATTCCAGACAATGTAATAAGAGATCGGAGCTTTAGCAGCTGAAAATATACGAAATTTTTTTTCTGTGTGTTTGGGCGATTTTTTTAAATTATTATTATTATTATTTCCCGAAAATGACACTAGATCATCAGATTTTTAGTTTTAATTAGGCATATTTAGCCGTTTTGTCCATTTTATTTATAATTAAGTTTCTGAGAGGAGAATTGACATTTGAAGTAATGAACTTGATCTTTCCTTGATTCGCAAGACGTAGAGGTGCAATATTTTGATTCAATTTAAGTTAGAAACTTGTTGATTTTAGCCTAGTGGGCTGATAGGAAATGTAGATTAGCTTTTCAATTAACATAACAGACTGCTTAAGATGTTTGATATGGGTTCAATGATGCCGAACTTCTTTCTTTAATTTTGGCTTCTACTTTCTCTGTTAAGTTATACCTTATAGTTTATACTGATATATAGTTTTGGCTCCTCTAAGTTGTGCTAGTTCATTAGGGAATGCACTGAAATTTTAGGCAAATTTTTTTCTATTTGTTAGAATTTCTTTTGTATTTTATCCACCAGATTATATTAGCCCTCAGTTTGACCTCAAATTGTGAAAATGCAACATATGCATGCAAAAGTTCATGTTTGCTGAAATATTAGAAGTGAAGAGATTATGTGGTCTTCGTCATGCTTTAATCAAAACATCCAAATGAAAAAGACAACAAAAGGAATAAAAATTCTGTGAACATTCCTTCTGAAAGCACATCTATACAAAATTAATAAGTAACTTTTCAGATATATTATTAATGCTAATTGAGCTTGAAGTATAAGTAAATGCATTATTTCTTGGAACCTACTTCATTACTACAACACAAAAAAAAACATCACTATTTCTCGTGACAGGCCTGACTGTTAAAGCTTCCCATCTCAAAATGTTGAAAATTAACAGATGATCAACATAAAACCATCTGTTCTATGTAGAAAATGAAGTCAAATCTATTCAAAAACTCTATTTGGTCCTCAAGGTTGATAGAATGACAGAAAAAAAAAAAAAAAGATTCGTCTAACCAAGTCCAAATTTATTAAGAATAATACTTTGTTTATTCACGGTATTTTTTGAAACAAAAAGAAATGTTGAAACATCTTGAGCGATTTGTACTGGCATAAGCTTTTCATTTGATGAATGTTAGAACTGATAAAGGTTGAATACATGCCTAATTCTTCATTCATGTCTATGTAACCTGTATATGTTGCATTTGTGTGGCCCAAGTTATTCCTTCGTAACTTATCCAACTATTTGAAAAGGCTGAAATATAAGGGGTTGTTTTCTTTATGTTTCAGTTTTGTGTTTTGAGTTTTGAATTCATTTTGAGTTTTGTATTTTGAGTATGAATTTTGAAATGGTTGAAAAATGTTCTTTTTGAGATTTTGAAAAATTGTTTTCAAAAATAAAAAAAAATGGAAAACATCCAAAACGCATTTTGAAATTTTTGGCTTGATTATATCCGAATCTTTGTAAATTTTTAACTTGTTTTCAAAAATGCGTTTTCGAAAATAGGAAAGAGAAAGCGTATTCACTGTTTTGGAAAATAAAAAACAGAAAATGGCTTGAAAATGGTAAAGAGAACATGTCCTAAGCTTTTCCCGTGCATATTAGTCGACATGGAAAACACTCCGACATCAGGTGGTCTTCATTATTTCCTTATACTTTATGTGCATTTTGCAGGATTCATTTGAAACACCGCGGGATCAAGCTTCTATGAATGGAGATATTGAAATGGGAACACAACTTGCACAAAATTCAGGAGATTTAGGCTTGGACAATTTCTTTAAGCAGGTGCTGTAGCCTGTCGACTAATGTTGGCAATAATGCATCGGAAAGAAATTTGTTATCATTGGCTCTTATTCTCTTGTTTTTCCCCATTAAACTTGACTTTTACCAATACAGTTACGAGAGCAAGTAGGTAAATTTCTATTTTGTTTTTGTCGTAGTATTAATTTGCCATTTCCTTTTTGTTGCTAGGTTCAAGAGATTGAGAAAAATTATGAAAAGCTCGATAAGCTACTAAAAAAGCTTCAGGTATGAGTTTCTCTCCTCTTTCTGCTACTGAAATCTTTCTTTCCTTGTATTTTTCTTGTGAAATTTACATCTCATTTACTACACTGCCAGCAGTGCATGTCCATATTTTGTCTTCCCCTGTGTGTGAAAATTAATTCGGTCTCGTTTTCCTTTCTTGCCTTGCGAGTTTAAATGCCTAAACCACATTGATATAGTCAGTGAGAAAAGTAGACATTTTCTGTGGTTGCGTGTAAAATGGTTGCGAACTACTATGGTATTACAGAGGATTCAAGTTATGTACATGGAAATCACGAGTCACAGTATTTCAGTTTTCTGGTGTGACATTCTTATCAGTGCCGTGGCAGCTGAATAATTAGGGAACTTTATCACCTTTTAACTTTAGCTTCCCCTTTGCTTAGGCTGTTGGTGTATTAGGTCACCTACATGGTCACTGGTATAGTGTCTCCGCTATTTTGGGCATTCTATGCATGAGTCTTTTTCTTTTTCTCATCATCGAAGCTTCCTTTAATTTCATTTATTATTGAAAATCTGTTGTTAGAGTTGCATTTCCTCTATAGAAGATTTTACACGTGCGGATGATTGCATTGTAAAATTTCCGAAGTCCTTTTTATAACTTGCATTTCCTCTATAGAAGTAGATTTTACATGTGCAGATGATTGCATTGTAAAATTTTCAAGTCCTTATTTTCAGTGATAAAAAAAAAAGCAATATTTTACTTATAGACCAGAGGAATCTAGGATAGTACATAAAAATTGACCTGTTGGGATGAAACATTATCCGTGTCCTCAATTCCTGAAGACACTTTTGCAAGTCTCTTTCTTAGAGAAGTAAAGATAACTTATTAACTGACACAAATACATGATGCTTCCCTGTATGCCCTTTGGTGTACATAGAATTGTATATATGCACATGATATTGCTCTTTTGATAGTTATACATGGTTTGTTTAATTAAATCATCAGGTCAGCTTGTACATCATGACTGTAGTCTGTAGGGTACTCAAAACAACATCAGGGGATGGTGAAAAAGTTTTGTGCTATAACTTTTAATTTGTGGTGCCTTTTGCTAATGTTCTTTGCAGGATGCTCACGAGGAATCCAAGGCCATAACCAAGGCTTCTGCTATGAAAGGTAATTTGTTACCACTTGAATACGTGTTCAATAGGTGTTGCATGAATTAGTTTTCACGATGTTATGAAACTTCAATCTTGCCAAATAGGCATGTCTGGTGCAAAGAAAATTCTGCATTCATAACTTGACATTATTTGTATGTTCAATTAAAAATTAAATACCAATGTAAGCCACATAAGAAACAATGGTATTTTTCGGTAACTTTTGGATTCTACTTCATTTATTTATATTTTCTCTTTTCAATTTCTGATTTGATTTGTTACTGTCACTTCTCTTATTTTAAATTCCCACGGTCATATTCACGGTGATTATGAATTGCGTATTGTTTTCTAGTGGATGACTTTGTGTCGTTATACTTGGATTTGGTGAGAATACATGCATCTGTTTTCTTGCAATTTTCTTTAAATTGACTTCTGACTGTTTAAAACTTGTTTATGATCAATGTTAATCTGCAGCAATCAAGAAACGAATGGAGAAGGATGTTGACGAAGTTGGAAAAATTGCCCGCTTAATTAAATCGAAAATTGAGGAACTTGACAGAGAGGTGAGGAAAATATAGCTCATGTTGTTAACATTCATTTGTCAAGACATGTTTAGTAGTGATATCTTTTATTTTTTTCCTTGTCTTTACAGAATTTAGCCAATAGACAAAAGCCTGGATGTGGAAAAGGATCGGGTGTTGACAGATCGAGAACAGCAACTACAGTGTAATTTAGACTCCAATTCTCATGCCCTGTTTACATTTCTCTATAAATGTTTGCGTTACATGGAAGACATTAAAATGCAATAGTTTTTAATGGTCTTAAAATTTTGCGAATTTGATTTATCTGCATCAGAACCAGGAGCAGAGTTACCCCCCACATGATTGGTAGGCATGTGGACTATATCTTTTGATAACTGATAAGCCAAAAATTTTATCAATGCAAAAAACAATTACATAACTAGAGGACAAGGAGACCTCATATACATTGATTAAATAAATTAAAGACTAAGAAAATATTCTCCACACTCTCTTTGCACATACTTGAATTTTATCCCACGATGACATCAATGAAACAGCCCTTCTCACAAGCAAAGAGCCTCAAGAAAATGGTCCTTGCAATTCGATCATTCCTCCATTTTCAAATTGACTGGATAACAGCAATTAGTTCCATTCAAAATTTAAGCATGATTTTTAGGCATGTAGGGAATTGTCAAAAAGCTCTGTAGAATTAAGCTCATCAATATAATTCGACTCCAACCCCACGTGTCAAGTTCTAGTCCTCTTGAATTGCACATGTTTACAGGTTCATTCACCTTTCTCTTAGCACTTAGTTTTAAGTTCTCATTCAATTTTTCTTTAATGGAGGTTAAATCCGATAATATGTAAATTGAAGAAAGGCTCGTGGATTAGTTATTTATTAATTGGATATACTGCCAGTATATCCATCCTCATCATCATTTTTGTCGCTGTCAACAGTTTTTTGATCGAAGATCAATATCAGGAATGTTTGTGTAAACTGTTTTTAATTTCACTACTAAGGCCCATTATGTTTAATCAGATAATCCTGGCAATGAACAGAATTTATTTGAACAACTTTCAGGATTCATATGATTATCTGGCTCAGTGAAGCTCATTATTGTAGACTACGGATTATCCTCAGTGCCTTGACCATTGTAGTTCAAGCTTTCAGAAAAGTCAATTGATTAAATCCTTGTTGAGAGCATGTCTTTTGTATATACGTCTAATGATATTTAAATAAAATGTCTTCTAAATAACTATATTTGACTACAGTGCCATGAAGAAGAAGTTCAAAGACAAGATGTCTGACTTTCAGGTAGGTCAGATGCACAATATGAAAAGGTTTCATTTTCTTACAACTTCTCTTCTGTATATCAATTCTGTTAACGTATACTTTTGCAGACTTTAAGAGAAAGCATCCATCAAGAGTACCGTGAAGTAGTTGAGAGGCGTGTATTCACAGGTCTTAACCCTCCCCTTGTTATAAAAAAGTTCTGCAACTTTTTGCAGTAGCTTTCTTATATCTTGACAAAATGTGATGGTTTCTTGTTTCATGTGGTCATCAGTGACGGGAAATCGAGCTGATGAAGAGGTAAAATTAGTTCTGTTTATAATTTCCATTTTTTTAATGTGCAAGATTTACCAAGTATTCAATTCTACTTCCGCAGACAATTGATAAATTAATAGAGACTGGGGATAGCGAACAGATTTTCCAAAAAGCAATTCAAGAGCAAGGGAGAGGCCAGGTTAGCTCTATTTTCTACCTTTTCCTTTATTTTTTCCTCTATTCCATTTCCTCTTTGCTTTATTTGTTGTTTTGCTTGCAGATAATGGACACGCTTGCAGAAATTCAAGAGCGTCATGATGCCGTTAGAGATTTAGAGAAGAAGCTTCTTGACTTGCAACAGGTATTATGGTTTATTTGTTGGCAATGATAATAAGACTAAAATTACTCTCAACCACATTGCTGCCAGCTATTAACACTGGATCTTTTATCTTCTTCAAGTCCTCACATGGGCTTGCTGAGATCAAATTAGTCAAATCCTATTAATTTTTGTTTTCTTTTGTGTACTTGTTTGATTTTAATCTCTTCTTGGTCTCCTTGTGTTCGAGCTTATATTACTGTATATTCGTACTATCTCTATTAGTTTGTATTATGTTTTGAATCTAAGTCTGCTAGCTCTGGGCCAAGGAAACTGTTTCTTTTCCATCTTGCCTAGTACCATCCATGGCCGGAGCTAGGATTAGGATTGAGTGGGGACAGGACTTGACTATCGAAATCTTTTTCAAACAAGTCGGTAATAAAATAATATTAACAACCGCACAATTTTCACAATTGTTCCCTTTTCAATGGGATTGCATCTTGAACTTTAACAATATAATCTATAACTGGGTTTTTCTACTCGTCTTTCACCCCTTGCAGAACAAACTTAAGTTGAAATACTTACATTTTGAGCGTTTGAGTATAAATACAAACAGATAGTTCACAAAACACAAAATTATGGAATGGAGGAATCATAACCAGGATACCTGATTACAATGAGACAAAATCTACTGTAACAGCAATTAGAAAAATAGAAAAGCGAGAACGACAGAGGTCTGTAGTTTTAAACCGGATATCAGTCTCTGATGCCAAGGATGAGAATCTAGCTTGTTTGAAAGATTTTGATAGCATGAAGTTTCAACTCAAAATGGCTTTTTTTGAAGGGAAAAATTCCTAAACGCAGTGGGGTCAATTGCTCCAACTGGACCCTCCCCTCTCTCTGCTCCTGATACCATCATTACCGTGTTTCTAAACCCTTCTAATAAACCAGGCAACAGCTGCTAAGCAGTTTTGACATGCTAACTAGTTAGCTTTGTGAAATGAATTGTATATTCATAGCTAGCTGTCATTAGTTAACTACGAGTTTGAAAGGTGAAATCTGTAAATCTTGAATTTGAAGTTATGCTTAACTGACATGAAGAAGCTGATGAATTTCAGTTTGTCGTTTTCCACTTTTCTTGTATGTGTATATGCTAAACATGTGTATTGTTACAAATTTTCTGTTGAACTCGGTAAGTGATCTTGGTTGGACTGAAAGATTTCATGCACTATCAGATCCCTTCTATTCACCCCCTATATTTTTCCTACATCGTTATTTGCTTTTTAGGATTTTGAGAGATGCTTTGCAGTTTCTGGCAAGAATTTAAATCTGCCCGTGACTTTCACTAGTCTAGACCACCCAAAAGTGATGAGACGATTCTAAACCCAACATGTGACTGTTGGCCTGGCATCGTTTGTTTTGCATTAACTTATTAGGAAACAACTCATTGAGTTCAATATAAACGATACGAAAAGGCTGTTTAATTCATCGATGGATTAACCTCCGTGCAGATATTCATGGACATGGCAGTATTGGTGGATGCTCAAGGAGACATGCTCAACAATATCGAATCACAGGTAAAGAAAAAGTGAACTCTCCTTGCTGTCTTGTCCGATATGATGTAGCATACGAGGAATTCTGTATATCATCAGACTGATCTCCACTACCCTATTTTCTCAGGTTTCGTCTGCTGTCGACCATGTGCATTCTGGGAATACCGCGCTTCAGAGAGCAAAAAGTTTACAGAAAAACTCGAGGAAATGGATGTGCATTGCTATCCTCATTCTCCTTATTATCGTCGCAATAATTGTTGTGGGTGTACTCAAGCCATGGCAGAACAATAATGGTGCTTAGCTATTCACCACACCATGTATTGTATAAACGCAAAAATGATGCTAAATGGAATTGTTTTCCTACTTACACTCCATTATAGCTATTTCATTTATTCTTGCAGTCAATACTTCTGGATTTGTGTGTTCGCCCATTTAAGTTTATATACAAGTTTATTATTTGCAAGTGTAATGTTATATCTTCAAAAATATGCACATTGTTTCCTTTAGTTTTTTACGTTGGAAGAATGAAACTATGTTTGCTTCCGAAATCGGGCTCATTTTCAATAATTTGAAGACAGACATTTTATGTGAATGTCACGCGACGATTTAATGAAGATTTGGACAGTTTCTGTATGTGAAAATATGCACGCTGCAATTTTTGCTGGCAGTAATACTGTAATAGAGCGTCCAACTAATGTTAGAAAATAAGTTGTTGAATGAAGAATAAAATATTTTTTATAATTATGGCGTGAGTCCATCTATCAGAAAAATAAAGAAATTTTTTTTGCTTGCAATTGAAACGTGGTGAGTATGTTTGGCTTAGCTTATTAGCTTCTTTTCACCCAAAATATATGTTTCGGTGTGCTTAAAAGGACCACTTATAATCGTGCCATTGAACATATTTTGATAAATTAATTAATTTATTTAAACCTTTAAGTGAAACTTTTACTTAAATCTCAAATTTCAATAATACAAATTATCAGGGAAGTTTTTTCTTCTACTAAAAGAAAGATTATCTACTTTTGTTCGTCACGTGTGTCTTCACCTCCCTATAGACTCAACCCAGAATTTATCCCAACGATTGATTCACTTTCAATGGGAAAGGTTTTCAAATTTCGTAATTTGAGTAAGAATTTAATTTCAATTTAAAATTAAAATTTCTTTTTCTTGATTTTAGTATATTTAAATTTAAAATTTTTGCTTAATTTTATATGCAGGCTTTGTTTTCGATAGTTTTTTTTTTTACCTGATTTTAATCACCTTTTGTAAGGAGGCTACGGTCAGATCTCAGCATGAAAAAGTGGTATACTAGGTTTTTTTTAAGATACATTTTATATTTTCATACTTACTAGAAGGTAATTTACTATTAATATCCTGTTTGAGCCCCACCTTTTTTTTTTTTTTTTTGATAAAAGTGCATTTTGGAATTGTGAGTTGATGGACAATGTGCGATTAAAAAATAAGAAAAAGTTTTGATTTGTGTTTAATATTATTTTATTGAAAAATATTTGTCTAAAAATAAGAGAAAAAATTCATTTTGAAAATAATGAAGGCCGCTAAGCAATATGTTATGTGGAAATTACAATAGACCAAAGTTTTAAACTTCAAATTTCAAAATTAGGATTTATTAGTTTTCTTTTCAAAAAAGATGATAAATGATATTTTAAATATTAATAATTATATTATAAAATATTCAATTCATCTCACCTAATATATACCCACCACCCACACAAAATCCTAATTATTTTCATCCTCTCTATTATCTCTCCTCTTTCTATTCTACTGGAAGCCATCGCT
Organism: Fraxinus americana; assembly: GCA_035079005.1. Classification (NCBI taxonomy): domain Eukaryota; kingdom Viridiplantae; phylum Streptophyta; class Magnoliopsida; order Lamiales; family Oleaceae; genus Fraxinus; species Fraxinus americana. The sequence continues at coordinate 4,141,364 of CM068717.1, read as the reverse complement.
AGAAGCCATTGTTGGAGAGCGTAGTCGACGATGACATCACTGCGTGATCTACAATTGTTGCTGCGTGATCATCATATGCTGCTGCGCGTTCCTCCTCTTGCACCAACCCAGATCATTGTTTTTTGGTGGCTGACTTCTTTTGTGCGGTTCGATTGTGGTGTGATGTGGGTGCAGTTAGGGGTGGGCAAAAAATCACCCAACCCGCCCGACCCAACCCAAACCGATCGGGTTGGGTCGGTTTTTTTCATTTTTTTGGTTGGGTTCGGGTTTGGGGCGTTGAAGGTGGGTCGGGTCGGGTCGGGTTAAACCAAAAAATCCGACCCAACCCGACCTGCCCTTCATATTAAAAAAAAAAAAAAAAAAAAACTTAAAACCAAACCAAACCTGACTTTTCACTCTACTCCTCATTTTCTCCAACTCCCTTCAGTTTCTTTGTCTCCGACTCCCTTCATTTTCTCCTCTCAAATTACCGATTTTAAGACTCATAGAGATAGAGTGAGACGGGGATTCTAGATCTCGTTTCAATTTCTGGTTTATAGAAATTTGAACTGGTGAGTTTCCTTCTCGATTTATGTCATTTTGTTAGCAAAATTTTAATAAAAAATCTGCTGCTTCTTTTGTGCTTCATCTGTTTACATCTTGTGTGAGAGAATACATATATGAAATAAGTTAGTAAGTGGATTTATTCGACGCAGAAGTGCGTATTTACACATGGGCGTAATGAATTCATGACACTGCATTGTGATGGGCCCACTGAAATTGTATGTCTAAACCCTAATCTTAAATGACTCCAGTGAAAATAAGCTGGAAATGTATTTCTAGTAGTTATAATTAGAGATTCAGAGTTGCTATATACACAGAAAAACGTACATTATTGGGAGCATTTACAAAATTAGGAGTTCTTTGTCTTCATTTTGTGATTACAAAATTATAATTATCAGAATGAAAAATGCAGCATGTGTATCTCAGTTAGTCCTCTATTTTGCATGTTTCCAGGTATATCCAAGAGCTTCTTTAGTTATGTTTACATTATGTAAATGTTGTCAAATATGTTATGTGTTATCAAATATGAAATTTATTGATATTGAAAGACTATTAATATTGCTTTATATTTTCAGTATTTTGGTAAAAAAATTAGAATTTTGGAACTTTACTATTTGTTGAAAGGTCGTTCCAACCGAACCAAATCGACCCAACCCGACCGACATTTGGTTGGGTTGGGTTTCAATTTTTTTGTGGGTTGGGTTGGGTTGGGTTGGGTTGAATTTCGATCAAACCGATCGTATTGAGTTGGGTTTGGGTTGGGACAAAAACTGACCCGACCCGACCCAACCCACGCCCACCCCTAGGTGCAGTGTTGGTTTGTAGCTGTGCTGTTAGTGGGTGGTGGTGTATGGTATGCAATGGCGGTGTTGTGCTGCGATGTGCAGTGTGTTGTGATGGCGATGTGCGATGTGCAGTATGTGGTGGTGTGCATTGGGGAGAGTGTGTCCATTTATTTGCATAGTCATGGTGGTGCAGACGATGATGTTAGATAGTGGTGGAGATGGTGGATGTAGTGATGCAGGTTAGGGCGTTTGATAGTGGTAGAAATGGTGTAGTGGTGCAGTCGAAGTATTCGTCAATGGTAAAGATGGTGTAAATGTTGGGTGCAGTCGATTGTGGTTGATGATTGTGGAGTGTAGATGTTGGTTGTGGTGGTCACGGTAATAGATTTGAGGAGATGGTGGTGGTGGGGGTTAGTACACGCGACGGTGGTGGTGGTTGGTACATGCAGTAGTTGTGGTGGTATTTGGGGATGGTGTTGGCCATCGTCATTCCAGTGGTGCTACTAGAGGCAGTGGTTACAAATTATTTTGTTGATTGTGATCAATGAATTGGTTGGTGTGTAATCAATAAGCAATACGTGACCAATAGAATAAATAAATTCTGACCAATAAATAATGTATGACCTAAAATTTTGTTAAGTTGTGATCGATAATTTGATAATGTGTAACCTAAAAATAATTTGTGACCAATTAATTTGATATTTTGTGATCATGAAATATGTTGTGACTCATAAATTTTTTGATTTGTGACAAAAAAATGATATGCAATCAATTAATTTATTTAATTTGTGACCGAAAAATAAATTATGACATATAAAATTTGTTTTTTGTGACTGTGGCGTCTGTATATTTAATTATTAAATATTTTTTAGTTAATTATTTAATAAATAAAATTTAAATTAATATTTGATTTTTGAAAAAGTAAATTTTATTTCTTAAATCTGAAATAGGTAAGGTCTTCTTACTAATCAAATTTTCCCATATATTATACGCTTAGCCTTAGCCCATCAAATGTTAACCTGCAACGACATCACCTACCTTTGAGAGTTCGAAACTAAGATTTTAGTATTACAAGAAAGAAAGGAGTGAATGTCGGACTATTTGATAGGGAAAAATTCATAAATAAGGTGTTTACTTTACACCAAATCAAAAATCAAGTTTATAGTTTAAACATTCAAAAATCAGGTTTTTTTAAAAAAATATAATATAATTAACCAACCCTACTTGCACCACCCCTATTGCTCCGGGACTATTTCGACGATCATTCCGACCATCACTTTTTTCCGGCGATCGTTCCGACGACCATTCCGACCGCCACTCTTCTCCGACAACTTTTTCGGCGATTGGTCACATATTCATAATTATAAGTCACATATTTATTTACTGGTGACATATCATTAAATTAATTGGTCACAAATTATTTCATGGTCACAGATCAAAAATTTTACAGGTCATATATTATTTCGAGGTCACATATCATTCAAATTACAAGGCACATTTTTTTTTATAGGTCACATAAGTTACATTTTCTTGGTCACAAATTACTTTTCGTCACAGACACCTAATATATAGTCACAAATCAGGCAAATTGTTGGTCACAGACGATTAAATAATTGGTCACAGACGCCCCACCCGTCACAGCCATATCCACCACCATCACGACAACATCCAGATCCGCTACAACCACCATCTGCAAAAATATCCAACCCAAACACCATCACCACGACCCAATACAGTCGACCCACACCCCCCACAGACAATCCACCAACACAGTCGATCCCCAACAGCCAACCAACACACCAACAGCGACATGACCCACACACCACAGCTAACCCACTCGCCTCGACGCTAGCAGCAGCGACCCACACCACAGTCGCTAGCAGCGTCGTCGCTGCGATTCACAGTAGCAGCACCTCGAATCGCGACGATCGCAGTAGCGATGTGACTGCTGCGACTCGCAGCAGCGATCGGCTGCGATTCACAGCAGCATCGAGGAACAGCTTGTAACACCCCGAAAATTTTAGAATAAAAATATTTGTTTTATAAATTTTATTTTATGATTTTTGAAAGTTGATGGACTAAAATAAAGTATCTTTTAAATTCTTATGTTTCAATGGGCCAAATTTTTAACTTTTTATAGAGTGATCAAAAGTATATCAACATTGGGCTCATTTTGTAGCTCGCATTAAATAATGTTTATTGGGCTCGAGAAAATATAAGTTTGGATAAGTTAAGCCCAAGTTATTTCAATTCAAAAAAGTATGATTTATATGTATTTTTTTATTACTTAATAATGGTCCTTTTAGGATAATTAGCAAAATATTATAATAATTAAGTAGATAATCACTTATTTTCAAATGAATTAACCATTCCTTATTCTTTTCAATTGCACGTGTACATATGTATATTTTTTGGAAGATAATATTGTGTTATATTAGCCTTGTTTATCTTTAATATATATTGACCTATCAAAATTCTAGTTCTAACCAACCATTATAACAAACTCTTATCTATTAGAATAAATATGATTTTTATCAGAGTTATATTATGACTCAACTACTGTACTTTTTCCCTATAAATAGTGTGCCCATATCTCACAATTCTTCACACAGAATTTTACACAACAGTTTTCATATAGAAAGCAGTTGTAAATTCTAAGTATATTTTTATATCAAAAGCTCTTTTCATCAATCGAGGTAAGATACTTTTTGTGCAAGTTGTTTTGTTTCCTTATGTTTTTATGTTCAATAATTTATGCATGTATTGCCAATGGACTTTCGGGTCGACGTAACGAAATGAGAAATGTGAAGAGATGGGTATCTCGATTGGCCACTGATATACTCCATAAATGAGAAATGTGAAGAATGGTATGAATTGTCTATGTTATTGTTATGTAACTGCATATGGAAACTGCACGTATCTTACTGAGTGTTTTCAAAATACTCACTCTTACAATTTTTACAGGCTAGTTCGGGTCGATTGGATCTGTGGCGGGATGGTGCAGCGGACTGCCAATGGATTTCCACCTACGAGAATAATATTAAGTTTTGCTTCTTTCCTTTTAAAGTTCATTATTAGTTTGATTTGTCCAATAACATTATTTAGCAAATTTATTAATGTTTAAGTTGTTTTTCGAAGACACGATTTTATGATTCGTATTTAAAATTATGAATGTTTGGTTTATTAGAAAGAAATGAATTTTACAGTTCCGCATTTAAATACATGAAAATTATTTTGGTAACACCTCAAGATACTTGAAATTTTGGGGCGTTACAGTTTGGTATCAGAGCAAAGGTTTAATTTCCTGTAGACCCATATGCATTTTTTTTTGCGTTTTGGAAAAAAAAAAAAAAAACGTACGTGAACAGTGACACTGTTCACGTGTACAGTGACACTGTTCACGTGTACAGTGACGAATTTTTTTTTTTTTGGTTCAATTTATTGTTGGAGTTTTATTAATTTGCATAATTGCAAAATTGAATGACTTTGTCAAAAAGACCTAAACTGCCTAAGAAGAGCTTGGGATTTAAGCGGTCCATTGTGACCCCCCTCCTCATCTGGAAGTCTTTTGATTGCGCGTTATTCAATTTGATGAGATGAAACACAATATTTCAAACATTAAATACAGTATTTTTTTTAAAAAAAAAAAAAGATATTCTTTTTGGAAATTTCAATTGTGAGAAAATCTTATTTTTAGATATTACAAAAATGCACCATTTTCATAAATATTAGGAGTTTACGGACAATGTCAGAGTTAAAATCTTAAACATGTAATGTGATGAAAAATCCTTGGCATGTAACGCTCACTACTCGATCACTCTCCAATTGATCCAAGGTATGGAAAGAAATGTTATTCCTTTAGCATGCTTATGAGTCATTTTGCCCTATATTATGAGATATATAATCACGTTTACTTCGTATATTTTAGTAGTTGTTTAAATTTTCACAAATGATATGTGCATTATTGATGCAAACGGAATGAAATGATATGGTCACTGAAAGATGAAGCATAATTGAAGTTATATGTGTCACATGATTAGGACTTGGAAAGTAACTAGGATGACTAGAAATAGCCCAACATACTTACAACGTGCTCAAATTGCTATCGAGAGATACATGGATTACGAAGTAAGATGGGAGCGAACATTTGTTGAACATGTTGAAGACTTCCTTCTTAAGTGGGAACAGGCAAGATCGTTCGGATATAATGAGGGGACAATCCTCTCAATATACCATCTTATAACCACCATGCGTCCACAATGGAGAAACGTGGCTTACTTCGTGAGAGATATGGATTATGGGCTATATTTGGAAGAAGATTGAGACATGATTGATTTTAAAGGATACTGTGAGGACATCATAATCTTGTGGAACCACAGACAACAAGAGCTAGCACTAGAATCTGAGCCTGAGCCAGAACCTGAAGAGGACCCAGAGGAAGAGCCTGAAGAAGACCCTGAGGAGGACCCTGAAGAAGACCCAGAAGAGGAAGTGGAGCCAGAAGACCCTATCATCAATTTGGTTACAGATTCTGAGCCCGAGTCATGCATTACTTCGGATGACGAGACCCCATAAAGAATATTGTTAGGACTCATAGAGATTAACAATAGTTTATTCCTTTAGCAAAAGTTTATTCAGTTATCTATTGGATTTTTATATTATATTAGAAATTTTTAAATGTTTCACCATCAATATTATAATTAATTTTTGTGTTATCAGACTTTGCCTAAATTAGAATTTTAATTGTGTTAAGAAAATGCCGAGACAACAACAAAATCAAGCTACAGTCATCAAGGATTTGCTGAGGGCTATACAAGATTTAGGTCGGCAGCAAGCACAGGCTAGTCCCCAGAATGCAAATGCCAACAACATCAGTTCAATTGTGGAACAATTCCGTCGCTACAAACCTCCAACCTTCGATGGCAAGGCAGACCCATTAGCAGCTGAGGAATGGATAAGAGGAATGGAGCGAATCTTCAAACATCTTTCTTGCACTGATGCTCAAAAGGTATTATGTACAGAATTTATGTTGATTGAGGCTGCAGGCCACTGGTGGGAGTCAGCATCTTGCACTAGAACAGAAGATCAACAACGTGCTTTGACTTGGACACAATTCAAGGACGAAGTGATGGGAAAATACTTCCCACAAGCTTTGAGGGACCAAAAGGAGACAGAATTTCTTCAACTGAAATAGGGAAAGATGAAGCTTGAGGATTATGAGAGAAAATTCGAACAACTCTCTAGGTATGCACCCCACCTAGTGGACACAGAGGCAAAGAAAGCAAGGAGGTTCGAATTAGGATTGCGTCCGGAGATTGGTGGAATTTTGGCAGCCCACCAATTTACCATCTATAGTCGAGTTTTACAAACTGCCCAGGCAATCTCAAATAGGTTAGAGATTGGCCAAGCTCCTCAGTACGGGACTGAGCCTTCAGGAAAGTGGAAATGGAATGGGTTTAGCGAGGAAAAAGGAGAAGGACAAAACAAGAAGGTCGACTTCGGATCAAGTTTTGGACAAGTCGTTTCATTGTGTCCAAATTGCAACAAGGCACATAGGGGTAAATGCCTTTTTGGAAGTAATATATGCTATCGATGCGGTAAAGCAGGTCATATTGCTAGAGATTGCAAGGAAGACCCCTAAAAAATGAACGATGAGCAAGGAAAGAAAGGAAATGCTCGAGTTTTTGCTTTAATTCAAGAACAAACAACTGATGGCCCGAATGCAGGTAATTTCGAGGACGAAATTTTTTAAAGTAGGGGAGATTGTAACACCCCGAAAATTTTAGAATAAAAATATTTGTTTTATAAATTTTATTTTATGATTTTTGAAAGTTGATGGACTAAAATAAAGTATCTTTTAAATTCTTATGTTTCAATGGGCCAAATTTTTAACTTTTTATAGAGTGATCAAAAGTATATCAACATTATGCTCATTTTGTAGCTCGCATTAAATAATGTTTATTGGGCTCGAGAAAATATAAGTTTGGATAAGTTAAGCCCAAGTTATTTCAATTCAAAAAAGTATGATTTATATGTATTTTTTTATTACTTAATAATGGTCCTTTTAGGATAATTAGCAAAATATTATAATAATTAAGTAGATAATCACTTATTTTCAAATGAATTAACCATTCCTTATTCTTTTCAATTGCACGTGTACATATGTATATTTTTTGGAAGATAATATTGTGTTATATTAGCCTTGTTTATCTTTAATATATATTGACCTATCAAAATTCTAGTTCTAACCAACCATTATAACAAACTCTTATCTATTAGAATAAATATGATTTTTATCAGAGTTATATTATGACTCAACCATCGTACTTTTTCCCTATAAATAGTGTGCCCATATCTCACAATTCTTCACACAGAATTTTACACAACAATTTTCATATAGAAAGCAGTTGTAAATTCTAAGTATATTTTTATATCAAAAGCTCTTTTCATCAATCGAGGTAAGATACTTTTTGTGCAAGTTGTTTTGTTTCCTTATGTTTTTATGTTCAATAATTTATGCATGTATTGCCAATGGACTTTCGGGTCGACGTAACGAAATGAGAAATGTGAAGAGATGGGTATCTCGATTGGCCACTGATATACTCCATAAATGAGAAATGTGAAGAATGGTATGAATTGTCTATGTTATTGTTATGTAACTGCATATGGAAACTGCACGTATCTTACTGAGTGTTTTCAAAATACTCACTTTTACAATTTTTACAAGCTAGTTCGGGTCGATTGGATCTGTGGCGGGATGGTGCAGCGGACTGCCAATGGATTTCCACCTACGAGAATAATATTAAGTTTTGCTTCTTTCCTTTTAAAGTTCATTATTAGTTTGATTTGTCCAATAACATTATTTAGCAAATTTATTAATGTTTAAGTTGTTTTTCGAAGACACGATTTTATGATTCGTATTTAAAATTATGAATGTTTGGTTTATTAGAAAGAAATGAATTTTACAGTTCCGCATTTAAATACATGAAAATTATTTTGGTAACACCTCAAGATACTTGAAATTTTGGGGCGTTACACAGCTCCTCGACGCTGCTAGGGAGGGAGGGAGAGGGAGAGGGAGAGGGAGAGGGAGAGGGGGAGGGGAAGATACAGAGAGAGAGGGGCAGGTTACAGAGAGGGGAGGGGAGGGGAAGGGAGGGGAGGGGAAGGGAGGGAAATTGAGTGATAAATTAGGGTTATTTTATTATATAGTACCTGATTTTTGAATGATAAAACTTAGTCCCTAATTTTTGAATTTCAAATTTTAAGCACCTGAGTTTTTATAATTTCCCTACTTGATATCTGTGTTCCGGTTGAACTAATTGATTTGCTGTTCTGAGCATTCAGAGGTTTGAGCTAGGGGCGGACCCATTAAGGGCCAGTGGGGGCACCCACTGGGCCAAAAAAAATTGCCTTCTATTCGCCCACTGGGCCAAAAAAAAAAATTCCTTAAAAAAAAAAAGAAGCCCACCCAACCACGCAAGCCCGTCTTTTGAAATAAGCCCATTAGCCTGTAGCCCTTTTCCCCCAGTTCCCTTTCCCTTTTCCCCCAATTCTCCCGACTGAAGACCGGCGACTGGCGTTTTCTCCAATTCTTCCCGGCGGGCGTTCGCACTTCGCAATACAAGTCAAGCTTTTGGCGACCTTCGGAATCAGATGCTGCTGCTCAGTTCATTTCTCCCCTGCATCAATTCACGAGTTTGTTTATAAACCTACCACTATTTGTTTATTCTATTTTCATAGATATAAAGTCAAATCTTTAAGGTGGTGCCCCTACTAAATGCAAGAACTCTTTGCCATCGTTTGTAGGCTGAAGTTCAAAAGATGAGAGTTGAAATGGCAGCGATGAAAAGAGATGCTGATTGCTGAACACTACTCTCGTCAGGTATTATTTCTGCACTGGCATATTTTTTTCCTAACTGGGACAATATTTATTAAGTTTTATTTACATATTTCTGACAATGGAAGAATTTTGAATATGAGATGGCAAGGAATTATAGAATTCAAGGCCTAAAGCCAAGAGATGATTAATCCTATTAATATGATGAGGAGAAAAAGTTAAAATGAGTCTGTACTGCCACAAATGATCTAGTATTGCTCTGTTTTGAGCATATCTTCTGTGGGGTATCCACAAAGTTATATCACAACTGACTTTATTCTATTGTGATTGATGTTTTAGGGTCTCAGCACAAGGCTGAGGAGTTGCCTTGATTTTTTCAAGTTCTTTCTGTTGATGTATTTATCTTTGTTAGGGGGGATTTGAAGTCATGTCCTTAAAGGTGGTAACTCAGGATATAAAATATTACATTGAAATTTAGGCTGTTAGAAATGGGCAAATTTTTAGTTAATAAATTCCATCCTTATTAGAGAGGTCCTTGAGCTAGGACTGTAAGCTGTAGCTTTGAAGATAGCTTAATGCACAATTTGAGGTGGTGGTACTTGACATCGTTTAATAAACAATGGTATTCATACAACAGAATAATGGAACTTGAAAATCATGGGAGAAGGTTATTGGTTGCAGATTAATGTGTAATTCCAATTTAAAAGAATAAATCAAAACTAAGAAAATCCTTAGGCTGTCACTGCATCAATTCATTTCTCCCTTGCATTAAGGCTGTCACTTTGAAAAATGCTCCAAAAAATCACAAACTAACATCACCAAAAATTCAGAAGGATATTGTAAGTGCTGCAGCTGTTGAAACGATTGATGTTATCATCAAAGATATTGATGATACATTCTTTTCAATTTTAGTTTACATGCTTGTGACTTTAGGTTGTGATCAAAAGAAATAAAGTGTATCCGTTAGTTTACATGCTTGTGACTTTAGGATTAACTCTTCCGGTTACTACTGCTACAGTTGAAAGCGTATTTTCTGCTATGAATATTGTGAACTGCGTAATCAGATTGGAGACCAATTGATGAATGATAGTTTAGTTGTGTACGTTGAAAAAAATGTATTTAATGAAATTACTAACGAGACTATTATACGGCGTTTTCAAAGTATGAAAAGTCGTAAGGAACAAATGTAAAAAATGTATTACATTTTGAATATTATCTTTATTGTTTAGAATTATTTTTTAGTCATTTAGTCTCGCCCCCCCGGAAGAATAATCCTGGGTGTGCCCCTAGTTTGAGCTAAAGAAAGCAGCTTTACGAGAGAACTAGAACTTAGATCAAACAAGTCATTACGGGGTTTTAAATTGGCTGAAAAAAATAATAGATGGTTTTCATTGACCATACCAAAACGCTCTTTTTAGCACTCTTTAGATTGGAAATAAAGAAGATCAGCTCTCTCATATCCTTAGTTGAATGTGACCATGGATTAGGATACATTGTAAACCACTTAAATTCCTCTGCCCTCAAAATTCATTGACCATACCAAAATGCTCTTTTGATAACTCTTTAGATTGCAAATGAAGAATATCAGCTCTCTCACATATCCTTAGTTGAATGTGACCATGGATTAGTGATAAACTGTAAACCACTTAAATTCCTCTCCCCCTCAAATTGTCCTATGTGACCCTCTAATCCATTTTGGGGTTATAGGATCTTTAGCATTTTCATCAATTCATTATTAAATTGTCATATAATGATACGAAACATAGGTTTACCCATGTATATTCATCCACACACACACATTGGTGACTCACAAGCCAATCTTCAATGGTGGGGAAACTAGCAATTTCCTAATGAGGTTTTGGTGCGCGTTTTTGTGTTGGTCTAAGCCCCTTTTCTATGTCGTTTCGTTGAGATATTTGACAACTATTTTGCAACTTCCCTATTGAAGTTATTGTGTTTTGGGACAAAAATTCACTTATCAAAAAAATGTGTTTTGGGACAAACAAAAATGTGGAGTTGTTCAAATTTCTAGTTTATCTCCCAACAAAAGAACATGCATTCATTTGTTCATGTTAGAATTTTAAACTGTTGATTTTTCTTTTTTTTTTCAACAAATTCAATGGGCTTGATAGTATTTAATGGATACACGTTTTTGTTCAATAGATTTCACTACTTTGAATCGGCTTTCAATTTAGGAAGAGTGAGATTCTGAAACACATTTCCCCGTTATCTCTTAGAGCTCTTAAAAATAACTAGTTTCATGTCATTTGGGAATTGATTGATCAAACGCCAATCCTCCCTCTCCCCTACCCCACATTATTCAGTTTTGAGGGCATTTATTTCTACATCTCCTGCCAACTGTGTTGAGTTGAAAAGGTTAGTATTGCGATCAGCAAATTCTTTCCATTTTACTCTAGATTCTTGACTGCAAATAATTCTTCTCGGATTAACTTTGTCATGGAGTGTAAAAAATACAAAGCTCATTCTTGTCCACTCCTTAAGGTAGCTGGAAAACCTATTACTATGCTCACCTAAAGATACAGTAGGAAATGGTAGTAATTAGCCAATGATGGAGGAGTTTGTAAACATAGCTAACAAGTAAAATACAGTTGTGATTAGAGATTGCCTCATGGAGGAGGAACTCTGCTACTTGCTTAGATAAATCCCGCCATCCAGTATTAGCACCAATAATGTCCGTATGTTGATGATATTAGCAAAAACTTGTCGAGTTTCTTGTTCATATTAATTTTTTTACAAGACTCTTGCAGTTGTCCTCTTCTCACTTTCTATATTTTTTTACTTAGTTACTTGTTCATCACAAAAATATATTATCACATAAGAACAGATAAGTGGTTAACTGGAGAGTTATATACTTTGAACATTTTTATTGGTAAGGATGGGAACTCAAAGCGAATAATAGTAACAAGGGACTAAGAGACTGTGCAGTGTCAACCCAATACGCTACATCATCAATGGAAATTAAGGCAAACACTAACCATCCATTGTACCCCTCCTACTATGTTTAGTCTTTTTCTATGTGAAAAGTTATTCTATCCACCTCTCTTCTATTTTTGCCTCTCTCTTCCTAATCCATCTCCCTTCTTTCCTCAATTCCTTTCCTGCTGTTACTAAGTAAAACTCTATTCAGTTGCCCAAAATTTTTGATCAATCGCTAAATTCAGTTGCATACCAATTTCTCATGCACAAACTTGATGGTTTTTTTTTCCACACTTAATGTTACTAGTAAGGTAAAATCTGAACTCAAAATACAGCGAAATGATGAGATACATAAGTTCTTGCATTTCTTTGTTGATCCTTATACTCTGGGAAGAATTACGCGGTGAACAATTTATTATAGTCACGTCTATGAACAATCAAGAGATCTAAATGATGTGATATATAAGTTCTCTCATCTCTTTGTCGATCCTTATACTCTGGCTTAAGCATTATGCTGTGAATAATTTATTAGAGGCACATTTATGGTTAGAGATGTAGCTGAATGACATATGAAATATGGCTGCATTGAAATCCAGCTTGTTTTTCATATAAACTGCTTTAGTTGTGTTTTTGGGAACTCAAACTGAGTTGATATGCAGTTGGAGGTTGTTTTATGACTGGACAGGAGAAAAGGCATGCAATCTGAGTAGTCGTATCTACAGGGTTCCGTAAAAAAGTATGTGTGAAATCTTGTGCTTGTTTTTGCATTTACTAGTTAGTTTACGTTATTTAGTGCTAAAATTGTTACGACGCGACTTTTGCCCTATAAAACAGGTTTCTAATATATTTGTGCAATTATGAGATGTAAAGTTTGTGATAGTAATAATTATAATGACCTTGAACAGTTTTATTCTGATAAAAAAATTATTTTATTTGTAACACAGTTATGGATGAGGTTCGCATTTTTGTAAACTATAATGGAAGGTGGGACGAGAATAATAGATACGTTGACAACGAAACGAAAGATGTATTGGTTCCTCTTGGAACGTCATATGTTGAGCTTTTGGAGATATTATTTGGTGCATTAGGTTTGGGGCCATTGTCCCAAACAATACGAATGAAGTATATAGCTGAAGTTGGAAGCTCGCCCATCAAAATATTGCACGACCGTGATGTGTTATTCTACTTGAAATTGAAAGAGAAGGATCATCAAATTGATAGCTACCCGATTTGTCTTGAGATTTTGAATGAGCCGATGAAGGAGATTTTGCCACCATCTTTAGAAGAGAATAACCATGTATCAGATGCAAACATTCTGTATTCACTGCATGAGTTCAACCCTGATCCACCAGTAGAAGCGAATGACAGGAGACTGAATGTGGGCACTGAAGATGAGCTAAATGATCTAAATGGTGTTTCAAATGCACAAGTTTTCGCTGAAGAAAGATTCATTGAATGTCAAACAGAACCTGCAAATGCCGATGATGGGCATAGAACAACTGAAGAGTTAGAATACGGTGTTAGAGATGTAATCACTGAGCTCTCGCCCATTGCACTGAAAGTGAAAAATATTTATTCAAATAAAAAGGTATTAAAGAAACATCTAAGCATGCTTGCAATCAGCAAGGACTTTCAATTTAAGGTAAAGAGATCTACAACGAAATTACTACATGTGGTTTGTATGGATTCCAATTGCAAGTGGACAGTACGTGCTACAAAGCTTCAACAAAGCGATATGTTTGTTATAAAAAGATTTGATGAAATCCACTCATGCTCGCAGAATATTGTTCAAGGCGATCATCGCCAAGCTACTAGTTGGGTTGTAGGGGAATTATTGAAGAGAAAATACCAATTACCTTCCAGTTCAAATCTCAAACCTCATGATATTATTCAGGAAATGTGTCGAACTTATGGAGTGACAATACCTTACAGAAAAGCTTGGCGAGCAAGAGAACATGCATTGACAAGTTTGCGAGGCTCATATGAGGAAGCATATAGCTCATTGGCAAAGCACCTATACATGTTGGATAACAAGAATCCTGGATCACTTGTTGTCTTGGAGACAGAAGAAAACAATCGGTTCAAGTATGTCTACATTATTAAATTTGGTCATATTGATATTCATTATTTGATCATATTGTTAATGATTAGTTTATTTGCTTTTATGTTAATTGCTGCAGGTACCTCTTTATGTGCTTGGCTGCTTCCATTCAAGGTTGGCAGCATTGTCGACCTGTAATTGTTGTGGAGGGTAGCTTTTTGAAGTTTAAGTACGGTGGGACGCTGTTCACTGCTTGTGCTAAGGATGCCAATGAACAAATTTTTCCTTTAGCTTTTGGGATCGGAGAGTCAGAGAATGATGCTGCTTGGGAATGGTTTTTTATGAAGTTGAAGGAAGCGATTGGAGATCGTGAAGAGTTGACTGTAATTTCAAACATGGATACAAGTATCAGTAGAGCCCTTGAAAAAGTTTATCCAAATGCTGATCATGGTGTGTGCACGAATCATCTGTTGAACAATATGCAACTAAAGTTTGGAGGTATAGGCAAAGATCAGTCTACTTCCTTTTACAATGCTTCCAGAGCATATCTTGTGGAGGCATTTGAGTCTCACATGACCAACCTTGATATTATGGACCCATTTATCCGTAGATACCTTCAAGAAGTAGGGTATGAAAAATGGGCTCGAGCTTTTTAGTGGCCGTCGGTATGCAATAATGACAACTGATATAGTGGAATCAATAAATCCAGTTGAGGTGCAAGCAAGGGATATGCCAATCACGTGTTTGATCGAGTGGTTGAGGTCAATGGTGCAGAAATGGTTTTTGAACGGCGTAGTGCAGCTAAATCCACATTCACAGCTCTTGCAACTGCAGCAGAGGATCGGTTGAGGCAGCAGAACACATTGTCGTTATCAATGGACGTAAGATACATTTTCCTCTATACTATAGTTGTTGGCAATACTGGTTATGACCTGGTAATTCTATACATGCATGACAAATTCTATTTAACAGGTACACCATACAGATGGCAATGTGTTTCGTGTTGTGGATCCAAAAATGCATTCATTTGTCATAAGTTTGCAATCGAAGACTTGTACTTGTAGAGAGTTCCAAGTTGATCAAATACCATGTCCACATGCTTTGGCTGTGATAAATACATGCAAGCTAAGTGCATACAACTACTGCTCTAGTTATTACTCGAAGGAATCGTTATTTGCATCGTATGCAGCAACAATTCATCCTCTAGGAAGCGAGTGCAGTTGGGTTGTTCCAGAAGAGGTCAAAAATAGAGTTGTTTTACCACCAATGTGGAGACGACGTTCTGATATGTCAAGAAGCCGAAAGACTGTTTTCGAAGGAGAGGAAACTAATTCGGTCACATGTTCTAGATGCAAGCATTATGGGCATAATCGAAGGACTTGCCCGAATTCAATCCCGCTTAGCCCGGAAAATTCAGATGACGACTGGTCTACGGGTCTAAGTGCCGCTAATAGTGATAATTAAGTGTTAAGCAATGAGTGTGATTTTACATGTAGGATTTGTGCTGTTATTTGGAGGTCTTGATGAAATTATAATTTGTTTGCTTTTGATTTATTTTTTTAAAAGTAAATGCCATCTTGCTTATTTGAGGTTTTTAGGTTTTATCTTTGGAGTTCTCTATGTTTTTGGCTTACGGCTGTTCGAAAATCGATACAGTTATACTGCAAAGAAATTGAGAATTAGGGTTTCAAAGATGCATAAAATGCCCCCATAAAGCAAGTGAATGGCGGATAATTTGAGTGCTAAATTATATCTCTGTCTAGTATCCTTACTCAACGCAATGACCATTGTACCGTGACAGCCTCGCAGCTTCAGCCAAACCTGGAATTTCAGAATCATCAGTATTTTTAAGCAGCTGGTACCGTGACAGACACGTGGTCGTGGCGAGCCTTGAAACCAGATGGGCCATATTATCTATTTAAATTTGGTTATTGACATTATTGGGTGTTGATCAGTATATCCCCTTGTCTAGGTAGTTCATTTGCAATTGCATTTTTCTGCTTCGGATGTGTTTATGAGAACTCTAAAACCGTGTTGATCTGCAATTGGTGATTCATTAAAATGAAGTAAACGATAGGAGACAGAACACAGGTAGTGATGTTGAGCTATCTGTCATTAACGGTTTTTCAAATGCTCAATTATCCCTTGAAAAAAGATTTGCTGAAGATTCCAATAAAATTCATAGAGTGGGTGATGGAATGCGTTACTACTCCTTAATGCTCTATAGCACTTAATGGTAGCCTTCATTGATTCATAAAAGGAAGAAAGGGACCTCGTCAAGGGATCCTCTTATCACCTTTTTTGTTTGTTTTATGTCTTCAATATTTTTCAAGAATGTTGAGGGGAGCTACCAAGAATAGTGAGTTCAATTTCCATTCTAAATGTGGCCATCTAAAGTTTACCCACTTGGCATTTGCGGATGATTTGATGGTTTTTGCTAGAGGAGACGTAATTTCGGTTGGTATTTTGTTGAGTTGTTTATCAAACTTTGGAGATATGCGGGACTAAGAATGAATGTTATCAAGTCTAACTCATACACGACAGGAGTTCATGGTCAAGAGTTAGAGGATATCTATGCACTAACTAATATTCCCAAGGAATCTATGCCGTTTCGTTAATTGGGTATTCCACTTGCGGCGGAGAAATTGAAAATCAGCTCTAATGACTCGTTTATCAACAAAATTTCAGCCTATATTTGTGCATGGTCGAGGGCATGAACTTGTGAGCGCCATTCTTCAAGATGTTGAATGTTTTGGCTGTCCATTTTCCCCATTCCAGCCACGGTTACTTCAAAGGTCATTAGTCTTTGCTGGAACTTCTTTTGGGATCCAAAAAGCCACCGGTTGCTTGGAGTAACATTTGCTTGCCGAAACATGAGGGAGGGCTTGGATTTAGAGACATTAAATGCTGGAATTCAGCGCTACTATCCAAATCACTTTGGAATATTCATGGCAAGAAAGACACGCTTTGGATTATTAAGTGGGTAAATCAAGTCTACCTACGAGGGACCAATATTTGGGAATGTATGGCACGGAAAAATGATTCCCCATTGCTCAAGAAGCAGCTGAAATTCCGGTAGTAGCTCAAAGGACAGGAACGAACTGCCCAGGCTGCCCTGGACATGTTGTTGAACTGGACAGCTGCTGGGCAGTTACGGATGGCTGGAGCCTATGAGGTATTCAGGCCGAAAGTGGTGAAAAAAATCTGGGCAGTGGAGGTTTGGAGGTCCTACATCACTCCAAATCATTCTTTTATTTTGTGGTTGGGTGCACAAGCTAAGCTTCTTACAAGGGACAGGCTGCTGCACTTAAATATTAACAGAACTTGTGTTTTTTGTGGAGCACACACCGAAACGAACCAGCACTTATTCTTTCAATGTTAATTGACTTCGGCCACTTGGGGTCAGATTAGAGCTTGGTTGGGGATTAAGAGATCGATGATGACGTTGTCTAGCGTGTTGAAGTGGATTAATAAGGAAGCCCAAGGCACTCCTTGGCAAAGCAAAGCCACGAAAATTGTACTTGCTAGCGTCGTTTACCACATATGGACGGTGAGGAATAAGAAGATTTTTAAAGATCACATTCCGATAGTATAGTGAGATGGATCAAAACACATGTATACAAAGTTATGTTTGCATTGTATCCTAATGTTTTGATTCATTTTAAGTCTTTAGCTTCGGGTCTTTATCTTATCGTTTGTACATCTTTTGATTTTGTAAACCCGGGTATGCTTGGTGTACCTGTACATGAGTTTTGATCAATACAAGTTCAAATTTATCGATATTTAAAAAAAAAAAGATCAGCTGAAGATCAAATTGCAACCATGATGGCCATATCCGACTGATGAATCTGAAAATGTGATGATCTCAGAGGTCTTGCCTACTTTGTTAAGACTGAAAAATATGCCCCCGTTTGACACCCATTAATTTTTCTTTCTCATTTTCATTCTTCATTTCAACAATACATTCTCCTCCAAATAAAATAGAATAATGCTAAGTGTACACAATTTTTTACACAATCTTTTACACCTCTCTCACATGGAAGGGGGCCCACACATAATAAAATAATCGTGGACCCCCCTCCATGTGAGAGAGGTGTAAAAGATTGTATAAAAGTGTGTGTGTACATGTAGCATTACCCAATAAAATAATATTACACACAAATCAAAACTTTTCATCATTTTTCCACCACATATTCTCACATCAATCACTATTCCAAAATTTCCATTCTCCTCAAAATTAGATTCAAACACAAGCTATTATATAACTCGAGCAAAGAAGTATTTAAGTAACAAATTGGCGTCTTGGCATGCTTGCCATTAGGAATCTTTTATATTAATCGTTACAGGTACTTCTTTATGCGTTTGGCCGCCTCCACTCAAGGTTGGCAACGTTGTCGACCTATATTTCTTGTCGATGGATCTTTCTTGAAGCTTAACTATGGTGAAACATTGTTCACTACCTGTGCTAAGGATGCTAATGAGCAAATTTTCCATTTAGCTTTCGGGTTTGGAGATCTATAGGCTACTGCTGCAGCCTGCATGGGAGTGGATCTTTCGGAATTGGAGATCCTGAGTATCCGTGCATACCTTCAAGGCGAAGTGGGACATGAAAAATGGTCTCGAGGTTTTTCTAGTGGTCATCACCTAATCGGTATTCAATAATGACAACTGATATAGACAAGTCAATAAATGCAACCGATGTGCGGCAGGGAAAGGATATACTAGTCACCCGTTTGATTGACTGGTTGATGTCAATGGTGCAAAGATGTCGAATTACAGCTGGATCTACATCCACAATGCTCGCAACTGTAGCAAAAGATCGACTGAGGGAACATAATGCATTGTCATTATCAATGACAGTAAGAAATATTATCATTTCCACTCTTCTTGTCGGTAATATTGGTTGCAAGTAGCATATTTTAGGGCTGTCCGTGGGTCGGTTCGGTTCGGTTCTGAAGTGACCCGAACCGACCCAAAACTTTCTGGTATTTAATAAATGGACCCGTCGGGTCCAAATATAATTATGGAACCGTTCAGGTTCGGTTCCGTTCGGCTCGATTCAGTTTCGTATCATAATTAATTTTTTTAATATTTTCAGCAACACTACATAAATACAATTAATGACATTTCATTTGTAACTTTTACAAATTAACGTAGCACAATTCAAAAATATATACAAAACTAGCCGTCCAATAAGATTAATTCAATACATACAAATACTAAAAAGTAGATATTAATATTACAACAAAACTACATAAAGTATATTCATTTGCTTCAAATTAAAATGGACAAGTGGATTTTAAAATGATTTGGGCTTTAAAATTAAAATTATGAAATAATCTAATTTATTCAATTAATTTGCTAATTTGTATAAAAAAAAATAAAATAATTTAATTAATTCAATATAAAAAATAAAAAAATTATTTAGTTTCGATTCTTATTCGGTTATTCGGTTCTTGGTCTAGACCCGACCCAAACCCATCGGTTCTCGATTCGGGTACCCGTTCGGGTATTTAATTTATGAAAAACCGCTCGATTCGGTTCAGTTCGGTTCGGGTTCGATTCGGTCCGATTCGATTCGGGACTTTTGGACACCCCTAGCATATTTGGCTAAGCTTAAAATAAAGGTAAAGTTCGTCTTTGGATAACTTACTTTTTTTTCACTTTAAAGTTTCAAGTATAAAGGTAACTTGTTACTTACTTTCAAAATAACTTATTTATATCCAATTTGGAGTCGAAGACTTGTGTTTGTAGGGAGTTTCAAGTCTATCAATTACTATGTTCGACTCATGCTTTAGCTGCAATAAATTTGTGCAAATTGAATGCACGTGATTATTGCTCCAGCTACTATAAAAGAAAAATATTATTCATCCTCAGTGGGGATGCATTCTCAGTCTATGTGAATGTAAATGATTGGTTAAAAGATAAGTGAATTAGATAAGTGAATTAAATGACTTATTTAATTTCACCTATCATTTAATGTCACATAAACGCCACATAGATTGGGGATGCATCCCCAGTGGGGATGAATAGAATTTCTCACTATAAAAAAGTGGCCTTTTGACCTTGTCCATGTCATATGCAGCAAAATTTCATTCCATAGGGAGTGAATCAAGAATTTGTCTGGTAGAATTTTTTTCCAGCTTTTCATCATTTTTTGGACCGTTAGGTGGGGCCCAGCCTCTCACAAGAATTCAACATTTGCGGCTCAACGGATGGAAAAGGAATTAAAATCTTCCAAAAAATTTTTGCCAGACATCCTCCAAGTTGGGTTATTAGATCAAAGTCAGAATAATTTTAGCCCCTAAAGGGAGACGATGGTCTGGTATACCAAGGAAACGAAGGAATAACTTCATGTTCGAGATGCGAGTTCGGGCATAATAAAAGGACTCGTCAAAATAAAATCGAGTAATTCAATCGATTCGTCTTTTGAACTCTAACCACACGAGTTAGGCCTTCACCTCAAGGATTATGTTTTTTTTTTAAATAGATTTTTTTTTTTTAACGTAAAATGAAAAACTTAAAAAGGAAAAAGAAAAAAATTATCACTCGTCCCTTGTCCTTTCTCGACTGTCTCAGGCTCTCGATCTAAACTATGTTTGGATGCATGTGGGTCGATGTTAGGATGCAGGTGGATCAATTTGAGCCTCAATTTACTTGTTTTGACCTAGACAATCTAGAATGTTTGGCTAGGGCAAAGAAAAAGTAAAATTACTTTTAATCAACATTTTTGTCTCCAAATCCATTTATAATTAGCTTTTTCTTTTATAACTTTTGTTAGTTACTGAAAAATTGATAATAATAACAAAAGTTGAAAACCTTAATAGTGTTTGTTTGACAATATTTAATTTATTTTATGATTTGTTACAAGATCATTTGCAATCACACATTTATACAATAAAATATTTTACACGTATATCAAAAATATTTTCCTACTCTGTTCGAGTTACAGTAAAAATTTTATTCTCATTCTTCTACTTATTTTTAACTACACATTTTTCAATAAAATAATATTTTTTATCAAATCAATAACTTTTGCTCATTTTCAATCACACATTCTCTATCAGTCTACTATTTCAAAATACATTCTTTCAAAATAACGTGGTTCACACACACCACACATTCTCTTGAAAATCATTATTCAATACTCTTTTTTCTATTAAAATGGTTGTAAGACAGGCTCTAGAAGTGTGTTTTGAATACTCTTATCTCTTCGAGTTTCATTGATTTAAAAATATTTTTAAATACTTATGTATTTAAAGGTCTATTTGAGCCTTATTTTTTTTTTTATAGGTAAAATGAATTTTGAAATAGTAAATTGATGGAGAATGTATGATTAAAAACGAATGAAAAGTTTTTAGATCACGTGTAATATTATTTTATTAAAAAATATGTATTTAAAAAAAGGATAAAAAATGTATTTAAAAAAAAATTGAAAAATAAACAAGGTAAAGCAATCAAATTATGCTCTTAAAATCTTCGCTAGACTCGTGGCGGCAGAAAAGTTGGGGGAAACCCTCAAGAAAACACTGTAAATCGCCGTAATAAGGTTGTAGAAAATGGAGCTGTCGAGGGAGGAGAGGCCCCGAAACGACACTGTAAGTGATGATGACGGCGATGATACTCCGATGCTCAGCTCTCAAGCACTGGAAGCACTCAAGGAGTTCCTGGCTGAACAGAACCGCTTGGTTGCTGAAGCTCCTCAGGAGGAGGAGGTGGCACTGGTGTCGGAGGACTGGCGGCTCAGCCAGTTCTGGTATGACCGCGACACCGCCGAGACAATTGCTCGAGAAGTAATTATTCTATGCCGAAACGTGGACTCCCCTTCCGTTGCTTGCATTGCTTGCCCAACTCTCTATGCATATCTCAAGGTACTTTACAGTAGTACTAGTTAAGGTGCCGTAATAAAGGTCCAAGATTTGGAATATGATGTACAGCATTGCAATTGAATTGCCTAAACTGTAGGGAGAAGCCAGAGAAATCATTTAAATTTTATCCTCAACGCTCTTCAAACTGGATTCATTTTTTGATCTAAGGTCTCACATGTGCAAAATTTTATAAAAATGGGTGACTGTGAGACTAAAACTTGGGTCTTTAAGCCTGATTTTTATACGACATTGTCCATATCTTTTGAAAGCTTAAGCTATTATCAGAGAGGGTAACTTCTGTTCATTTTAATATCGTCTTCAACAAAGTTCAATATTTGCTCAGAATTATAAACATTAATGGGTTTTACTTTCTCATTATATGTTTAGAGATTTTAGCATCCCTTTAGCAATTGGCAATGATATTATCGAATGACAATGAGCTTAAATGCTGCTTGGGGGGGGGGGGGGGGGGGATGAGTTTTTTACCATTTGTTCCTTTTTAACACAAATTAGAAGATTAATGATTTATTTGCAGGTACAATTATTTTCAATATTGTGCTTGGTAATAGGTGTTTTCACTATTTATTACTTTGTTGTAATTGGTCAATGTGATGGCTTTTATTTTTCCTTCCATTTTTATTGGATATTTGAGGAAATCAGAATCATATTGGCAAGGTACTGTTGTGGAAAGCATGGCTTATGATACATTGACCTAATATTTACATGGAGTTGGAATTAATGTGCCTAGTAATTTGTATGCTTACTCTTTATGTTATTGGAAATTTCAGAAAATTGGTCCAGAAGTATCTGCACAGCTTCTGGAGTATGATAAAAGATTTGAGCAATACGGGACGGAGTTTACATTCTATGACTACAACCAGCCTGAGGATCTTCCATTATCATTAAAGCATTCATTTCCAATTATAGTTGCAGATCCTCCTTACCTGGTAAAAGTTTATCTTGTACTACCAAATTGAATATGTTTTTGATAATTTAAAAGCATTCTCCATATAGAATATACTAAGACGTAATTCGTCAAATGTTTGTGAAAAAAAAAAAATTTATTTTAGATGGTCTCAACTCTGAAGCTGGAGGTGCTGAATGTACAAAATACCGTTGGAAGCTAAATTATCATTTTGGTTCCTGAACTTATTTTGGGTGCACACTTACTCACCCCACTTGCTACCAGTTTAAAACTCTCATCCACTTACTCATCCAACTTGCTTTCACACGTTTTTGAGGAAAGAATAGGAAATCAACATTTAGGTGCTTTATCTCTCCAGGTATTTCCTCCCAAACTATGTTGGCCCAGTTAAATTAAGTAATAATCCTTTAATGCAATTTGTTCCAGCCACAATGTCCCAAAATTAACTAGTTACCCAACCAAAAGTTTATAAAATTCTAAAGCAAAAAGGGAGAGCCTGCCTCTGCCTACTTCACCGGCCAACCATTTCCCATCTTCAATCACCATCAGGTCTCTTTATTCTCAAGCACGTATTCCTACCTGATCGTCCTTCCTCTCTTCTTTTTCTCTCCTTGGGTGGCACCTCTTTCTACTCTAAAACAGAACCAGCACCTACCTCTCGGAAAACCCAGATACTGAATTCAATCCTTGTCCACTGACACAAATAAATCTTGTTAATAATTAGATTGCAATTAGATTGTCAGGGCATGGATTCAAATGGATATTAATCAGTCCAGAGAAGGGGTTGCAGTAATACTCAGTGGTTGCATTTTCTCTCTGTTCCGGTTTTTCTTGTATCTGTTGATGATGGCTAATGGGGGAATGGTGGGTTTGGTGGTGATGAACTCGTGATGCTAGTATACTCACTTTTGGATGACAAATCACTATGTGAATGGTCTCTTTTGGCTGCACATTTTATATTTTTAACTTCCACGTTAGCTTCTGTTTATTTGATCAATGAATACCAGGCACATTTCCAGTGATGAATGAAGCACTAGTAGAGTCACATACACTATCCATTTATAAGAAAATGATAAAGGATGCTAAGAAAATGAGGAAATACTAATCAATATGCATGGAGGTTTGGTTGCTCATGAAAGTGGCTTTGTTTTATTATGATGGTGGAAGTGGGGAAGGAGGCGGTTGGAATATTTTTCTATTTTTGGGGCTTGCTTATTATAATATTCTTAATAAATTTCTTTCCTTCTTAAAGAGAGCTAGATATAGATGGTTGGGACATATTACGACATAATCGCTCGTGTCTAGCACAACGCAAACAACCAATCTGGATGATTGTTTAACTCTGGACAATTTTGTGAGTTAAAAGGGTATAGTAGGACGAGAAGTTGAAGAATGATAAATAATATGAATTTGAAACTGTTGGGGTGTTATGACTTCCCTTAGCTCTGAAATTAATACAGAGTTTATTGGAAGCACATATTACACCAGCAGAATTGGAAATGAAGAAGAAACAAATATGAAAACCAGCAGAATCAAATGCGAAAATCAGCAAGAAAAACGCATATAAATTAGCAAGAGGAAGAATGACTTCCACAGCCTTTATTATCCACACAAGACTTTACATGATCTATATACAGTGAGAGATCAACAGAAAGAATTTGCTACAGATTTTTCCAAGAGTTTCACTATATCTCATTTTCTATCTACTTTGTCTACATAATTCTAATCGTTTCTTTATCTCTCTCGAGCTCTCTATTCTTCACTGCCTAATGCTGCTATTTATAGACACAAAATGGGCATCAAATCAGTTATTAACTACCTAACTACTCAAATGAATAGGCTCATACCGTTAAAGATTCTAACAGTAAATGACAGTTGAAGAAACCAGTAACAAAAGACTCCTCTTGCAATAGAATTTATCCAATGGCTGAGTTATCTAAAATCCGAATCCAAGGAATCAGCTTCTTACAATCTCCACCTTGATTCCTTGAGGGGAATTTACAGATCAAGCTCTGCTGGCTGATGATTAGGCAGCCGTATATCCTCAGTGATTGTTTCAGCAGAATTGACCTCAGATTCCATTTGAGTTCCAACCTCAACTTCACTTCCTTGCAAGATATAGATGCCTCGTTGTAGGACTCCCTTCATGATTACCACAGAATTTTCTATCACATATAACACTCAACTTTGAACTTTGTACTCACACCCACATTTGTCAAGTGTTCCAAGTGAGATTAGATTTCTTTCCAGACATGGTACATGCCTTACTCCACCTAGGACTTTTGATGAACCATCCCACATTTTCATTTTGATAGAACTCGCCCGTGACGCTTTTTTTTTTGCTTCTTTCTTGGCTGAGTTAGCAGAGAAGGTGTTGTCATTTGACTCATTTCCCATCAGCACTTTGCTTTCATAATCTGGTTTGTAATCAATGAAAAATTCTCCTCTTGGTGTCATAAGAAATGGACAACTTGAGTCCATTATCCAGACATTGCTGAGGCTTGTACTTGTTATAGCAAGTATTTCAGCAACTTCACAGTCTCCATCTTGCTTGTTTTGGTTTCCTTGCTTCAGTCATCTCGTTTCTTTGTGGGCAATTCTTCTTGAAGTGTCCTTCTTGATGACAGCTCTAGCACAACTTATTTCTTCTCCTGCCTCGCACACTCAGCACTTCTCCAGTCGTCTTGGCAAGATTTCCATTTAATTTCAGGTCCAATTCCTTTGAGTAGGCCGTTGGCCTGCTGCAGCAACTTCTTTTAGGGTCTATGATTCTTTGCTATACTTGATGGTATCTCTAAGATGATCATAGGATTGAGGCAATAAGTTTAGCAAGAAAATTGATTGATCTTCTTCATCAATCTTGATTTCAAGATTTTCCAAATCAGAAACCAGCTTTGTGAACTCATCAATATTGTCATCAATTGACTTGGGTTCATCCATCTTGAAATTGTAGAACTTTTGCTTCAAGTAGATTTCAGTTTGGTAATGCTTTAGTCAAAGTAAAGTTCCTCCAGTTTGCTCCACATTTCAGAGGCCTTTTCTTCCTTGATTACCTTCCTTAAAATTGTATCACTGAGGCTAAGAATGATAGTGTTTCTTGCCTTCTTCGGGATGTCAGCCTGGTTTGATGCATCAGTGTCAAATTCTTCTTTCAAGGCTTCATCCAATCCAAGGTTACCAAGGTGTGCCATCATCTTTTCCCTCCATAGATTGAAATCATTCTTGCTATCAAACTTTTCTACTTCAAACTTGGATGTAGACATGGTGTGATTGAGATTACGGCCAAGAATCTTCCCTTTCAAATGGTGTGTGCAGCCGATTATCAAGAAGAAGAAAAAAATAAGGCAGAATTTCGGACTTGTTTTGTTGCTTCTTTTTCAGTTGCCAAAGCCCGGCTTTGATACCAATTGTTGGGGTGTTATGACTTCCCTTTGCTTTGAACTTAATACAAAGTTTATTGAAAGGACATGTTGCACCTGAGAATTGGAAATGAAGAAGAAACAAATATAAAAACTAGCGAAGCAGATGCAAAAATCAGCAAGAAAAACGCATATAAATCAGCAAGAAGAAATCAAAGAACAGATATGGAACAGGAAGAATGACTTCCACAGCCTTTATTATCCACATAAGACTTTACATGATCTATATACAGTAAGAGATCAACATAAAGAATTTGCTACAGATTTTTCCAAGAGTTTCACTCTATCTCACTTTCTATCTACTTTGTCTACAAAATTCTAACCCTTTCTTTCTCTCTCTCGAGCTCTCTCTTCTTCACTGCCTAATGTTGCTATTTATAGACACAAAAGGGGCATCAAATCGGTTATTAACTACCTAACTACTCAAATGTATTGGCTCCTACTATTAAAGATTCTATCTGTAAATGACAGTTGAAGAAACCAGTAACAAAATGCTCCTCTTGCAACAGAATTTATCCAATGGCTGAGGTGTCTAAAATCCGAATCCAAGGAATCAACTTCTTACAGAAACTCTCTTCTACCTTGTATCAGTTGGTATAGGGTTGCACATTCCACTTTAGTAGCTTACTGTACTGGGTACTTGGTCGGCCATGTTTGCGTGTGAATGGTTGGCTTTTTGAATGTCATGAATGGGAAACAGTTGGATCATGAATCACATAAATCCAACCTTTTAATCTAGATAAACTTATATTCTCCTTCCATGTTAGTGTCATTTTTAACGGCAATTATATTATGAGATGGATGACTCGTGCAGCTTTTGGCATTTGAGATATTCCATTTGAATTGGAAAAGTCACCAATATATGTTCCGTTATCGTAAGGTTGCTATAGCGAGAATAATATTTCTTTCTCTTTGGGCGAGTAATGATAAATAGGTTTACTTCCATTTTCGTATATTAAGTCCCTGGCGGAAATTTTATACCTTTACCTTCCTCTTTAACTTTATTTGATAACAGATGAAATATTACTTCTGAATTGTTTCAGCTGTAAATTAAAATTATCTGTGTAATATTCATGACGTTGATGATCTTATTCAATGGATGGCTGTGGCAACAGAGCAAGGAGTGCTTGGAGAAAGTTACTGAAACAATTTCATTTCTCTCAAGACCAGGGCAATCTTACTTGCTTTTACTCACTGGTAAGACATTGATTTCAGATCAATTTCTCTCTTATCATCCAGTCAAAGAAAAGTTAACTAACTCTATGAAGAAAAATAAGTTTTAATTGTTCTACACGTGTTCATGGCATTTCTATATCTGTTTGTACCGATTCTTGAAGCTTGTTATTATCATCTACAGGCTTATATTGGCTAAACTTTTACTCTGTCTAGACAGAAGAATCTGTTTGGTATAGCCTATACAATCTTATTAAAAAGGTTATGCCTTCACTATTTCTACTTTTGATTTCATGTAGGTGAGGTTCAAAAGGAGAGGGCTGCAGAGCTCTTGGGTTTGCGCCCATGTGGCTTTCGACCCCATCACGCTAGCAAACTTGGCAATGAGTTTCGGCTGTTCACAAACTACAATCCTGGGACGAGACTAGATGGGTGGGAGGCCGAGTAAAGGTGCATTTACACTTTGCTTGTACCAATTTCTAATTTAAGTTTTTTTGATGAGCTTTTCTTTGAGCTCATTATGTATGAAGTAACAAGAATTTGTTTGCTATCGTTGCAGACTTGATCGTCAAATAATTATTAATCGTTTCATATTTGTTCACTGCTCATTTTTTCGTCTCTCTCTCTTCCTTACCACATCATTCTTGTTATATTAAAAGTGGTTGCTGATTTCCCATCACGCTGGCTAAATTATCTTCCCTTGCTCCATAGTTAAACCAAACTTATTCTGGAAATAGATTCTTTATCCAGGGATACGATTACATCTGATGTAGTTACAACGTCCAGTTGAGCGTTTGAAGATTCTTGGGCGGTAGAGTTATTTCCAGGGACAATAGACAGAAAATTCTCCTCCTCGATAAATCAAGATTGTAGCATATACCTAATTTGAAATGCTACCTGAGGTCTGTTCTTATTTTTCCTATATTTAACCTGCCTCTAAGTTGCATCATGCTTTTCAATTCGAAGTATTGAGGGGATTCTCCGTGTAGAACTTTAACTTGTATTTGAGCTGTTAATGCATTGTGATTAGCTTTATAGAAATTTTCATTTCCTTATTGGGTTTGCTTTGCTCTGAAGCACAGTATTTTGACCATAGATAACTGCAGAAACTAAGCCCTTGTTTGGTATTGATAAAAAATCAGATTTTAATTTAAGTCAAAGTAAAAAATATTTTGGCGTCTTCGGATTTTGCTCAAAAGTTTGATCCAATCGAATAAGGAAAAATCTTTTCTTTTTTTTTTTCGCCCTCTAATTGTCGTACATATCCTAAACCTAAAGGAGAGGATGAGAATGGCAAGGGACTATATTTTATTGTTTTACAATAAATAATGTGATTATTTTGGACAAGAAAATTTGGGTTTGACATGTGGTGTCCATGCACACAGAAGCGTCTGTTTGTCATGCAAAAAAAGACGTCATATAGAAGCCACGTTGTACGTAAGCTAGAGTCCAACTAAACAATATATAAGCTAAGGGTGGTGGACATAGAACAGCAAAGGAAGAGATGGAGACTAGCAAATTTGGTGCAACGGCGGAGCAGCAGCCGATAGCGGCTGAGACCGGCAACAGTGGTATAATGGCGGAGCAGCAGCCAGTGGAGGGGCCGGAGGGGAAGAAGGTGATGAATTTACTGGTGGCTATTGATGATAGTGACGAGAGTTTCTACGCTCTTGAATGGGTTCTTGACAAGTTTTTTAAGAATAGTGGTGGCACCACTCCTCAGACGGCGGAGCAGGAGTCCAAGGTGGTAACCATAGTCCATGTCATGGAGCCCCTGCCTCGCTATGCCTTTCCTGGTGGATATGGTTCGTTTCTCATTAAAAAGTTCCTAAGCGTATCATTTTTTTCAACTAAAAAGTTACTTATCATGAGTAATAGTTAAAAATTTATGGATTAAAATTTCACTTTAAAATTTTAGATAAAACCCAAACAGAGACTAGGAATTGATCACACTGAATTTCATTTTTAGCTCAAAAGAATTTTGTTGTTGGAAATTTCTATTTCGCCGTTCAATCTACAACATATCGTTGACTCAATTTTTTGTTGGTATTTTTCGTCAAATAAGGAATTTAGCCCCCGTTTGGGCCACATTATTTTTTTTATTCTCATTATTCTACTCATTTTCAATCACATTTTTTCAATAAAATAATATTTTACATCACATCAATAATTTTTCATTTATTTTCAACCACATATTCTTTATCACATAACTTAAAAAAAATGCATTATCTCATTTTAATGTGTACCAAACGGGCTCTTAACTACCAAATTCAAATCTCGATGATGTTTTCAAGCCGAAATTTAATTCTCGCAATTTTTTTCTTGAACCATATACGGTCTGGATTAAATTCTGATTTTAATTCAAGTTAAAGTCAAACAATAAATATTAACCACGTCTTTCATAGGTCACACAACTTTTCAACTACACGTTTCAAAAACTTCAATCACAGTCTACTAAATTTAATTTTAATCTCCACCAAACACCTTCTAAATCAATTATTTGACAAGGACATGTTTGGTTGGTTAGAAAAAAAACATTTATCTTATAATAAATTATTAGTTATAGTAGTTGTAAGATGGGTGCTCGTTTGAAATTTAGTAGTGGAATCTGCAAGCAAAACCCAAGAGGAAAATGGTGCAAGAATACTCTCTCGTGCATTTGATATGTGCAGGGACAAAATGGTAGGTTTGGTTCGTATTTTGTTTTTCTTAAAACAAATTGGAGTGTAGATAGTAGATACTGAACATGTCATGGTTATCTCTTCGACTTAGGTCAAAGCTAAAACTCTTATTCTCGAGGGAGATCCAAAGGACAAAATTTGTCGAACCTTAGAAGAAATGAACATTGATCTTCTTGTTGTTGGTAGCCGTGGACTCGGCCAAATCAAGAGGTGATGATCTTTGATCCCTTCTTACAGTTTCATTAACCTTTCAAACACTATATTCGAATATTACTAAATTTGTTTTTTTTTTTTCAGGGCGTTTTTGGGGAGTGTTAGCGATTACTGTGCTCACCATGCAAAATGTGCAGTTCTTGTAGTGAAACCACCCAAGAAATCATCCCCTTGATGGAACAAAGAAGAATGGAATAATAATTCAGAACCAAGAACTCCCGAGTTGAATAAGGGCATTGTGTATATATGCTCCTGTAAGCAATATTGTACTGTGAGTAATGAACAACGTATTATGTGCAATGGAGACGAACTTGTTAGTGTAATTTTTTTTTACGTATTAGCCAAGTTTGTAATTCGGTCCTGGATCCGTTCTTGGTTCTCTCTCGCTTATGTGGTTCAGTTGGGGGCACGTTCTTGATAATTGTGTTGTTGTTTTTGTATTGTGATCAGTCGCATGAACGATTTATTGTGTTTATTGGTATTTGATTCTGTCTTAGAAGGATGTTTTCAAACGAGAAAGATGGATACCTAGGTATTCAAGGATGAGAAATGACATAGTAATCGATGAAATAGTACTTTGATCTCTAGTGGAAAATTCCAGAAGTCCTAGAAAGAGGAGATAAAGAATTAGAAAAAGAAAGCCCTAAAGAGAAAAGTAAGCATGAAATGTCAAAAATTACTAAAGTATAACGTCGGTTAATCACACTCGACACGCCCGTCGCGTTATAATTCCAGAAAAGTAGTACAGAGAATTTTGTGCACTCACTAAAGTTGCAACTTCGCTTGGCTATGAAGAAAGAAAATTTGCATCAATGATCCTTGTCCTATTGAACCAGACTTCGAGTCAGTCTTTAATACTTCATTGATTATTTTTTATTTTTTCAAAACTTAGGTTCGTAGATTCAAATATTGAAGAGTGTGACGTTTTATCCATAAATCGAATTAGATTGAGCATCTCTTAGGCACAACTGTTGTGAGTATAATTTTTTAATTTGTTATTGTTTTGTTGTGAATCTAATGTGAATATTAAAGTGATTATTTGTCAACATAACTATAAAAGTGTTTTTGTATAAACTTTACATTTATTTAATTGGCTAGAAGTGAAAAGTTTTGTTTGATATATTAATTTGAGTTTTTGTTAATTTTAAAATTTCATTAAAGGTAAATTACGATTTCTCGTAAAAGCTCAATTAGAGCTATTTTAGTGAAGCTCAATATGAACTTTTCTAAAATGTCTTTATGAAGTTATTTTTTCGTCGAGAAGCACTTTTGACTTTAACCAATCAATCAACATTTTAAGAATAATATTATTTATCATTATAATAATAGATTATCGGTAATGTGACAATTCATTATCACTCGCATTTCTCTCTCATCCACTCTCTCATAAAAATTGAATGTCTAATCTCATTATTCACATCTATCTTCTCTTACTCTCTCTTATAAAAATTGAATTGTTCAATTTCATTACATCACATAGACGTCACATCATCATGAAAATAAATAACAATACTCACATTTTAAGTGAAAGAGCTTTTTAACATCTAAAAAGTTAAAATTAAAAAAGCTTGTCCAAAGACACTAACAATCTCATTCACTTGCACGGAATTTGACCTTTTGTATTTTTCAATTGGGTAAATAGCACAGAATATTCATACATTTCAATGTCATTGTGCAATATGTCCTTACTTTTCATTTTTTTGACATTTTCACCCCTACCTTTCACCTTTTATTGGGCAAAAGATCATTTTTATCCATTTTTTCAATAAAAGACGATTTTACCTCATATTCAAATAAAACAAAAAGAAAAAGATGAACAACCAATTGTAGCTATAGTCCTTAAATTTTTAAAAAATTACAAAAAAATCATAAATTCTCCACCACCACCACCACCACTTTCACAACCTATCAAGCTATCACCTATAGATCCACATAGCATCACCTTTCGCCCACCACACCCACCGGATTCCACCACCACCAACCTCACTTCACTCTCCCACCGTCACCTCCACACGAATTTAAAGATCGGAGCACTTAGGACCCACCATTTTGGTCAGACAGCTCTCTCCGTGGATCGCGTCGTAGAGAGTTTTGGACCAAAAATTGAAACGGTTGGGGGGGATAATTGATTCAATTAGATTCATACCATTGTTGTTTGGGTTTGTCAATGGTTCGATTGATGACAATTTTGGGATTTAGTGTTGTGAGATGTATGAATTAAAGGAGAAGAGTTTGACAAAATGGACGTCACCACTGTCGAATGTCTAGATTACAGTAGAATGATTTGAGGTAGATTTGATTGATGTAAAGGCCATGTATAGGTTCGTCGAGGTGAGGGGTAACCATAGGTGGTGGTGCGCGATCGTGGGTAGAGCCGAAATTGGGATTGTCGTGAAGGGTTGAAAACATCAGTTTGATATTTTAGGCTGTAAATGTGTTTGATTTTGACAGATTTTATGATCAATACTGTTGGAGAGAGTGAAGCGAGGCTAGTGGTGATGGAGTCCGACGGGCGTGGTGACCAAAAAGTGGTGCTATGTGGATCTATAGGTGGCGACTTGGTGGGGTTGTGAAAGTGGTGGTGGTGGTGGAAAATTTATGGCTTATCTGTAATATTTTGAAACAATTAGGATTATGATTGCAATTAGTTGTTTATTTTTTCTTTTCTTTTATTTTCTTTTTGTTTCATTTGAATAGAAGGGTAAAATTGTCATTTTATTGGAACAATGGTTGAAAATAACATTTTGCGCAATGAAAGGTGGAAGGTAGGAGTGAAAATGTCAAAAAATGAAAGGTATGTACGTTTTGCACAATGACATTGAAATGTAGGGACGTTTTGTGCTATTTACCCTTCTCAATTTTACCTAAACATTGGGACCATTGGCGCAATTTTCACACCTCTCCACTCGACTACAATCGCACGCTACTCTCCTCGATATTTTATTTCTCAATTTTACCCTAAGCATTCCCGAAAATCCCCAACATATCCATTCCGCCATCGAGAAACGAAAATTCAGAAAACCCAGGAGACTTTCTCTCTCTTTCCGTTTCTGTTCATTTCATTTCATTACATCTCTGAAATTATACTAATCGCTGTGTGGTTTTTATTGATCGACGGCTGATTTCTCCCGCCATGACGATGCTGACTCCTCAACCATTGGATGTAACTCCTCCCCTTTATTCGCACGCATTATCCTAATTAACCGCTTTCAGCTCTTCTATGGAACTGAATTTTCCAAAATCACATTCTCCATACTTTTTAGTTTTTAATCCTACGTCCTCTGGAAAATTCACTCTCTCTCAAAATCAACTTCACTTGTCTATATTGTTTTTTCATGCACTTACTGTCTGTTTTAATTAATTGTTTAATTTTTTCTGCTCGGGGGTGTGTAACGAATTAAATTTATGTGCACGGGGACTGAGCCTGGTGATCGTTGACTAGAAATGGGAGGTTTAAATTGCTGAATTGAATTTATTTTTCTGAAGTTGTGTTGATTTACTTGGGTGAAGGAATTGTCGTTATTTATTTAGGATAAAATGCTAGGGTTTTTACTGGATCAAGCTTAAGTTATATTGTTTATTTTTTTGGTGGGTTTTAGCGACAAGAAGATGAAGAGATGATGGTGCCACGCTCGGATTTTGTAGAAGGCCCTCAGCCTTTAGTAGAAGGACCTCAACCTATAGTAGAAGGTTCTCAGCCTATGGAAGGTCTGCGTTCTTCTTGTGGGAGTATAATTTTTATGTATATGTATCTTAAATATATCAGCATTGCGTGTGTGATACTAACTAAATTAATTGGTTCTTATTGTTTTGGGCTACATTTGATATATGATTGTTGCACTTGTATAATTTTTTATTTGTATTGATGGTTATATTTCGAAAGTTTTATTCTATGTGGATTGGGTTTCAATTTTTCTTTATTGGAGTTTACAGTAGCGCCGGCTGACAGTGCTGGGACAGTGGACAACCAGGCCAGTGAAGAACCACAAGCATCGCGGTTCACATGGGCTATTGAGAGATTTTCCCGCTTGAATGTCAAGAAATTATATTCAGATGTCTTTACAGTTGGTGGTTATAAATGGTAATCTAAAGCTGTAAAGTTGGTTCCGCCTTTCTTAACTACATTGCCTCGTATGATTAAAGGAATTAGTTAATTTAGTTAGAAGAAATTAAGAGTGCACTTTTTGATGTTAAACGTTACAAAGAAAAAACTAATTATGTTGCTTTAAGTCTTCCAAGAGAATGACCTAAATGCATTTTGGCTTTTGTTGGTTTGCACAGGCGGGTGCTTATTTTTCCCAAAGGAAACAATGTGGACTCTTTGTCTATGTATTTAGATGTGGCAGATTCAGCTACCTTGCCGTATGGGTGGAATAGATATGCACAGTTTAGCTTGGCTGTAGTTAATCAAATACATAGCAAGTACACAATGAAAAAAGGTATCTCCCAGAACTGTTCCCATTTCTAATTCTTTTGGGTAGCTAAAGCTTGATATTGAATTCATTAGTATGTCCTAATTATGCATTTTCATTAGACACTTTCTGCTTCTCATTTATGCTGCTCGATATTGTGTTTCCATTTTCAAATTATTTATTGTATAAGATGTATTTTCTTTATTTTTAAGGCTGTGATTTTCCCATTTCAGCGAAGTCTATGCTCTAGTGTCTTATTTGTGATTTAGTCCCAGTTGAAATTCTTCTATCCCCTGATGAAGGATTTTTTTTTTTTTTTTTAAGTGACAACTTTGAAAGATAAAACAAAAAATGTGTACTTCTCTACAACAAGGTGGGTGTTAAGCCTCGTACACCTCATTAAAATATTATATAAATGGTAGAAGCTTGTGTCCATGTTATTTCCCTTCTCTTAAATTTAATATGTGTTTATTAGGACAATTGGGTTTCCTTCATCATGCAATTTTTTTTTTTTTAAAGTTTAGCAAATTGAAATGTCAGAAAAGCCTGCTTAAGTTTTTACTAATGTGAACTTCTATCCTCTGTGTACTTCTGATCCGTGGCCACAATTGGGGAAAATTTGGAGCTGTCTTCGAGCTGAATTTCGGGAAGTAGAAGAAGGGTTAAAAGCACACAGATAAGAAGAATAACACAACGAAAAGCATAAAGGATTAGTGAATTTTTTTCCAAAGGAAGTGTATCTAGACATTGACCATTACGTCATCTTCTGTTGACTATTGTGGTGGAGCGAGGGCATTGTCCATGTGCAGCTTCTTCTTGTTCTATGTATTTGATAAGATTTAAATCATTGTATGATTGTAAGAAAATATAATAAAAACCCGAGCCACATTTAGTGTATTATTATGAAACCATAATTAAACGAATGGGCAACTATGATTCTTTTGTGCTCCTTCAGTTTATTATTGTGAAAAGCATATTTCGAAATAAGAATGTGTAATTAGAAGCATTATTTTTGTGAATACATGATGAAGAATCTGCTGCAACCTTACTAAAAAGGAGTTTTGAACTGAAGTAAACTCATGCTCAATATTGTCATTTTGGCCTGATAAGCTTGGTTGGGAATCTGAGATCACTGGAATGGATTTATTTTTGATTGATAAACTTAAAAAGTAAGTCATTGCAGCACCTTATATGACACGTCTCCCTCAACTCAGATAAAGCATGCCTCTAGTGTTGTGGGTTATGATTATTGTAGTATGATATTAACATTGTATTTGGGTTTCACAGACACACAGCACCAGTTCAGTCAAAGGGAGAGTGATTGGGGTTTTACATCTTTCATGCCCCTTGGCGAACTTTATGACCCCAGTAAGGGGTATCTTGTGAATGATACATGTGTTATTGAGGCTGATGTTGCTGTACGTAAGGTCATTGATTACCTGATGTATGACTCGAAGAAGGAGACTGGTTATGTGGGACTTAAGAACCAAGGAGCAACTTGTTAC
The DNA here is from genome assembly GCA_035079005.1 of Fraxinus americana. Lineage (NCBI taxonomy): Eukaryota > Viridiplantae > Streptophyta > Magnoliopsida > Lamiales > Oleaceae > Fraxinus > Fraxinus americana. Next base: position 4,105,022 of record CM068717.1, on the reverse strand, counting down.
ATGAATTCTCTCCTTCAAACTTTGTATCATATTCCTTACTTCAGAAAGGTTACGATAGACTGTCATGCTTTAACTAGTTCATGAATTGTTACACTTTCATTAATGATGGAAGATTGAAGAAGCCTTGTTTTGGAATGTGTTATACCAGGCTGTGTATCATATGCCAACTACAGAGAATGACATGCCTTCAGGAAGCATTCCCTTGGCTCTACAGAGTTTGTTTTATAAGCTCCAATATAATGACACCAGTGTTGCAACAAAAGAATTGACTAAATCATTTGGATGGGACACATATGATTCATTTCTGCAGCATGATGTGCAAGAACTTAATAGAGTTCTGTGTGAAAAGCTCGAAGACAAGATGAAGGTATGGTGGTCAGACAAGAATGCCCCTTTATTTGATCATTTTGATTTCTGTCACCGAAAGAATAATATCTAAAATAATTTTGTAACTGGCACAGGGGACTGTTGTTGAAGGGACAATACAGAAGCTGTTTGAAGGACACGATATGAATTACATTGAGTGCATCAATGTAGATTTCAAATCAACAAGAAAAGAATCATTTTATGGTATCAGTCTTTCCCAGCTTGTCCTCTGTTTCTTAATGTTGAAAGCCAAATTAATTTTAAATCGTGATCTGGCAGACCTTCAACTTGATGTCAAAGGCTGTAAGGATGTTTATGCTTCCTTCGACAAGTACGTGGAAGTTGAACGTCTTGAAGGAGATAACAAGTATCATGCTGAAGAACATGGTTTGCAGGTATCCTGCTCTGTCATTAGATAATTGTGGGATTCAGGAGCATGTCTGAGTGTTTTTTTTTCCTCAGGAAGCTATTTTCTATGAATATATGAGAGGATAGATCAGATTCGAATTTCACATTTTTCCCTATGACAGTCAGAAATTAGCATTTGAAAAATTCATAAATAGATATTTATCTAAACAAATATAGAAGTAGCCTAGTGAGACACATTATGTGTTACAATCTAAATTTTATGCGTGGATTTGCATATTTCAATAGTCTTTTTTCCCATTGAATATCAGTCTAAAGATTGATTATTTTATAAATCCAGGATGCCAAGAAGGGTGTCTTATTCATTGACTTTCCTCCCGTTCTTCAGCTTCAGCTAAAGCGCTTTGAATATGATTTTATGAGGGATACAATGGTTAAGGTTAGTACCAAAACATTATGGTTGTCCATATTTTTCTCTATTGATCTCCCTTTCTAAAAAGCAAAAAGTGAAAAAAAAAAAAAAAAGAAGAAGAAAGAACTAATTATGTAGAGAAGAGTTCTCAAGAGTTTGTTTATAGATGTTATCATGCTTTTAGAAGTCATTCTGTTTGTCTCTATCTTGAATTGGTGTATCTGGGGCTATTATTTTCTCTCATTGCCATAAAAGCCCAGCTATATAAGAGGTCAACTCAAAAGAGTAAAGACCACTCGCAATCCATGTTGCCGTGTAGTAGCTTGTGTTTTACTTCATTATTTTTCTATTGGTTTATTATGCGGGCGGGGGACTATCCTCTGTCAAAATGGATGTCATGAGTAGCATCATATCTGGCGGACATGAGTATTCTAGGGTGCTTTTGGTTACGGATTTCCTACTAATGGAACTTCAGCAGATTTTTCAGTTGTGCTTGTGCAAGAAAGCACCATTTAATTTTAAGCTGCATGTTTACTGACTTTTATTACTGCAATTTGGTGTGGTGGTATTCACTTTACTTTGTTTTTTAAATGTTTCCGAGTTGTTTCGAAAAAAGCAATGTTCTCTTTTTTCTTGCAACATTTTATGAAGAAACATTTATGTACTCATTCCTTTTAAATGTTTGAATGGGATGCATTATGAATTTGAATAAGACCTCTTGATTTTGATTTTCGATCTTTATCTTCCCCTGAAATTGATATTTTCCAAGCAACCTAGAAAAATTGCTTCCATGGTGCAGATAAATGATCGTTATGAATTTCCACTGGAACTTGACCTTGATAGAGACAATGGAAAATATTTGTCGCCTGAGGCAGATAGCAGCGTCCGCAACCTTTACATGCTCCATAGGTTGATCTCTCTCTAGACATATCTATCTGGCAAATGTATTTATTAATTTTTCATTTCCATATCCATCCATGGTTATGTAATAGTTTTGAAGTCTCTACCCTATATGTGGGGTTCAGCATCACCTTCTATGTAAATTAATAAGCAAAATGAAGTACGGGGATTTTTATTTATTTTATTTATTTTTTGGGGTGGGGGTGGAGGGAGCATGAGGCCTTCCTTCGAATATACAATAATAGGAGCTAATGGAAATGTCAAAACTAGGGAGAGTTCTACTCCCCTCATAGTCAAATGGACACCACAAACTTGGAGGAGCTATGTCCATTCTGTAGTTACCCTTTAATAAGCAAACTAATCTCCTAGCAGTTACAAACTAAGAATATCAACTAGGTCCTCAACCAGCATCAACCAGAACTAATTTCACACAACATATTCTAACATTTCTAATCTCATAATTCAAAATTAACAAGCTAAAGAACCCACATAGACACACACAGTAAATCACACTCTAAACCATGCACATTTATATTAATAATATGAATCACACACTGAAGTTGCACCATAATGCGTGTTGAACGACCCGGTCACACCCTAAACCCTATTATAAATGGAAACGGTCATGCCCTATATGATATGTTGTATATGTATTTTAGCTCACAATTCGTACAGATCAAGCACGTATTCAAGCAAATGCACCACTTATGCATGGGTATGGCAGGTTGTGGAGCTAATCCTCATCATTATTACAGTTTCCTTCTTTTTCTCGCTTAACTGTCTTTCATTTGTTCTCCTTTCCGACAGTGTGTTGGTTCATAGTGGAGGAGTACATGGTGGACACTATTATGCTTTCATCAGACCAACACTCAATGATCAATGGTATTGTCATACTTCTGAAGTATCTCTTGACGGTTTTTGCTGAATGCCTTTTCTTGTGTGTATTCCCTTTGATTTATAGAGTAGTACAAGCTATACAAGGAAGGAAAATAATTAGCTATACAATGGAATTAATCCCTGATTTTCTGCGATTTGATTAGCCTATACAAGGAATTAAATAAACTAATTTGCTTGGCTGGAAATAGGCTATAAATACCTCTCCCCTCCCTTTCTCTAAACCCAAACCAGTAATTCCCAGAGAACTCACACAAGTATGCGATGTTTCTGCAAGCTTGTTTATTATTGAGATGCAAAAACATGATTGACTGAAGTTTGTTAAAAATGATCATATTGGTACATGCAGACATGCATTTTCTAATATAATATCATTCACTGCTTCCCCTAGTCTTGGTTGCTTTGACATTCTCTGTACATTTCTCTCTTCTATACATGTTTTGGCTTCTAGTTGCATTAAATTTTGGTTTTAGTTTATGTTATACTACGAGGCATGAGGTTTCCTGATTTCTTCTGAAAGGTATAAATTTGATGATGAGCGGGTTACTAAAGAAGACATGAAGAGGGCATTAGAGGAGCAGTATGGTGGTGAGGAAGAGGTGATAATACTATTTGATTTGTATCTAATGACATACATTTCTATTGTGTTGCTTACATTAACTTTGTCCAACAGTTGCCGCAGACGAACCCTGGTTACAACAATACTCCATTTAAATTTACAAAATACTCAAATGCATATATGCTTGTGTATATACGTGTTGGTGACAGGGATAAGATAATTTGTGACGTGGATGAGAAGGACATTGCAGAACATCTTCAGGTAAAGTTTTTGGATTTTATAAATCTTGAAATTTACTGCATCATTTCTGGTTATGCATTGGGTATGGCGTAATGCGCCACATGCTTAATTTATTCCAGGTACGATTGAAAAGAGAACAAGAAGAGAAGGACGACAAGAGAAAATATAAAGCCCAGGCCCATCTATATACTGTCATCAAGGTTATTTTTCAGTGGCCAAACCTAGTCATGTAAGATTCATCTCTGCATTTTATGTAATAGATTTCTGAAGCAACATATGCAGGTTGCTCGAGATGAAGATTTGAGGGAACAGATTGGAAAGGATATATTTTTTGACCTGGTTGATCATGATAAAGTTCACAGTTTTCGAATTCAGAAACAGATGCCTTTCAACCTTTTCAAGGTAGTGCTTGCTTATGCATTTCGCTTACAAATGAAATGAGCGCTAGTTGCTTTAGGTATGAATGATTGCAGAATTTGTTATGTTTGATCTGTTTTTATCCATTACATTTTGGGACTTGAGACAAACTTCAATGCCGCACGTCTCTTTGTTGTCTTTAGGCACTATAGGTTTGCAACTTATATATCTCAATACATGCATTATGTGTGTCATCACATACGTGCCTATGTATATTGAATATGATAAATTAAACCATGAACCGTGAACCTGCTAAGAGTGACCAGCAATTGGTTGAAAATAGGGATTGAAATAGTTGACAAAAAGTTGACTTGATGGACTGGAAACTGGTATAATCACAGTTGGACTTCCCAACTCAGTTGAATTTAATTAGTCACTCTCTATCTGTTCCTTTACCACCCATGACACGGGTTTGTTTTGCATCTCGTGTGACAAGACACCAACTAAAATTAGAAGCACTGCTAGAATTTGATGTTGCACCTAGTAGTGCCTTCCAGTCTGACGTGCCACATGGTCGAAGAGTCAGCTACCCTCCAGTTATGCAAGTTGACTAACACCATGTTTTTTACTTCTTGAACTCAATCTTCATCTTGACGCTGTATTCTCTCTGTGTGATCCATTAAGGAGATTGAAATTAGAATACTATTGGACGATAAAGCCTAGTAATTTGAAAATATAGATCTTCAAAGACACTAGACCTGTCTGAAATTTGACCAAACACCTTTCAGCCTATAGTATAATGACAGTTTTGCTCCTGATTCCTCTCTTCGGTAACATGCAGCATGGGTACAATCCGAATCTGTCTATGCTCTGAGCCTGTATGGTCCCAATCCAAATCATGTGTTGCATGAAATTTGAGGTTGCATTTGTTGGTTTCAGTAGACGATAGAAATTTCTTCATACCATAAAAATATAATGTCAGGAGGAAGTTGCACTGCATTCGAGAACTGGTACCTATGTACAACGATACAGAGATATCTAGAAAACATATAAATTCATCTTAAATCAGTCCTGAGGAATGTTTACCTCTGGCTTAGCCAACAAAGAGGTAGAAACCACTGGCTGGTTGGACTTGGATAGTAGGGAGGTATGAATTGGGATTATGGGAAATCCTAGCCTTCCTCTCTTTTTTCTGTATAAGTGCACCTTGCACTCGCCATCTTATTACAAATTCATCTTACTCACAACTAGATCCCCTAAAAATTATCTTTCTTGTTTAATGAATTAAGCATAACACATGATTCCAAGTGGATACCTGCCTATAATCCATTGCTCCAATAAGTGCAAAATTGGATGACTCCTGGGATTACTAAAATAATGCTGTCATGTTTTGTTGCAGGAGGAGGTTGCGAAAGAACTTGGTATACCAGTTCCATTTCAGCGATTTTGGATTTGGGCAAAGAGGCAGAACCACACATATCGCCCAAACAGGCCACTAACCCCGCAGGAGGAAGCACAAACTGTAAATATTATAACCATTTCATTTTTCATTTTTGAAAATACCCTAAACCATGATGACAACATCTGTTATGATTATATTTTTATGTTACTTCTATTGAGTTTAGAGACCTCGATTTTCATTCGTTGTGGCTATTAATTTGGCTTGGAGGGATGTCAATATAAGAGGCAAGGAAAGTTAAATAACTCTTCAGCCAGATTGATAGTTGTTTTGAATTTTATGGACTGTGAATTCCTGTAAGCATTATCACACATTATAGATTAAATGTCACACTGAATTTTATAGATTATGTGGAAGTTGCATTGAATTTTATAGATTGTGTGAATCCCTGTCTGCACTGTCTATTTCTTTCCTTTCATTTTGTCTCTCATATGCTCACACTTTTGCATTATCATAGTACATGGAAAACATGCCAATAATTGTGCATAAAGAAATTAATACAACTGTTCTAGTATGATCAATTGTTTCACATCATTCACTTTCTTGCATTCCTGGTGGGCATTTTCTGAATGCACCTCATAATGGCGTTGGTATTTTTATTTATCATAGTTTGCAGTATGGATCGTGTTAATGACGCATATCAGACTCTGACAAGCAGGGTTAGCTTCTTAAATTGATTTTGCCGTGAAATTTTTGGATGCTTGTCAGCATATCTTCCCTGCCTCATTTCTTGGGTTTGACAGTATATTCCCTTGTTGATTATATCTTGCTAGGCTTCATTTGATTTTGTTTTTAATATGTTGTCAAGTTCTTTGTCATGAATCTGTTGTATATTTCATTTTATCTTTTGTTACATTCTAGAAAAGTTCTCATTTTGTGATAATTATGTGTTGCAGGTTGGAGCATTAAGGGAAGTTTCTAATAAGGCTCTTAATGCAGAGCTGAAGTTATTTTTGGAAGTAGAACTTGGACAGGTATCTTTTAAAAATCCTGTAGGAATCTTGAAAGCATGCATTTGTTCAGGAACGTTGAGGGACATTCTTCCCTCTTGTTTCTACTATATTTTCGTCCATAATTCTGTAGAATTTTCAGGATCTGCGTCCTCTTCCTCCACCTGACAAAAGTAAAGAAGATATACTTCTATTCTTTAAGCTGTACAATCCTGAGAAAGAAGAGCTTTGGTAATTTATTGATTTTCTGAGTATATTTGTTGTGAACTTTTAGTGCAAGCCTTTTGACTACATCATTTGTTTTTTATTTCCAGCTATGTTGGTAGGTTTTTTGTAAAAAGCTCTGGGAAGCCCATTGAGATCCTAACAAAACTAAATGAATTGGCTGGATTTGCTCCTGATGAAGAGATTGAACTTTTTGAGGTACATCGTAATGCAAGCATGCTCGCATGTGTTACACTAAGAAAAACAGTTGTATTGTCTCTTGTTACTGAAGAAGGATTTTCTATGTATTGAAGATCACTACATTCAGCAATGTTCTTGTTTGTCATCTCTACAGGAAATTAAATTTGAGCCTTCTGTCATGTGTGAACCCCTTGACAAGAGAGCTTCTTTCCGGTTTAGCCAGGTAATTATTTTTGTATTGTACTTTTACCATTTTAATTCATTGTCCTTCTCTTTGTTACTCAACCCCACCCCTCTCTCTGTCTGTCTCTGCTTTCTTCTTCTATTCAGATTGAAGATGGGGACATCATTTGCTTTCAGAAGCGGCTTCTGCCTGGAAAAGAACAAGTCCAATTTCCTGATGTTCCTTCATTTTTGGCATATGTAAAAAACCGCCAGGTCAATCTTGTGTTTTAATTAATTGCTGTCTAATTGTATTTTTTTAATATATGCTTGATGCCTGCAAGTGGAGGTGTCACTAATTTACGATAAATTAAGGGAATTTCAACTTAGTTGTTGGGGCATGCTTTTCGTATATTCAAAGAGGCTCCCATTCATAAAGTATTGCAATCTCAGTATAATAGGTTAGAAGATGGAGGGTTCAACCAAAACTAACACGGCTATTGGTTGTCAAGGATCTAATCACTTTCGATCTTCGTGTAGATATAGCAATGAACCAAACAGAATAGGAGAAAAGGATTCTCGTAGCCAAACCTAATTTATTGGGAATATAGCTTAGTTGTTGTTGCAATTGCTTTTTATCTTTTGGTGGATAAGATAATTGATATAGCGCATAAGACAGCATAGTGGATGCACGTGAAAGTCTTCTTAAATAAATTGCTTCTGCTCTCATTCAAGCCCTACATCTGTATCCTTGGTAACGCTGTTGTCTATCTTTAGGCGACTAAGCCTGTTATTATGGTGCTTTACATGTCCCTACCAATTCTTCTCTCTTTTAATATGAATTGGCTCTTCACAGATTGTTCATTTTCGAGCTCTGGAAAGACCTAAGGAGGATGGTTTCAGCCTAGAGTTGTGAGTATACAATCCTGTTGTCATTTCTGATACAGTTAGAAATTGTTCTTTACTATTACTAGTAGGTTGTTAATTTAAGTCTGTATTACATCGTCTATTAGAGTCTTATATGTTATAACTTTGGCAAAAATCTCTAGATCAAAGAACCACACTTACGATGATGTTGTTGAAAGAGTGGCTCAACACCTCGGTTTGGATGATCCATCTAAAATCCGTCTTACACCTCACAATTGCTATTCTCAGCAACCAAAGCCCAATCCAATCAAATATAGATCAGTTGATCATTTGTTAGATATGCTTGTCCACTACAATCAGGTATCTCTGACATGGTTTCAGCTCCGTATGTTCCTGTGTTTGATAATTGAGGTTGGCCGATGATGTCAATGAATTGATAACTTTCCTGTGCAGATCTCTGATATTCTGTATTATGAAGTTCTGGATATTCCTCTTCCTGAATTGCAATGTCTTAAAACTCTGAAAGTTGCCTTTCATCATGCCACAAAGGACGAGGTATGTGAAACTACAGATGCCATTGCTTGTTCTCTAATCATCAATTTGAGTTGTATAACATCGTATGATCTAGGACACACTGTTCCTTTCAGGCTGTAATTCTCAACATTAGATTGCCTAAACAAAGCACCGTAGGAGATGTGCTTAACGAGATCAAAACGAAGGTTAGTTTGGTGCTATGAATTATTTTATATCACGTCATTGATCTTAATAACTGAAAGTCCTATATGTACCTTTCGTGAAATTTCCCCTAGCCATTAGTTGAAATCTTTTGTTAGTCTTGTGGGAAAAAATATGACTAAAGTTCACTAGTAATTATTGACCTCTGGCCCTACTTGCCAAGTGCTTTTCTAGACCCTACTTACAGAAAAGGCAAGAAAATGAGTGAAAATTTCTTACAGTTGTTATATGCTGAAACAGGTGGAGTTGTCTCACCCAAATGCAGAACTTAGATTGCTTGAAGTTTTCTACCACAAGATTTATAAGGTAATGATCATCTTGGTGAAGCTTTTTCTGTATTGGTAGGTTGTCACATGCCTAGATTTGTTGAGTGGGATCCTGATTTAGCCTTTATATTATATTAGCTTCTGTGTTTACTTCTTTGAGAATGGATCTTTGCATGGTTTTTCGATTCCTGTTAGCCACTATATTTGAGGTCAAAAAAATTATATTCTGCATTGCAAAAGCAATTGCTTGTTATTATTAAGTGGATTTTAATTTTTATTGATACAAGTTCCGTAGATGATGTTGTAATCCATTTTCTTGACAAATCTACAGATCTTTCCTCTCAGTGAGAAAATTGAGAATATAAATGACCAGTACTGGACATTGCGGGCTGAGGAGGTGAGCTCCCTTGTCATTAGAATTGCCCTCTTACAATTTTTGCTCATTCTCTTCCCCACATGCATGCACGGTGTGGTCTCCTGTCTAGGAACCTAGTTCATCTTAATAGCTTTTACATCTAATGACATGAATTATTGAGCTGGTTTGAACTTTGATCATTGACAAAATTGTTGAAGAGGCACCTTAATTTTGTACTTAGAAGCCAATTTAATTTATTTGGAAGTTGTGGGCATATGGAGGCATTAACGCCATTGTTTTACAATTTGAAAAAATTTGTATGATTTGTTTTCTACTTCAACAATTATTTTTATTTTGCTACAACTTTTGATGTCATTCTTCCAATTTTTGCTTTCGTCTCAGATTCCAGAAGAAGAGAAAAAGCTAGGTCCCAATGACCGCTTGATTCATGTTTACCACTTCACAAAAGAGAGTGCACAGAACCAAATGGTATTTGAGGATTATCAATATTTTTATTTTTATCTAGTGCAATGGTTGTTTATAGTTAGAACTTAAGTTACCAAACAAATATGAGCTTGATACCAACATATATATTTAAAATGTTATTCAACAGCAAGTCCAGAATTTTGGAGAACCCTTCTTTTTGGTCGTCCATGAAGGCGAAATTTTAGCGGATGTTAAAGTGCGGATTCAGAAGAAATTGCAGGTTCCAGACGAGGGAGTATTCTAAGGCATGTTATGTTATCCTGTTTACATGAATACTACATATATTTTTCAATACAATCATGTAGCACTTGCTAAAAGTTTTCATGCTGCATAATCATTTGATCCTTTATTCTGTTAATGTTCAGTGGAAATTTGCGTTTATGTCGCTGGGACGTCCAGAGTATCTTCATGACTCAGACATTGTATCCATACGTTTTCAGGTCATTACTTTCAGTACTAAGTCGTTTATCTTATTCATTATCTCAAATCCTTATTAAAATTGTGGAAATGTGCGTTCTTTTTCAGAGGAGAGATGTGTACGGTGCTTGGGAGCAGTACCTTGGGTTGGAACACACTGATACTACTCCTAAGAGGACTTATGCTGCAAACCAGGTATATTTCTTGCATTGCCATGAAAACGTACAATTTGACGCTTGTACAGGTTTAATAAATCAAAATTCTCCTGCAAAAAAAAAAAAAAAAAAGAAAAAAAAAATTGATTATCCTTGTAATGTTGTATGTTTCAACGCCTTACTTTTATTGGCATTTTGTGGTGATTGCAGAACCGCCACACCTTTGAGAAGCCTGTTAAAATATACAATTAGGAGGAATCGGGCCATGCCGTCTCATATTTGCCTCCTAGACCACAAAGAAATGTTAAAATTTAGAAAACATGGGCCTCGGAGATGAGAAAGCAAGGCAGAGTATACGAAGCTGGTTTTTTCGCTGTGAATTTGGATGGTTTGGCAGTTTTATATATATACAACATAGAGATAAATCCTGTAATCCGTCATGCATATAACAAGGTTTTGTTGTAAAGCGGGTATAGTTTCTATTATCGTTGATCTCCTCTGTTTTGACATGTTATGTACACAGTAGAGGATAGAACTGTAAAAGAAACAGCGACGCTGCTTTAATTTTTTAGGGAAATTGATGGAACTTATACTTTAGTATTTTCCACCAGAAAGTGAATTTCGTAATTTTGATTTTTACAGAATCGTTAGTAGAGTAGAAGCTTTCTTTTTTATCTTGTTCAGTATGGATGTTATGTTCGACTGTAAATTGACAGTTTGAGACGCAACCAATTTAGAATGCACAAATATTACCATCGAAAATGGATCGAGTTCTTGCAATCAAACATGCTCGTTATACAAGATGACAGAAACGTAGAAAAAGACTATTGAGTAGAGTGCGCGCGATGGCACTATTTTCGAAATCCTTGTTTGCAATTTTGAAAATGAGTAGACCCGTTGATTGCTTTTGAAAGGCAAAGGGTTAGTATATAACCAAAACTAAAAGCACAGGTAACAAAAGCGCCTGTAGATCAGTGGATAGAGCGTCTGTTTCCTAAGCAGAAAGTCGTAGGTTCGACCCCTACCTGGCGCGTACAATATATATGTATCTCTTTTATCAATTTTGATTTCTCTCTGTTTTTGGCTATTTAAAACATCTAATAATCAATAATTTTACCATAACATTGTTGTTTTTTTTGGTCATAAAATTATTGTTTTTATACTTAAAAGAATAAATATATTCAAAACACAGTTTTTTATTTATTATTACACCACATTTAAGGCCCTCAAAACATTTTTTTATTTATTACACCACATTTAAGGTCCTCAAACATTGTTTACTGTAAATATACGTTCCGAATATTGTTTCGTGGAATTCTCATTTTCAACATTTCATTAAGCAACAGTGCAACACTTCTCATCCTTGAATGATTTTTATCAATTGAATGAAGAAAAAATATTTATCTCACTTATGCATTCTTCGTTTTCTAAAAGAATAGATAGACAAATAAGCCTTTTGACGCTCTCTCAACAGATTTAGCCGAGATGTGTTAATTATTGAAAGGTTGAGAACAAAATGCATTGATAAAAAGTTAGAGAGGCGAGTTATTGAAGAATTTTTACAGATAGTGGTTTATATGTAAAGCGATATAATTAGGTTTTTTCACTCTCTTCCCCCTAATTATTTTCCTTTCTTCCTTTCTACCCACCTTATTGTGGTTGCAAATGTCATGTCCTAAGAACGGATGCACAAAGCACAAGTACAGACACGTCAACACGTAATTTTTCAAAACATAATTCTAAAGGACGATAATTCTTTCATATTTGTATCGAGATCAATATTTATGTCGACAAAACTTTAAAGAAAAGCACGGCCGATAGGACAAAAAAGGAGCCATATTTACAGTTCTAAACGTGTTAGAGCTTACTTTGTATGAACATGACAGAAGACTATCCACAGGTTAATTCACCTTTTAGAGCACAGGCAGCCCTTTGAATGGCCCTAGCAACTCTCCAGATCTCATGCCGGATGGCTGCCCGCCTTTCTTCCTCGTCTAGTCTCGTGCTTTGTGAAGTCGCGTCAATAATTCCGGGAAAGAACTCGATCTTGCTTTCAGTGTCACCATGGGGCCCATATATCTGCATTGAACAGGTAGAACATTCAGAGTTAGTATTGACAAAGAGCCAATAAATTAATGGCCTAATTATAACAAAGCACAACCATAATATTTCAAAACTTTCAACACGAGATACTTCTTAAATACAAAATACATATACAATTTCAAACTCAATTTTACCACACATTTCATTAGACACACAACTTGTATCGACTTTTCAACTACACGTGTCATCAACTTTTATCGAAATCTACTAAAAATCTGGTTTTTAACTAAACCAGACGGGGATTAAATTAAAGCAAACACAATTCAGCTAGGTTAAAACATAGAAGTGTGCACATAGAACTAAAGGAGTAGGCTTACAAGATGCTTGCACCATTGCCTGCCTTGAAGGCCATCCGAGTCTAAGAAGCCTTTTTCAGCAAGCATTAATCGATCATTTAACATGCGCTTCCTCAAAACCAAAGATTCATCCAGGTTTTCATTCTCTCTCAGTTTCTGCAATTACAAAAATTCAATTAATGAGATGCATCGAATCATTTTCCATGCATCCACTATCACTTCTCCTTTCCATTTTTCCTTCATCTGTGATTATTCACTTCTCTATATAAATATCGCAAGGCTAGTTAATCAAATGCATATTTGGTATGTAATATTAGACCATACCCGACAGCAGTACAACAAAGAAGATTTAGCTTCTTTATTTTTACCACTGTCGACTGTCTATTCAACTTACTAAAACATGCCACAACTGTGTTATGTTTTCCTTTTCTATTATGTGAAACGGAAACTTTCAACAAGTTAACCTTGGCGTCCTCCTCGGTTTTATTAGCAGCGGCTGTGAATTCTTTGATGGCAGTAGCAATAGGATGCAACGAGATTCTCCCTTCCAACAAATTATTCAACAAATTTTTATACTCCTGTAGAAAACATCAAGTAAACCACCAGAAGTGAAGAAAAAAGAGAGATGGAATGAACTTTCTGAGATTGAGTACCTTAATGGGAAACTTTGTAAGATATATTTCTATGATGCAACTATCACTATTGCGTTACGTTATTATTAGAGAAAATAACAAAGCGGTGTGCAAAGTAGAATTCGTATATGTTTAACATATAAATAGCGAAAAACAGGTGCCTGTGCAAAGTAGCACGTTATTGACAGCATATTAATGACCCAAAAGATTAAGTGTTTCCAAATGCTAGGGATTTTCACCAACTTCCAAGTGAAAATTGATTATGATTAGCATGTCAAAATCCAACAATATAATTTCCACAGTCGATTCTTGCACAAATTTCGAACAGTAACTTGTTTTACCTAAAAAATTAAAGAAACTGAGTGACAATCACAGAAAAATTCTCTACCAGCAATTCAGTAGCGTAAGAGAGGTAGTTAAAAGGTAGAACTGGATCATCAGCCAAATGAAGCGCAAGAAGTCCCCACAAGCCTGTCACTGAAGCAAATAAAGGAAAGAGTCATGAAATCTCAAGAACCCAAGACCATACTAGAAAATCATAAATAATCAAACCTAGGTAAACAAAAAGACGAAACCACAAACGATTTCAAAGCAGGAACAAAATAAAACCAGAAGCTACCTGCTATGTGCCGCTGAAATGATGGATCGCCAAAGTTCGTCATCCAATTATAAGAGTCATAAGCTGTGTGATAGACTGGAAAGTCTGCATGAAATTGAAAATTATTTACAAAACTCATTAGCACAAAAACTCTTCCTTAATGAAAGTTACATGCAGAGCAAGGTTCATGTTAAAAATTTCTCTCTTTTAAAGTTTCAATTACAAGTTTTTGCCAAAAAGTGATTGTGTTAAATGCATTAAAGTGGAAGAGAAGTACCGCTTCCATAATATAAATCAATAGAAGGAACCCCAGCTTGTTGCAAAAAAGGAGCAAAATCCGAATCAACTCCACTGAGTCTCTGGATCTGCTGCACAAACAATTAAATAATAATAATCGTGCCAATATTCTTGAGGACTTAAATTTGTTTTGAAATCTAATTACACTTAGTAGCATAGAATATAAGTTTAACTTCGATAGCTATGAATGATGGATCAATGAATAACCAAAGAGACAAAATGTCATTGATTAATTTATTGTCAAATACTGTGTGTTTTTTGTACAAAGTATTTCATTCCTTTCACTGCATAAGTTTTAGAGAATTATAGATGACATGGATACTGGTCCTATTATTTGGAATAAACTCATTGTGAAATGTCTAATTTTCCTCAGGAACTGATTATTTTATTCATTTCATGTTATCACTGCAAATTCTTTCCTTTTCAAAGACAAATCATAAATCATCGAAAAAACATGATGTTTACAAGATTCTTAAGACAGAGAAGGTCCTACATTAACATACACAACCACACAGAGGGATGGGTGCTGCATAAATATTTGATTAGCAACAAAAAGGATGTCATAAAATGAACTTACATTGATACCTTTATTGGCAGATCTCCACCGTTCGTATAAAATTACGCTGTTCAAGTCAGGATCCTTAACCTGATTAGGCACGCAAAAAAATTGCAAACATTTAAGATCACCATAATCACCACTGCCTAGAACGCGCAAAATGAAGGTGCCATTTAAGGTTTTATTTGCTTGTTGAAGTTGCTTTATGTACCTTCTTTGTGACTTCGACAAGAAGATCATCTAGCTGAGGAGTTGCCCTAGCGAAAAACCCAGGCCCTTGAACTGCACAATCCACATTAAGGTAGGCTACAGATTTAGAGCCAAGATTCACAAGGTTTTGCTCAACCCATTCTGTAGATCCAATCTGAAACCATGCGAAGAGAATGAGCAAGTTGATTTTAGGTTTTAAAGAAGAAGCCTATAAATTGTCGAGCCCTTTCAAAAAGCTGCAATGTATATTCGAGCGTGGAGGCAAAAAATGGACAAACAACAACTAAGAAGAATACAAACACGGGGCATTTTCCAGAGAATGAAAAACATTTTTAATTACTAACAATTGAATCAAATGAACCTCTAAAATGTTCTTATTGCACAACAGGGTTTCCTCTGCAAATGTGAAACAGGAAGTTGTGTTTGGCTAAGCTTAATAAAGTAAGCTCGCCTTTTTCGACAGTAAGACGTACTGTCAAAAAAAGACATTTTCTACTGAAAATCCAAAAAAATAGGTGACTGAAAAAATATCGAAGATATTTGGCAAAAAAAGTTACATGAAATTAACTTTTTAGCTAAGCCAAAAATGCTAACTTGGATATGTGAACACCGCCTCATGACCTGTCTTCATCAAGAAGTGAAGCTTAGTTCCCAAAAATGGAGCGATGTTCACAGGAAACTCTTTCACATCAATAAGTTATGCAAGCTTCAAATGCATAATGCCATCGAAGATAGAGATTATCCAATGTCGCCTCATTCTACCCTCAGATGGTGCTATAACATGAGAAAGAATATTACCCACCATCCCAAATTCTTCAGCATCCCAACTGCAAAGAACAATTGTTCTTCTCGGTTTCCACCCTAAGCGCAAAAGTCGCGCATATCGACGAGCAATGTCAAGTAGAGTAGCAGTTCCACTATTTGGGTCGACAGCACCATAAGTCCATGCATCTCTATGGTTGCCCAGAAGCACAATCCGATCCGGCTCTTCTGATCCCCTTATGACACCAAAAACATTATGGATGGTTGCCATCTTTTGCTCACCCTGAATAGAATGTAACACACAAACAACTTACACACAATTTAAACACAGACATGCCCACGTGTAAAATTGGTTAACAAGATCTCTGAAACAGCTAGATTCTTTCTCTCTGTCACACACACAAAAAAAAAGGTTCGTTCATATTGTATCCTTAAATTACTGGCGAATCTTCCATCAAACATAGCAAAACCAAATGGCTCAAAACTAGCACAAATTTCAGCCAGAGAGATTAGTAAAACAAGTTCTATCAATGAACACATTTCTCAAACTTCAGTCATTTGCTAAAAAATCGTTATCGGAAACAAAATTATACGATTGCCACCAGAAAACAACTAGTTACCTCAAACTTTTGTTAAACACTGTCCCTAAAGTCAATTTTGCATCAAACTCATTCCAAAACCAGCAAAGACAACAACAAATGACTGTAAACTTCCCAGGTCAAAAGCATACAAACATATATGTACATGTAATGTTTCATGTGGAGTTCTCTGTTTCTGTTTCTGTTTCTGTTCAACTTAGCACATATATAAATGCAACACGAATTTGTACTGTGTATATAATTTCTGTGTATGCATTTATATATAATTCATTATGCACACATGAAAAGAAACCAAACATACGTGAGCAAGAAAACATCCTTATACATCATCATCAGCTATAATTATAAACAAAAATCAACCAACAATCTAACCTCGTATTCAAAGTTGAGCATGGTCGGGCCAGGCCCCACCCGTCTAATTCTACCATTCAGGCTATCCCTCCATTCATAGGGCACAATGGGCCCTTCCAATGAACTCAGTATACTCTCAGCCACCGCCTCTGCCACCGGCAGCGATGGAATTGTGGGAAACTTCTGAGTCACCCGCGGGTCACTTGGGTCCAGCTTCTCACCGCCATTAATTCCGGCCCATCCTGGAGTCAGAGGGTCCCCAAAACCCTTCATTACAGTCCCCCTTTCCACACCCCCACGAAATGAATTATTAATATCACTGAGGGGCCCACCCTCGGTGTACATAAGTACAGCCGCCACTCCGTGCGCCGCGGCTTTTTCTACCACCTCGTACCTGGAAAGCCCACAACCTCGGCGGACTATTCCCACGCATCCCTTAACCTCCACTCCATTCGCACTCAGCGCACGGTAGTCCTGTTCTCTCCCGTAGTTAAGGAACACGGCCTTACCGTACGCCGTGCCGGAGGGGGAGTATGCGTGGTACGGCATTACGACGCCGTTTTGAGGGACGTTAGGCTCGGACAGAGGGAGGGAAATAGTGGTGCCATTGCTAAATTGCGCGGAAACGGACGAGTGCTTAGGATAAGAAAGGAGTGTAGAGTAGTTGGCGAAACGGGTCTCTAGGCCATGGGCTTCGAACTGGGCTTTGACGTACAGAGCGGTGTTGATGGCTGCAGGCGTGCCGGCGAGGTGGGGGTGGAGGGTAAGGTGGTGTAGGTAGGCGGCGATAGTATATTCACTGGAAAAGGAAAGGAATGCGTTTCTGTAGTACAGATTTTTCACGGCGGAGGCGGCGGTGGGGTGGTTCAAGTGGCTGCGAACGGTGGTGTAGACAACTATAACGGACACCGTCAAAATGAAGAGGAGAGTGCATGAGGGCTTAGCTAAAATCGCCATTTTTGAATGAAAAAGCTTAGAAGGTGCTAGCTTGGAGATTCTGTGTGCAAATCCACTATTTGAAGGTATTACTCAAATACAACGTTCCGAGAGTTTCAGGTTTTGGCCAGTAACTGTCGGACTGTGAGACTGCTCATATACATATTTGAGAAAAAAGTTGTAATATGTCAGCTATTTTTCGAGTAGCAAGATTATCATATAAAGAGTACATCTTTTAAATAGTCACATGATTAGTATATATTCAACTTTATGAAATTATTTAAGTATGTCGAGAATATCAAGATTTGAGTCGTACCGTTAGTCCTTTTATAACTAGCAAGTTAGACCCATAATATTTGATGAATTTTGCTATTTGTACAGGAAAACAAAATACTTCGAAGAAGCGATTGAAATGATGTGCAAGAAAAATATTGAATGAGAAAACTAATTGTATTTTAACCTGACAAATGATAAAGTGTCGTGTGACATTATATAAGTTTTAATGTACACGTTACATTGTCCATATTAGACTGTCACGTAGTTCTTATATATCTCAAATTAGATTTTAAAGTGGACACTGCCTAAAATATAAATGTTAAAACATATTTTTAGGAGCATCGATTTGAGTTGTAGCGTCGACTATTTCTTGATTAGCAAGTTAGTACTATAAGAGGTGTTTTAATTATATTATCAAAGATTCTTGTATATCTAACTTTATAAAATTAGACTATAGTTCACAATGTAGACAATGCCTAAAGTGAAACACGTTTAGAGGATCATCAATAATTGCTTTGTAACAGTCTACTGTTTTTTCGACTAGCGAGTTAGTATTATAAAAGGTGCGTGTATTAGATTGTCACGTGATTCTTATATGATTGCAGTTTTTAATGTGGATGGTGCCTAAATTATTAGAGTGAGACGGAAGGAAAATCAATGTTTGAATTATTTTTGTTGAAAATTAGCGCAACTTTTTTTCTTTTATAGACATTATTAACTTGTTCGGGTTTGATCTCCTGCCCACGGTAAGCAGCAGTTATTATGCACACGGTAGGTGTGACAACATGAGTGTTGTTGCACCACATCTTCACTGTTGACGTGACAACATTAGATGTTATCTCATTCACAATAGACATAATAACTTTTGCTCACCGTGAGCAGAAGATCATCACTATTAACTTGTTATTTCAACAACTATTAAAGACCATTAGTGCAATTCGTTCTTAAGCCCCTCTTTATTGGTCTTTTTTGTTTTTGGGAAAAATGTTATTTTGAACAGTGAATTATTGGATAATGTGTGATTAAGAAGTAGAAAAAAATTGATTTACGTACAAAATATTTTATTGTGTGAATATAGTTGAAAATACGTATGTAGAAAAAAAGAACTTTGAAAGAAAGAATGAAAGATAAATATTCGCTAAATTTCATGCAATTTCTCTTCCTTTTCCATTGTTGCGTTTGATTGATTTCCATTCTTCTCAACATCTTTTTTTCTACATCATCATTTTCAACAATGTATTCATAAAATAAAATATTCTACACATAAATTTAAATTTTTTTCTACTTTTTAATCGTATATTCTTTTAAAATTCTGTTCAAAACTTTTTTTTTGTCACAATGGCCACCAAAAGAATTTATGATTTGATATACGAGAGACAGTATCAGAAAAGAGAAGGCAAAAGGACACAATGTGTGTCAGTTCAGGCTCTTTGAGTCATTGGAGGTGTCAACA
Source organism: Fraxinus americana (assembly GCA_035079005.1). Lineage (NCBI taxonomy): Eukaryota > Viridiplantae > Streptophyta > Magnoliopsida > Lamiales > Oleaceae > Fraxinus > Fraxinus americana. The sequence continues at coordinate 4,085,602 of CM068717.1, read as the reverse complement.
TCCACTCCCTATGAGACAGAGTAGGTCCAACCAATTCAAGGAGAATGCTATTTGTACCTTTTCCTTTACTTGTTTGTTTACTCTTTTTTGTCATTTTGTGAGTGTTTTGTCCATTTTACCCTTAGTTCTATATTTTAATTGTTTGCTTTATTAAATTCCGCAATTAACCCTATAATTGACCCTATAATTGGTATCAGAGCCTAGTAACGAACCTAAAGAAAATTTTTAAAATGAATAGAAAAGATAAAATGATTTTAGAAGAATTACAAAATATTAGTATTTTAACTAATACTAATCGAATTAAATTACAAGAATTAGCAACAAATTTAAGTATTAAATATAAATATCTAAGTGAAGAAATAAAACAAGTAAATAGTCCTCAACATTTAGCAGAAATAAAAAATAAAGGATTACAAATATTAGTAGATGAATTTTCTGAAAAAGAAGAAGAAGATATTATTATAAATCAATTTTTGAAACAATATGATAATTTTGCTCAACCTTTAGGAGAAACGGATATTTTAAACCAAGATGTGTTAACTCACATAAAAAATATCGAATCTAATTTGGAAATTGTTAATGACAATATTAAAATAGGACCAAAAATCCTATATAAACAAATTGAATCTAAATTTAAAGAATCAAAATTTAAGGATTCTTATATATCAATTGAACCACCTTTACCGGCATATGTTATAGAAGAATTAGAAACTAAATTCTATGAAGCCACAGGAGAAGAATTAGAAGCTTATAAACAGAGTTTAGAACAATTAGCTATTCAAACTGAAAATATTTATATGAATGATCCACCCAAAGAAGAAACTACTGAAATTAATACTCCACCTTTGAACCAACAAATTGAACCACAAACATTAGTTGGAGAAACAAGTAGAACTAATAATTGGATTCAAGTCGAGTCTGATGATTGGAATTTTGAATGGATGAAAGAACATGGAATAACCGAAGAACGAGAAAATTATAATTTTAGAAAAGGAGTTAGAGCTACATCAACCAAACCTATACACCTTAGGGATAATAATCCAGTTAAATTATTTACTGAACAAATTCCTACAACAGGAATATGGCTAGATGTTGATGATAGCAATAATAAAGGCGAAATTATTGACTCATGGGCAAAAGCTACTGATTTAGCTGTTGCTTTTCATAAATGGAATACTACTCAAGCATACAACTTTATAATCCACACCTTTAGAGGAATCACTTCAGATATCTGGAGAAGAACTTCTGAAGAAACTAAAAATCAAATTAAATATGGAGAAAAATCTACAACTACTATAGATAGCAATGAAAGCTTAGATACTGAAAACTTTAAGGAAATTTTAAAACGAATGGAAAATTTCTTTAGACACTTACTCTTAGGAGAAGTTATACCAGAAACTAAAATAGATATGATCACTCAAGAAGCCTTACAAGCAGAAAGAGAAATGGAATTATTAAAGATCTGTGATATGTGTGAATTAAACGAATATACTAAGAAATTCGAAAAGATATACATCAAAGCATCTAAATCCATAAAAGAATGGAATCTATCAGAAGAAGATAAAAAACTACTTAATAGATATTTTCTTAAACTGCCTTGGCCATGGGGTCAGAAATTATTTGAAGATTATCAAACTTATTGGAATAAAATAGAATGGGAAAATCCAAATCATAAAGCTGATACCTTAGGAATGAGAACTTCATTCGCTAAAAGAAAAATATCAGAATGGTGTAAAAAATCTATGTATCAACACCTATTTAGGAAACATGGTAAGAAAGCAAGTTTATGTTGCTATGGAGAGATAGCAGCAGTGCCACAATTTGGTTGTCACCAACCACCTAGGAAACCATATTATAAAAAGAAATTTAAGAAATATCTTAAACCCTGGAAGAGAAACAAAGGATTTAAGAGTCATAAGAAGTATTTTAAGAAGAAAAAACCTTGGAAAAAGGAATATAACCAACATAAAAAACCTCAGAAGAAATCTAAGGAAGAATTTTATAAAAAATGCAAATGTTTTACATGTAATGAAATAGGACACATATCTCCCAACTGTCCTAATAGAAATAAAAGAGAAAATGTTAAAGCCATTAGAATAATGGAAGAAATAGAATCTGACTCAGACTATGAAATAATCGAAGATTTAGATGAATTATCTGAAACAGACTCAATCTATGAGCTAGATATAGAAGGAATTGAAGAACCAGAATTTGAACAAATTTATATAAATCAAGAAATCATTGATACTATGGAAACTATCTTAGATAATGAAGAGGGAACTTCACAAACAGTAGTATTTGATGAAGAGAGATATGGAGCAATAAAAGAAAAACAAATATCTTTAAGAGATAAAGACGTTTTTGTAAGACCAATATTACCTTGGTTTAACAAAACCATATATATTGCAAAATATGATGAAGTACCTATTAATATAGAAAATGTTAAAGGCAATACTACAATACCTCTTGTAACTAAAGAGTGGGTTAATCGAGAATTAGCAAAAATAAATAGATCCACTAGAGAAAGATTAAAAAATATTGTGATAGGAGGAATCCAAATTATGGTGAAAGGATATTTTAGAGAAGGAATGGATATTCCTATACAAATGTATTTGATGGATAACAGAATACTTCATGATCCTATGGATGCTCTATTAGGAGTAGTCTCTGGAAATCTTGTATATAAGAAAATTATATTTACTATAAAACCTGGATTTGCCATGTCCTTACTAGACGAAAATTTAAGTATGGGATTAAATCTATATCATAGAATTGATAGATTAATTATGCCACCAAGAAGTAAAGCTGTAACCTTACATTGTAAAGCTCTATATGCATTTACTACTACACACCAAAAAGAAATCAATAAAGTCTCAGGAGACTTCATACAAATCCATGAAGATTTTAAAGACTTAGCACAATTTACTCCACCAAGAATGCTGAGTAATAATAACATTTTCTTACCACAAGATATATTGCTTGATTTTCATCAGCAATCTAGAAGAATAGATAATAATGTAAGAAATCAAGGATTAGTTACCTTGAATACCTCTGGACAACTTGTAGCCAGAATGCCTAGTAGAAAAATAGAAAGAAGTATCAGTACTAGAGAACTTGCAAGCTCTAGTAGAACATCTACAAGTAGAAATTACCCAATAATGCCTAGAAATAGCATTGATATTGATCTTAGAAAATGTGAGGAAGATAATTTCCTTATCTTAACAGAATATATCAATAATCAAAATAACTACGAAGAAATTATAGCCCTTGTTAATACGGGAGCCGATTACTAGCCATATAAGAGCAGACTTAGTTGATCATTTATTAGAAGAAAACCTACCACAAGGAATAACTCTTCTGAGACTATCATGGAATTAAATATGAAATTAAAACATTTGTTAGTCTAGAACTAAGTGTTACAGATATTGAAGGAGAACAATTTAAATTAAATCTTAAAATTCATAAAGACTATAGAAAAGGGAAGGATTCTAGTCCAATATTACTTGGAATGAACTTTCTTGAGAAAGTCTCACCATTTCATATACAAAAGAATACTCTACAAATAACTATAGAAGGCAAACAAAAAATGATTCCTAGAATTACTAAAAACAAAGAACCAATTTATATGATACAAGGAATTAGATCAATCAAAACTAGTATACTTAGTCCATATATTGAGATAACTCTCAATTTACCAGACTATTGTATGATAAAGTTTCATGCCATAATTGATACTGGATCAGGTATTTGCCTATGTAAAAGAAATGTATTCCCAGAACATTATTATAAAAGAGATTATAAGAAAACAACTTATGGTCAAACAGCAAGCGATATTGTTGAAATCTATAGGGATTTTGTAGAAAATGTTCCTATTATTATAGGAAATAGAGAATGTTTTATTCCTAGAATATATGCAACAGATAAAATCGGATGTGATATCCTTTTAGGAGAAAATTTTATCTATACATATAGCCCCTTTACACAATATAAGGATAGTTTTGAATTTACTACACCTTGTAATCACAAAATTAAAACACCAAAAATATATAAAGCTATTGGAATTGCACATCAACCTATTCATCATAGGCCTAGACATCAGAGTTCTGCAGGAAATCGTGGTGGATGTTATACAGAAATTAATCAAAAACAAAAAATTCCAGTATTAAGAATTGAAAATTTAGAAGAAGAATTAGAAAAGGTTAAATTAGAACTAAAAGAATGTTATCATGAGCATCCTTTAGCTAAATGGGATAAAGATAAACATATGGCAACCATTGAACTAAAAGACTCAGATGCAAAGATATCAGGAAAACAATTTCCTTATAGCGAAGAAGATAAAAAAGAATTTGAAATACAAATTAAAGAACTCTTACAATTAGGAGTGATAAGAGAATCAACTAGTCCATATAATAGTCCAACATTTATGGTTAGAAATCATAGTGAAATTAAAAGAGGAAAAGCTAGAATGGTAATTGATTATAGAGACCTAAATTCTAAGACAATACCAAATAGTTATAAACTACCAATAAAAGATTTGTTAATAAAACAAATACAAGGAAGTAAAATATATTCTAAATTTGATTGTAAATCAGGATATTGGCAAATAAAATTAGATGAAGCCTCAAAACCTTTAACTAGTTTTACTACCCCTAATCCATTAGGACAATTCGAATGGAATGTTATGCCATTTGGATTAATGAATGCACCTGCAATATTTCAACAAAGAATGGATAAGATTATTAGACCAATAAAGAATTTCTGCATTGTTTATGTAGATGATATTCTTATTCATAGTAAAAACTTAAAAGAACATATTGAACATCTTAAGAAGTTCAACTATATTGCTAATAAGTATGGATTAGCTTTATCAGAAAGAAAAGCAAAAATAGCTAAAGCGAAATTGAATTCTTAGGATATATTTTTACCAGAAGAAAAAATACTTCAACAACCTCATATTGGTAAAAAGATTATAGAATTTCCGAAGAAATTAGAGACAAGAAAGAATTACAAAGCTTTATTGGATTATTAAATTATTAGAAAAATTTATAAAAAATTGTGCTAAATATAAAGTCCACTTTACCAAAAAGCGAAGAAAGGAGTTATATGGGAATGGACACAAGAAGATGTAGAAATGGTAAACAAAATTAAGAAAATATGTGAAAATCTACGAATTAAATATTCCAAATGAAGAAGATTTCTTTATTTTGAAACCGATGCCTCTTTATTACACTCGGGAGCAATACTTAAAAGAAAAGAAAACCATAAAGAGTTTCTTTGTAATCCATTGTGTAAATGCCCGGAGGAGCTTGTTGCTTATACTGTGCACATTCAAAGATGCCGAAACCAGGTATGATATTAATCGTAAAGAATGCTTAGCGAGTTAAGAAAGGAGTAGCAAAATTTGAACCATACTTGCTACCTAGAAAATTTCTTATTAGGACGAGATAATACTCGAGGTAAAACCATTATTAACAAATAAACTTGGAACAAGTGCAAATTTGAAAGACCACTTATTAGAATGCAAATGTGGTTTGCACCATTTAAATTTGATATTGTCCATATTAAAGGGAAAGACAATTTTATTCCGATTTCTTAACCAGGAATGGAGCCAATCGGGGAAGGAGCTAGAAATATTGAAGTTCGAAATGAACATGAAGATTGCCGCAATAGAATCCAAGATAACTCTAATGGAGATGGGTATGTCAAGCCGATATCCGAGAAGGCCAACATGGCTATATTATCTGAAGGTCCTAGTGCCAATAAATCTGAAGGCCTCGGTGCCAATATTGAACCAGAAGCATTAAAGCTTCATAAACTTTCAGTTAGAGAGAATACTACTTTGTCTCCCTCACAGGAGAAAATATTTACAAAGGATAGTATCTCCATACCAGAGCTTAATAGCTCAAATATCATCAAAGCCTGCAACACTCATGGTGTTATGGACATCAAAAGTAAAAACGATTTTATTTTGGCATATGTATTGTTTAATCTACTTTGTTCTTTGGTTTACCAGTATTGGAGGTTGGATGAAAACCTTAACATATGGAACCTATAATAAAGTTAACCTCTATCCAGGAGCTCCAGCTTATTGGGTTCGTGCTCTTTATGAAATGGGAAATATAATTTGTATTTACCCATCAGAATCTTTAAAAGAAATTTCTTTGTTACCAAAAGAAGTAGTCCGAGCTATTGAAAGATATTGCCAAGTTCTTAAACATAAGAACATATATATCAGGTTTTTCTCTGCCTGTCCCGAATGGGATAATGAAGAAGATAGGCTACGCGATTAGCCATGTCATTAGGATTGCCACTACTTCCAAGCATCTTCAGCCTGAGAAGAGTGAAGTCCATGAAACTACACCAGAAGATGTTATCAAGATGACAACCTTCCGTAGAGCCAAAGGATATAAGGAGCAATTTGAGCATATCCAGAAAGTTATTGAAGAAAATCAAAATATTTGGGTGTATGAATCACAAGACCACTTGATTTACAGTAAAGCTGTGGCACCCACTAAACAAGGAGATTGGCACTATCTTGATTTATGGTGTGATCATATTTTTGGAGGAAACGCTAGTGGAACACAGAAGACAAAAAATGAACTGTGTAAACAGTTTTGACGTTATCCAAACCATAAGTGCGAGTACTGTAGCAATGAAGAAAATGGTTCACCAATCTCACTTGATTCAGAGGAATTTCCGGATGAGTGGTTTGAATCTCATATGGAAAAGTAATGGACCCCCTTTATCACTACTTTGTCAAAGTTACTTTGATAAAGAAAAACTGTGGGGTTTCACCTACATTATTTTCCATGTTAAGACAAAGAACTTTAGGCCACAGTAAGATTCCCATTATCTTACACAGTAACACAACAATAATGAAGACCAGCTGGAGAGCTTTTTCGAGTCTATAAAAGGAAGACTAATTCTCAGAAGAAGGATGATCCTTAAGCAAAAAACTATCTTTCTCTCTAGAATTTTCGAGTCTTGTAACCATTTCAGTTTATCTCTTTCATTTGAAGCTTGTAATAAGGTAATCTCTATGGAGTTCTAATCTCTTTAGAGAAAGTACCAAGAGTGTAGCCGAAATATGTATGTATACTCTTATATAAGAGATATTAGTGTGATGAGTTTATAAAATCAAAGTTGTTTGAAAATACTGTCTTTCTATTTTTGTTGTTTTTTCAAAAAACTCTTATCTTACATATACTCCAACGGTGAGAACCTTGAGGGTTGTGCAAGTATCTTGTTGCCGTTTAGCTGTGTGTTGGCGTTTAAGGCGTTTTTAGAGAAAGCCATTAGAACCCTGTTATCTTTCAAGGTGATGTTTTAACAAGGAGTTGAAAGGAAAACTGTGATTCCGTGTGATCCATTGTGAGATTTGCAAAAGAGTCGAGAGAAAAATAATAAGAGTACGGAAGTCGTGTTGGACCATAACCCATTTTCTTAAACTCAAATAACATCGATCACTTATATCTGAGTATACAAACATACGGGAGCAAGCTCGAGGGAAATCTCGTTGATATTATTCTGCATTTACCTTCTGCTTCAATACTGTAAGATCTTTCTTATTTATGTTGAATACTTGCATTAATATTTGCACTTATGATATTTATGAAGTTTTAGTTACTATCATTCAATATTTAGAAATTGATTGCGAAAGGAAAAGAGAAGAAATTAAATCATTTTATACGGTGCTTGATTATTTTCTGAAAAATAGTAGAAATCTACCTGTGCCTTTATATTTTACAGAAAATATATTCAGAATTAATAAAGAAATTAATAAATTAGAAAATAAAATTAGAATATTAAACGATTGTTTTAATAAAAAATATATTGATAAATACGAGCATAATTGGCTTTTCCATTTATTAGGAGAAATAAACCAAACTTATCCTATATTAGGAATAGAAAACCTTGACTTGACTAAAAGATAGAGGAAGGATATTTAAGTCTTTTTGTCGGAAGTGTAATCCAAAGTGTAAGCCAGCAAGTACGAATAGCAAGGTCCCCAATTCAAAGAGTAAAGTCAATTGTACATCATTTTTATACATTATAGTGTACATCATCCATATTTACAAACGATTTTGTCACGGGTACATCGGGAGTGTACATCGGGGTGTACACCCCCCTCACATGGGGGGTGGATCTAAAAAAAATATTTTACATAGTGGGTCTCTCACCCCCCATGTAAGGGGGGTGTACACCCCGATGTACGTCTTTTGATGTACAAGTAGTATTATCCATTTACAAAATGTGATTGGCGAAAATTTTATTTAAAAAAAATTGTCAAATAATAACTTGATACGTAAGGATGTCAACATACTTATCGGCTCGGATGGCTCGTGACTCGATCCTAGAAAAGCCCGAGTCAGGTCGACTCGTGGCTCGGTAGGATTGAACCGAGGCTCGGGGCGAAACCCCATTTTTGGGGCGTCGCTCAAGACGAACCGAGCCTTAAAAAAAATTGTAATTTTCAAAACTTGAAATAATAATAATAATAATTGCATGCAACTAAAATTACAGTTGCCGCAACCATACTGTTTATATTTTTAAAAAAAAATCAAATCAACTCGGCTCGTTAAGGTCCGAATCGAAAAGTTCAGGTCGAGCCTGAATTTTTTGGTCTAGCTTTTGCTGGCTCGGCTAAGGCCAAAAATAGCCCGAACTAGTTTTACTCGAGTCGAGCCCAAGGTTCGAGATTCGGCTCGCGACTCGACTCGACTCGTTGACACCTCTATTGACACGTGACGGAGTATACACTATGTTGTACACCAAGCATGAATGACATTTCAATACACTCCGGCTAGTAGACTAACCACTATTTTAACTATAAAATTGGTTGTAAAAAATTGTAGGCTTGATAAATGACGTAGTATGGGCAATACAATTCTTACCCACCGTGAGATCATTTCTAATTTAAGTAAATGATATTTTGCCTATGTTTGGCGGATATTTTTTTCAAAAAAAATTCGAAATCCGTTTTCAATAGCATATCTTCCCATAAAATATTTTATACGTAAATTGATTTTTTTTTTTTTTGAACCATAGATTCTTCAAAAAATCATTATTTCAAAATATAATTCACCCCTAAAATGGGGCTGAAATAGGAGCTCAACTGTAGATCCCACAACTTCATTCTTCAATGACTGATGGGGTTCATTCAAAATATTACTTTTAATTTTTAACTCTGGATTAAGTTTAAAGCATAGAATATTTAGTCCATAATATACAATTTAAAATAATATATTCCAAAAGGATTATAATTTACTCGAGCGAGCGCAATAGGTTAGTACTAGAGTTGGATTCGACTTTATTGAAAACCATGCTTTATAATGCAACTTGACCTTCATCTCAATAAAGAAAATGAGGAAATTTGTATATTTCCAAAAATATATAATATTATTTTTAAAAAGTAAAATAGAAAGCTAAGATCGTCTTCAAAAGACTCTCAAATACAAAATACTTCTTATTTTAGAAAGTCTTTACTTAAAAATGAGTTTCAAGAAACAGAGAGTGTTTGACTCTCCAAATTTAGAGAGTCGATGCTTAACGTACAATGATTGTATTTAATAAATCAAATATTTCAATACTCTAGTTCTTAAAGTATTCAAACCACATTTAAATTGATTGATCAACTGACATATAAAAAATTATATCAAATAAAATATGAAGATAAATCAATAAACACTTTTTTGAAAAAAGCAAAAAGAAGAGCCAAATCCAAAATAGATAACTTGTTGAAATGTATACAAATTTTGACTCTATAAATTTGAAAGAGAGTTTGTTGGAATGCGTGAGGAATTTTTCTTTAAATTTAAAGGTATTGTCTATTATCCACTTAAATTTAAATCAATTTTTAACTATGAGAAACAAAAACAAAAATAAAAATATATTTACATGAACTTTGCTACACGTACACGGGTGTTGACACTCCTGTGTACACGCCCCCCTCACAAGAGGGGGGACCCACAATTATTTTAATTATCGTGGGCCCCCCTCTTGTGAGCGGCGTGTCAACTCCTGTGTACATTTAGCATTTTTCATATTTCCACATACGGCATAACGCACGTAATACAACAAATACAGACAAAACTTAAGATTTTAAAATATAAAAACTTTTGATTGTGAAGAAAAATGAGTACCATTACCAACATGGCACCAACATCACATAATTTTATATAAAAGATTTATCACACGTAATGCACATCACATAATTTTATACAGACGATTTATCACACGTAATGCAACATAGAACGACAAAACTCAAAATATAGACAACTTTTTGTGTGACAAATGAAAAGCAAAATTTAATCTTTAAAAAAAAACCATTACCTACGTGGCAACCATATCATTATAATTTTTAAATAGTCGGCGTATCACACGTAATACAACATAGAACACCAAAACACAAAATTAAAACAACTTTTGGTTGTAAAAAATTAATTAAAAATAAAGAAAAATAGATCATTATCTACTTAGCATCCACATAGTGCAAGATTTCAATCAAATAATATTTGGTCCCAAAATTAAATAATAAAATAATATGTGGCCATGAATGAATGGATGCGCAAAGAGAAAGATTGTAAAGGGACGTAAACATTTTCTTGATTTTTATTAACCTTTTCTATGTATTGGGAAGAATAAGAATCAATGTCATGTTCCCTTCTTTTCTTGTCACTTTGCCAAAAGAATTCTCTCAAAAATAATTGATTTTGATGCAAAATTGAGTGGGAAAAGCATTAGCCAAATGCCTCTCGAATTGAAAGGAGATCTTAAAAATATTACACCCACCAAAGATTCTCTTACAAAGCCAATTTATGGGGAGACAATGATGGAGTCCAAATATCTTCATATTCTAATGCTATGATCTATTTGGGTCCCACCAACTATTATTACGTACCATCAAGTTTAGATACGTTAATTCTTTAGTATTTGTAAATTTGCGGAATATTGTCATAATATGTGATCGTTGATGTTACATGCTTGATTATTTCTACTTGGATCTTGCCAAGAATATATGTTGTTGTCTTAATGTCATTATCTTCAATTCCTCTTGGATACACACGATACGTATATGAACATTGTATGGTTGATAATGCACTTACAATCATATTAAAACAAAACATTATTATTTGTGTTGATTAGGTGATTCAAATATTCGTATATTAAGGGCTAGTTGATGGAGCGAAGGGAGCGAACAATAATAATTATATAAGGAAAATGTTGAGTGTACATTACCTCCTACATAAGGGTGTCTATAATGGACACCCGGCGCCTCTTCATTTGATGAAGTGCCGATCCCACCGGCACTTCATCCAATAAAGAGGCGCCGAGTGTCCATTATGTTATGTAGGAGGTGATGTACTTGTAGCATCACCCATTACATAATTGATCAATTTTCCAATATGCATCAAGCAAATTTATATCAAACGAAGTTTTCTGTTCGCATAGGCCCTTTTTCATTTTTCATTTGGATTATTCCGTAGGCTCTTTTCAAACTGGAGCGTGACTATCAGCCTTGTTCAAGTAGCACGGTTCTATTCATTTTTCTTTTTAAAATACATGTGGGGCCTGACACAGCACATGCAGTACCAGATCGTCCGTGCCTAAAGCATGCCATGCCGTCCAGACGGCTAGATAGACAGGACTTCGACTGAATTGGGTTTTCTTGAGCAAACTGCTGGCCTGGCTATGGACAATGAAATCGGAGAATCTTCGAATTCACAAAATGCTTTGAAAATTGTATAACAAAACACATACATCGCCAACAACTTCCGACATTTGTACTAATTGATGATCAGGATCCATGGCAATATACTAGAATAAATGTTCGACTTTAGAGTAATCATCCGGTCTAGCTCTACTCAAAGACGATACAGGATGCAACTAAACACAAAAACAAGCACACAAGTTATGATAATTGGACATTGTCTTTCTTCTTGTTTGCACATTCTATCTGAACTCATGGATACTCGAAACAATGGGGTTGGCAAAGGCAGTCAATGGCATGCATCAGCTTTCTCCGAGGACCAACAGCTACTGCACCCATATCTTTAAGCTTCTGCATGGTAAGATTAGCCAACTGAAATTTGTTGACACTCCGGCTCTGAAAAATGGTTATGAAGCGGCTGAGGCCTAGGGAAACTAGCCAGTTGTTCAATCCTCCAGCACTACGGAGTTTTTTCTCGAGATATAATGCTCTCATTCTTCGATTTAGCAGTGTGCTTGTATCAGCAAATATCATAAACTTCTTACTCACTTTTGATGTGCTGCCAAATCCTATCATTTCATCCTCTCTAAAACTATGAATTGGTGAATTGTCCAAATCAACCCTGTGCTGTAGCTCGGATGGTAGAACAGGTTCAGAAGGATGGACTATATTAGCCGGCGGAAGATCCTCCTCGGGAGACACCGAGATCGATTTCTCCCTTGCAGGAGACAAATGCGTTTGGACAAGTGTACCTGATGGACACTGTGGCTCAGAATTAGTTTTTCCAGGCTCTTGGATCTGAGGGTCTGCAGCGTTAGAATTTATGGGCTGTTCCTTACTGGACAATGGTGGGATTAAAATAGTGACTCTCTGCTTCTTGACCACCACCCAACAATCTTCATCGGCTGGGTCCACTTCTGGGTCACCTTGATTTTTTTTCTTCTTTCCCGTATGTCGTGATTTTGGTTTTGCCATTAGCTGTGGACATGGAGCGAACATATTCAAACTTCTACAGAAAGGACACGCTACCTCAATTCAATTACCATTCAACTGGTAATAAAGGAGGTACAAGCAGTACATACATGAAGTAAAGCAGAATACATATAAATAACAACTGGATTGGGTACATCGTAGCCATTAAGCACAAACACAGAATTCAGGAAGGCAACATGTATACTTCTCCATTAACCTATGGAAAGAATAAATCTTAATACATTGATTAGAGTATTTGCCTCACAATTTTTTGCTCAACACCTTCAGTGTATTAAATACGTTAGACCCATTATTTAATTGGAACCCAGGCATGAATGAAAAATAAACATGTCAATTTTCAAGTGGCAAGGAGTACTGAGTTGAGTACTCCAAGAGTACTAGAAATTTTCTCTTACAACAAGCCCCCACCCCCAGAGAACAAGAAGGAAGAAACATTAAGCTGTAAGTCCATAGCATTGCACATATATTTAGGGTAAACTGCAAGTACTGTCCCCAAGGTCTTTTTTCCTTGGCATTAAGCTCCTCAACCACCCTTTTTCAATGAATTAGTCCGTACTCACTCCAGCTAGTTGCCTAAGGAACAATAGATGAACTTTCAAGAAAATGCTCGAGCCTTCGAAGCTGAAATGTAACAAAAGCGGGGGGAAGGGGTCTGTACTAGAAAATGAAGGAACCACCACCACCCACCAAACATCCACATGCGAAGATGGGGGTTGTGACAGGGAGGGGGCTGATGGCATGGGGTGCGGGTGGGGGTGGAACCAGGAGCTGCGAACTGGGAGGGATGTTCGGAGGTGGGGGAGGGGGGCGGGGGCTTAGGAAGAAGATGATATTTTTTCCCTACACACACACACACCCCTTATTTAAGCTTTAGTATAAATTGTATTTTCATGATCACTTGACGTTTTCTTAGACGGAAACCATGAATGAGACTAATTTCATTAGAAGGTTGAGGAACTTAATGCAAATATAAAAACGTTAGAGACATAAGTGAATATGGATTCAAACATTAGGGAGGGCTCGGACAATTTACCCACATTTTTTAAGAGGAAGAAATTGGGAAGGTTCACATACACTTATACCATCATAAACTACATTTGGCAATGGTTTGGATTTAACAGATTTTGTGCAACTGCGAGTGCTGCATTAAGAGAATATATTCTCTCTGTTTCAAGAAGTCATTCAACACAATGCAATCCTATTAGCATCCCACAAACAACTCAAGTATTTTGAACATCTGCTCAGTCTCATATTAAAACATTAGAACTGCATAGTCCATAACATTAACTGAACAATGAGATACGATAGTCGATAGTCAAAACACCCATATCGTCTGCATCTAGCCCAGTAGAAAAACAGAACTAGCCTGACTCAATTTTTCAAAGAAACAACGGGGAGGCTATATACCAGTTTCTACATTTCTCCACCCCATACGACAAAAAGATAAAAAAAAAAAAAAAATCAACCAAAATACTCTTAAAAGTCATTCTGTGAGACATTTCTTCCCTCCAGTTTCATGTAGATTCTACACAACATTTCTTTCCCAGAATTTAGCCCTTGTGTGGGAGTGATTATTTGAAAAGTGATTCTTTCGGAGAATGTGTGGATAAAAGGTAGGGAAAAACTATGGGAGAACATGAAAAATGATTATTTTCCTTTGAAGAATGCGTAGTTGAAAATGAGTGTGGAGGACAAGTGGTTTTCAAATACTCACTTTCCAACAAGGGCTTATTTATCTTTTGCATCTCTGTCAAAATTTGTTGGGGGCAACTTATTTAAAAGATCTCAAGCTGAAGTTAACATATAAAGTAAGGCTATGTTTGGTACTAATTCTCATTTTCAACAGTAAATCAATTCTCATTTTCAACCACACATTTTTCAATAAAATAATATTTTCTATCACATCAATAATCTTATCTTCTTTTTCAACCACACATTTCCCATCATATCACTATTCAAAATCAATTCTTCCCCCAAAAAACCCCTACCAAACACACACTAAAAACAAATACGATTCGTTCTCTCTCCATATTATACAAACTAATATGTATATTGCTCTCCAGAATTTTACATTTAAAAATGATATTTTCTAAACAGAGAGAGATGAAGACTTTCATGAATACCACACTACCAACATTTATCAGCATTTACGGACAGAGGAAAACTACCAACATAAAATTACGAGTTATCTATTTTAATCTCTAATTAAAGTTTATAGCTGCAGTACAGTTCTCTAACAGTGCCTATGGTTGCATAAGCTTTTCAGTCTGATTGCAGTTGACCAGCAGTGAAAGGAAACATAAAAACCCAGCCATGCCTGTCAAGAAAGCTAAATATCCTTTCATTCAAAAGATGAGGTGGACAGGAGAAAAAAATAAGTTATTTCTCTTGCTTTACATGATTGTGTTGAAGATATGCCGATAATTTTATCACTACTACATCATGAACAATTGATATTTCCTTGAATCCTACACTCTTTTACCTTGATCTTGGATGAATTGCTTTACTATGAGTGCAATCTATAAAGAAAAAGGGCCAAAAAAAAATAAAAATAAAAAAATGAAACAAATTACTATTATAAGGTTAGCTGAAAGAATTTTGTAGGTCTTCGCACTTTGTCTAGTAGATGCAGAAGCACCAGTAAATATTAACTGATAATACTGTTGTGTTTGGTTCAACATGGTTGAACTTTGATGGATTTGAATTTGAGGAATGATTTAAGCTTGGATCGATATCAAATCGGTTGGATAATTATAGGAATGTAGTTGCAAAATAATTATAGGCATCAACAAAATTTACAAGCATAGATGTCAAAATTTGTAATGACGAATCCATTTCATTTAGTTATTGGTTTTGATTCATTATGGATTTCAAATCTTTAACTTAATCCATCAACCAATTTTAGAATTCGTTGTGATGAATTTGAAATTCTCCTGAATTTGAGTATTAGGTAATCCTCTCCAATTCTTTAATGGATTCAAATCCGCCAAATTCATTTTGTTGTCCAATCAATGAATTTAAACCAGTTTGACCTATCATCTAACTGCAATTTCAAGAATTAGCTAGGAATGTAGAGATTTTCAAATGACTCCAACAAGTCTGCTCAAATAAAACACAAGGAAGGAAGGAATTATACTATGGGTTGATGTGTTTGGATATAGACTTAAAAAGCATAATAACTCAATGTTAAAATGTTCAAACAACTGCAATGCATTCTTGTTATGAAATTCAAGTTCGTTGGTCCAAATCCTTTGATCAAATGGACCCCAATTTCCAGAACTAATATAGATACTCGTACACTTCATAACAATTTCCAGTGTTCACTTGTATCATGAAGGTGAAACTTGCACTCCTTTGTTAAAGTCTGGAGATTGATATCCACTATTAACTTAGAGTTTGCAAGAAGGGGTCTCGTTACAACTAAACCATATTCTACAGATGCATATTTCTAGTGGAAAGAAAAATTGACTGCATTGCAAACAACAATGAGATAGCAAAAGTAAAATTAAACCAAGCTTCAGTGGAAGACCATTTCAGAACTCTAGTATTAGATTTTTGTTGACAATTCTTATCTATAATCCCCCAATACAAGTACAATATCGTTGTTCTATAGATTTGACTGTGGGTCCCATATTTTCTTTATTCAAAATATAGAGGTTTTCATCAAGAGGCAGTACATGAAGATAAAGACCGTTTCTACATATTTCTCACCCACTGTTCTATGGATACAACCTAATGTAAGACCAATGAAGAACTCTAGTACAATAATTTTCTGGAGATTTCTGTATCCATAACTCCCTTTATAAAAATAAAATATCATTGTTTCTTTAAACTTTACTAATGGAAATTCCTTTGAACCATAGGGATTTTCAACAAGGGCCAGCACATGAAACTAAAGACTATTTTTACTTATTTCTCACCCATTCTATCAGCACAATGATCGCATTTCTGCATAAAATTTGAAGGAAAAAAGAAATATTTTTTCTCAAAACGGAAAATTTATTATTAAATACAAAGTACGGTGTAATTGTTCTATAAATTTGGCTATTTCTCCATTTGAACTGTAGTGATTATCGTCAAGAAGCAGTACATGAAAATAAAGACAATTCTACGCATTTCTCTATCGATAGAACAATTATTAACTACCAACCAATAATTTTTTAAAGCAAACCCAGAATAATTCAGTCCCCCGAAGCTTTTGACAGTACAATAAATTGCCTATAAGCATATAGGTTTAAGGTGAAGGGGATGAACCTGGTGAGATTGTGGGAGTAAGTATCCGAATCTCCAAATTCTTTCCAAAGCTAATGAAATCGAGAAATTCGAACCCAAGAAATCTATAAAAGAAAATCTTGATCTTCCACGAGAATCTTCCGAAATTTCTCTGATCTCTCCTGCCCTTTCGTTCTTCTGTTGACAATTACAGAACGAGTTTGACGAAGGCAGTGTGGAGCTCTGATTGGAAATGTTCTTTTTTCACCTGCTCAGTGTGTGTGTGTGTTTTTTTTTCCCATAAAAAATATTTTTTAAAAGTTGGTCAGTTTCTCTTAAACTTACAAGATTCTAAGCAATTTACACTTTTCAAAACTTCAACTTCAGTTTAAAAAAATAAGTCAATTAAACACTTTTAGCCCTTGTTTGAGCCACAAAAAATGCTTTGTAGAATAGTAATTTTTTGAAAAATGTACCGTTGAAAAATAATAAAAAAAATTCGATTTACGTGTAAAATTATTTTATTGAAAAACGTGAAATTGGCTCAAACACGAGCTTAATTTAGAATTGGCATGCAGAGTTTCGTGTTTACAATCGAAGTGTGTCTTTTTTCTCATTAAAAAAAAAAAAAAAGAGAGAGAACTTTTTTGATTAAATTTGAAACTAAAAGTTTGGGACTCAATTGAGATTTTTTCTTAAAGTTCATGGGCCGCTGATGAAATTAAACCAATGTTAGCGCCCGGTGAGATTATCCTATCGCTTTACCTTCTTCTCAACCAGGAGCCATCACACTCTCTTAGCCATGGTTCAGTTGAAGCCTCTCGTTGCTCTTCTTTTCTCGCTGTATCTGTTTGTACCTTGGACTTCTGCTAAGTCCGCCGACGTTCACTACTGCAGTATGATTCCGAATTCGCTTTACTTTTTGTATTTCCTACTGTAAATTTAAGACGTTGGAGTTCCGTTTAGTCAATCAGTTAGTTTAATTTCTTCTTTTCACACCATTTCATTTGTTTTTAAGATTAGGTTTTCGACCATTCCGTATAGTTTGATATTTCTGGAGTAATTGATTGGTTTCGGATTTCATTGCAGATTTTCATATTTCTTGAAATTTAACGTCTTAAAAACATTTTCTGGAGTTTTTGATGGGTTTTGATGATCAATTGGATAATGGAACCCTAAACTATTTTATTAAGAATAAAAATTTTGTTTGTAAGAAAAAGAGATATATTTATTTGTTTGTTATATGGATTATAATTTTATTAGTTTTGCCCTTTTCCAAATGAAATGCAGAGAAGAAGCTACCTATGCTGTTAAGTTCAATGGAGTGGAGATAACTCCTTACCCTATTTCTAGAGGTGAACAGACCACCATCAGCATTGCTGCATCTTCTGGTAATGCATGATCTCTCACACAGTAAATTTGTTTTTCTATTTCTCTGATTTTTTCTTTAAGCGTGTTTCAGAGTCACAAGTTCTTTGCTAATGTCTTCAGTTAAAAAATAATAAGAACATCTTTTGTGCCTTCGTTGTTCAATTAGCTTCTTTATGGTATAAAATGGATTGGATGACAATGTCCTAGAAAATAGTACCCCTTCATCCGGACATAGAAATACTATTCCTTCAACTTAGTCAAACTAACTTTCATTAGTTTTGCTGCTTCTCTAAATGCAGGAGAGACTCTAGATGGTAGCATTTAGATATATCTTAGCATTCACTTGATTATGTTTCCAAATATTAAATGACTAATAATTCATTCAGAAAACGTTGCTTGCTTAAATGGGATTTTTGGCGAGGCATAATTAAACATTCTATATGCCGTCGAAAGCATGCTGTCTTGAAAAGCTGAAGAACAAGTTTTGTGTGCAACGGAGGTATTTCTTTCTCTCTTTTTTTTCCAGGTTTGCAAAGAGTAATAGTATACTCATGTTTTTTTGTTATCTAACCTTTGAGTGGTAAAGTACTTGGGCTTATATCTTGTATGGCAACCAGAAGATAAAATTAACAAGTTTCCTTCTTATACATTTCTTCTAGCTGAAATGTACCGTTCTTATACCTCCCATGCCTTTTTGTATTTTATAACAGATTCCTTTATGTATGAATGAAAGAGAAGCATCATTAGATGTCTTCTTACAGATCACTGATGGTCGACTTTAAAGTTTCCATATTGGATTTATTTTGGTTTTCCAGCTTATTAGTAATAAATGAAGTAGGAGGACTAGATGTGTCACTTACCATATATCTCTAATTCTGACCTACACTCTCACTCTCTCCCACCTCTCTCTCAAATTTTTGTGTATCATTGAAGGAAGCACGCCACGTATCAACTTATTGGTGTTAGATCAGCGCGAATTTAAATTGTGAGATCTCTGGTGGGTTGGGAAAAATACTAGATTTTGATTGCTTTGAAGTTGGATGATAGCCATCTAGTAGGTAACCATGTTGCACCTATACGTTGTCGGCTCCAGCGTGTTGCACTATGGCACTTGTTGGACACACTTTGACACGTCTTAGGAATGCCATATTGTGTGCCTTTTTTAGTTATTTTTTTTTCAAATCCCACACGACCTCGACAAGTGGTCTAAAAAATAGAAAAAAACCAGCATGCCAGCAACTGCAATGAAAAAGGCCATCATCGGCAAGTGAAGTGGATGAGGCTATCGCCGACCAATGCAGCGAAGAGAGAGATGGAGAGGGTGAAAGGCCAAACCTTAAGCATTATTTTCACATAAACGAAGATGGTGCTTGAAAGTTGAAAGCCAAACCCTATGCAGGGTCAATATTTTTGTAAGTGGGTCAATTGTTGGTTTCTTATTTTTAAGAGTTCGTAAACAATGGTATTAAAACTTTTAATACATATAAGCCGTATTAATAAATTTTAATTAAACTTCCCTTAATATTTAATATTTTTAAATTAATGTAAAAAATTATTAAGTGAGGCTTCTATTTTAATTTTTTCTATAATAATGAAATTGTTTCATGACTATGTAACTTATGAAAAATTCTACTCGTATATATACACGTATCTGCATATCCTATTTTTAAAAAAAAATTGTATCAGTATACCCGTATTATATAGTATTCGAATTACTTATCCGAATACGTGCTTCTTAGGTAGGTACACTAGTTAGTATTTACTATTCCTGCCAAGACACTGATTATCCCGAATCTCGTAAGTCACCTTGGTTACTATGTTTCAGTCGTATTGTGCATTGCCCATGTCAAGTCTAACTTCATGTATTGCCATGTGCACTTTGAATATCCCCTGAAAATGTTCAATTTGCCCAGCATCACTAACGGCATACTTTTTCTTTTTTCTCATGGAGCTAATGTTTTTAACATTCACAGGGTTCATACTCTCTTAAAATGTCAATGGTGGATGAGAACAAGAAGCAAATGACTTGCATTACTTTTGACTTCTGCATTGGGTTTGCAGCGTCAGAAACCTTGGCTTCAAGTTTAAGTACTCTCGAGGATTTGCTCCTCTGAATCTGCATCCCGGCCGGGCTTTAGATTTTGTAAAGAAAAACTTTCTATTTCGAATGTTATAAACCTCGTATCTGTATCTACGTCAATGTTAATATTAGGGTACTGGATTAAAATTCATTAACCACCCTTAATTCTAACAAAATAGCTATGCAGCCTCAGATATATGCTAATTTCTGTCTGATGTCTTTGCTGTCATCCCAACTACACTTTCAGAATCGAGACTCTTTACAATTTCCACTCGAGCTTTTCCTTGAGCAAATCTCGGCATTATAGCCGGAAAAAGTGTGTTTTTAAATAACAGTCAAAAAGAATTCATGTTTGTGATGGAAAAATTTACATAAAAGTTTAAACTTTGTTCTTTGTTGACCTGTCAAATTATCGTGGTGTAATGATGGTGGTGGATTGAAACAATCATTAACTAACATACTGTACTTGAAGCATCCAAGGCCTTAATCAAAGATATTCAAGTCATACAGTGATTTACCCATCAATCCGTCATTCTGTAATCATATACATGGACCTTAACTAACGTGTTTATAATAATCTGTGGACCACATTTTCAATGATTTCCATCACAACCGTGATATGCCATATAATTGGTTCGATTTCGAGTGTTTTTGTGAGTGTCTACTTATTTCATTGTTATCTTGGCTTCTTAAGGGTTCTCGACTAGTTCAATATATTGATTTGTGACGATTCATAATTTATAAACAATGTTGGTTATAAATATGGGCATGTTTAAAAAAGAGTAGACAACACAATTGAAGTGATCTTTACTTAACTTCCTTTTTTGATTACGGTCCAACGATGTCTAATATATCTCACCGAACATGCAATAAAATATTAACTGATAGAGACATGGCTCATGACTGGTACTGAAAAGGTTCAATCAACAAACCTGCTTTATATCCACAAAGTCTAATTTAAAGAATGGGTAAAAAAAGAAAAAAAAAGCTGCTTTGGCTTTTCCTTGTGACTGAATTATGAGCCCATGGCACACCTTGTCCCCCAAAATCAACTTCTGGTCCCAACTGTACTGGTTCCGCTGGTGTGAAGTTCCCATTTTGGATGGTGCAATTTGTGTGTATTCCCCAATCATCAAGGTTTGTGAAGGTCTATAGCTTCCCTTTTCTGATGGAAGTTGCTGGTGGGCCCGTTTTACATCCACATGGATTGTTCGGATTGGTTGGTGGGCTAATGGAAACCAGTGCAGAATGTGGTACTATACAGCCTATAACTCACTCTTTATCAGTTGATTATTCAAGACTTGATAAAGCAACTAACAATGGCATTCTAAGAACTACCTTCCAATCACTGGAAATCAAAAGAAAAATCTCTATCAAACTTGCCCCTCAAGCATATTCTTCATTATTCATTCTCAGCCTAGTCTTGGTTTAAGCATGTAGACGAACAGGTTTTGATTTTGAGTATTGTCGCTATCCATTTATGAAAATTGTGCACGTGTCATGTCTTTTTCATAAAAAATGAAACTGACTTGCTCGTGAAGGGAAGTGTTGAGGTGGTTCAGGAGTCTTATCTTATTCGTTTATACTTTAGTTTGTTGTCAGCACGTGATCCCAGTTCAGGAAGAAGAAAAACTGAAGAGACGATGAAAAATATGAAAGGAAGAATCCTTAGGAAACTCAAAAACATTTCAACAGTCACTCAGAAACAAGGCCTAGTTTTTCACCCAAGTTCATTCTTTCAAGCTTCAACTCCTCACAGAGAACACAGCAATGACAACCCTCCCAACTTAGTAGCCAGCCACATCAGCATATCAGGACTTGTAAACAATGTACTGGAGGAGGAATTTTCTTCTGTTTCTAATGTGGACAACGACGAAAAATTTCGACCCTACATAAGATCAACAGATCATGATCAGCCTGCCATTGATCAGGTATCATTGTTGTCTGAGGTTGATGATTTAGCAGAGATTGGCAATTCAGCTTGTCGTCCACCAATAGGAGAATTCGAGGTCCATTCTAAACTCATCCCTGTACCTTGCTTCAAGCCGAGAGACATGGAAGATTCTAGAAACTGCGAAAGAAAGGAAGAAAACGATGGATTCCCATCGATATCAGATTTTGAAGAGAAATATCCTCCAGGTGGAACTGATTCAGTCATATTCTACACCACAAGCCTGAGAGGAATTAGAAAAACGTTTGAAGACTGTAATGCAATCCGGTTTCTTTTGGAGAGTTTTCGAGTAGTATACTACGAGAGAGATGTTTCGATGCACTTGGAATATAGAGACGAGCTGTGGAGAGTACTTGGAGGTCGAGTAGTTCCCCCGAGGCTTTTCATTAAAGGTAGAGACATCGGAGGGGCTGATGCGGTCGTAGGATTGCACGAAAAGGGAATGCTAAGAAAACTCTTACAAGGGATATCCTTAACTCAATCGAATTCTCCTTGCAATGCTTGTGCAGGAATGCATTTTGTTTTATGTTTCCACTGCAATGGCAGTCGAAAAATCACTCCAGACGGGCAAGCAAATGGATTATCATCCATAAGGTGTCCAGATTGCAATGAAAATGGATTAATTAAGTGCTCAATTTGCAGCTTGAACTAAGTGTTTTTATTTTCTTGAGATTTCTTGATGTCTGTAGATATTGTACTGTTTTAATAGCAGTCTACAATGTTTAAATGACCAAAACTATAAATCTATGTGTTAATCCTTTTAGTTCTTCTTGTTATTGGATATCTCGTTTGTGTGAGTTTTTTCTTTATTTCTAGGACCTCTTGGGAGTTACAGACAGAGAAATGTACGTGTGATCGACTCCTTTACAAAATATTTTAATGCACTCGACTTGAACTAGAATCTTTGCCTACTCTAATACTGTATTCAATCACCTTTTAAACCGTTCTAAAGTCATTTCTTTAGAGAGACTATTTCTACAATCATTTCACAGATGAACAATCTGATTTCCAAAAAGGAAAAAAAAAAAAAAGGTAATAAACTGCTGAGGAAGAAATCTCTAGTTTTCCAAAATCGTTATGTAAGTAAACACATTCAAGCTTAAATTAAAATGTTCAGTCTATGACTAATGCTTCGAAAGCCATTTTAATGATTTTCTTCCCTCCCCTTCTTCTCTTTTCCTTTTCGGAATTTCATTATTTTAGTGATGAAGAAAAAACTATTTGCGAGAGGGACCTTACCATTTAGCCTAAAGCCAAACTCGAGATAAGAGACTCCGAAAGTATTTTATGAAAATTTACTTATATATAAGTTTAACTTATAGCTAAGTGCATAGCTTATAAGTGCAGATACACGAGAATTCCCCGAGTCTTCTCTTGATATCCGTAAAAATTGATACATGTTAGTTAATGATTGCCTTGGAGAATCAAACTTCAACTGATATTAGAGATTTCAAAATGCGTTTCCTGAAATAGTCCAACACATGTAGTGCGCCTTAAAAGAACAGACTACCTCAACATCGAGCTAGTCAAAGTGCTGCATATATCTCTAATAAATGTGCTTTCCAAAAAAAAAAAGGAATTTTGAGTTCTGGTCCACACGATAAGAGTGCGCCAGCCATATGTCCCCATCTAATCTTGGGAATAATTTGCAAAAGACAGCACAGGAACTTATCAATATACATTCTGAACTTGCACTAGTGGTTGGTTAAGAAGAAAATCAGATGAATACGAAAATATTAGAAGGTGAATTACAAAGTATCACTTCAATGAAAAGGTAAAACCAAAGAATATGGTAGAGCAAAGAGATGTTAAGATTAGAGGTGTCTACATCGAGAGATGATTATCACTTCTGAGTCCTTGATACAGCTGAAAGAAAACAAAACCGTCTAACACAACTTCACTCGAAATGATGAAACGGTCTCCTTTCAACTCGACCCAAAAACGAAAAACGAGTTAGGTATGAACACACTTCCTCAAATTTGCAGTTAACGGTCAAAACCCAAGTCTTTAAGCAGAAACCTCGGTTATAGCATGAGCGTGGCTTCTTCTGTCACTCGAGTTGCGCTAGTTGGCTGCTCTAGTTGGGTGAAGTGAAATTCAATTTGTAGTCTTTGATGAAGAGGAGTTGATGTTATCAAGCCTTTCTTGATATCGTCTTGTAGTTCTCTCATTGGTATTGCGGCCAAGAAACTCTTTATATACTCTTTGCACGACTCTTTACCTTGACAAACAACCACTTCTTCCTCTTCACTCATAATTGGATCCTCGGGTCTGGTCACTGGTGTCCCTTCTTTCAAGCCCTCCTTCGACTCCACCTGCTGCTCTATATTCAAGTTGTCAGACTCCACTGCAACAACAGTCTTCTTATCATCTACGGGTTTTTCTTCTGGAGATTGCTTGGTATCTGGAAGTCTGTAGATAGTCGTATCCCTGTCGAATTTCAGTATGTAAGCTTGATTGCATCCCTCGTAGAGTCGTTCCCCTAATGTGTCGATGATGTAGTAAGCATCTGTTTCGACCTTCAGGACAAAAAAATGGTCATTCCAACTGACAATGAAAACCTGGGATTCTCCATTTCCAGAACATTCTGAATGATTAATCTCGTCCCAGATATTGTCAAACAACATAGCACCATGCAAAAATTCAAAAAATTTCCCCTCCATCCCTTCTGGATGGAAAAACCCGATAAACGATTTCTCAGGAACTACACAAAGAGCGCGTGTTTTGGATTCGAGGACTGTCTCTAGATCAAAGTGCTTATCAGGAAACCTCTCCCTGTAAATTTCATTTTCGCAAAGGTTTCTCCATTCTAACGAGCCTTCTCGGATCAAACTGTCAAACTGTGACTTAATGGGCATGAGGTCATGGTTATTCTGCAACCAATCAGCAATCACCGCAACAAGGGCTGTACATGCACTTTCTCCAGCCGCTTGCTCACTTCGCTGATCAATGGAAGCCAAGAAGACCTGTATTTGAATCTTCATGCGTCCATCGCGACTTGTGATTTCTTTCTGCTCCCAAGTGCCAACGGTAAAACTATCATCACCAAACTCAGAAAGTGAAGATCGATTTGCATTTGAGTCTTCGTCTGCCTTATGCAACTGCCAAGAAATAAATAGCCGTGCTTAAGATGAAAATCGGAAGTATATGATAAATAACCAAGGGTGAAATATATTGCATTTTATGTAATAACCTCAGAACATAAAGAAGGTAATGCTATAAAAGCAGTGTTACTAACAGTTTGATGAAAATTACAGACAACAATCAAATTGCTAATGTCCCATGAACTTATAATGACTTAAGCCGGTGTATCATACTCGCCAAGATGAAAAAACTAGTCAACTTATTTCTTAATACATTTCATAAATTTCAGTGGCATGATTAAATTCTAAAGTAACTGCACCAGGTCACAAATGCTTCCCCAATTAGATTATGCACGGTGCAGTTAGGAGACTCGTTTCGAACCCCGAAAAGAAGAAAGAAAAAGGTTGTTAAGGCCACTTTCATTTAACATAGAAAGTAACTTTTCTGACCCTTACATATGATGCAAAACGGATTTTGTTCTATCTTTGATAAGAGATTTCTCTATGAAAAATACGAATCGGAGTTTGAAGAAGGGGAGGAATATAGGTTTCATAATTAGTATTATAGGCCTAAAGACTAAAGTCAAGCATAGTATAACTACAAGCCTCACACCAGGTCATAAATACTTCCTGATTAGAATATGAATGCTGCGGTTAGGAGATCATTATGAACGCAAAAAGAAGAAAGCAAAGGATGTTACGACTTACCAAAGAAATATAGATATCCTAATCAGTATTACAAAGTCAAACACAGTACAACAATCAGCCTCATACTGGATAAAGCCAAAAAAATGACAATTTTTGCTTCATAATTCAATTAAACAAAAAATTGAATAAAAAATCACAAGCTTGAAAATAAACTGCGTTAAATGGTGTAATGCATTTAAGTATGTAGCAGGTTGGATAATATGAAAAAGTGCTATAGGAATTGTATATGATTGAAAGATCATATACAACATTGGTGAACATGTTAGAAGGGGTAAACCAAATTGACATGTCTTGTGAAGTTGTGATATTTGTTAATGATCTAGTTGCATTAGCTACCAATACATCTAGCAATCAACCCAATTGCAAGGCGGAAAATTCATTTAGCCAACCTCAAATTTATTGGAAAAGGTTCTGTGTTGTTGTTGTTCCTATGGTATAACAAGAGAGCATTTAACGATCCTTACCCCATACAAGAGAGATTCGTCAGGGCTCAACTGTCGGCGATCAAAGTCAATATCATCTCCACCTTCTTCTCCATAAGCTTTCTTTAACAATGGCTCTCCTTTGGCCTTGGGAGATCTGAAGCTCAGCTTCCTCTTTCTCCAAGGTAGAATACTACGTTTTGAATTCTGCATCAGAGATGGCTCAGAAACAGTGGAACTCAAATCATCCTTGTGCAAGGAGCCAACATCTGATTTGCGGTTGCTGTAGTAAATCCAATCTTCATCCTCAGCTTCGATTTTAGCACTAGAGTATAATGACACGCCAGCATAATTAGCATATGCCAATGAACCATAACTAAATGACTTCCTAACAGTGGAATTCTCATTCATGTCGTCGGATGCTCCTTCAGCATATTCATCAAGTGAGTCTGCATCAAAGGGATAAGCATACTCGCCCTCATCACTCTTGGCAGAGCATCTGCCTTCACTACCATCTTCCTCCAGGCAAGCTTTTTTAGCACTCCGAGTCGACACAAAATCTGTGAAGATTTTTACCTTTCTGAGACCAGCTTTAAGCACAGAAACTTCATCTCTATCTATCGAGGAAGTGTCAGCGGATGATGGAGATGATGTATCCAGCATCATTTGCCTTTGCACCAACACTTTTGGTTCTTGTGCAGGTCTGAGTTCCAATAAGCTTAGACATATCTGAAATCAAAATGGCTGTTAAGATGTAGAAGGAAATAAATAATTTTGAAGCCTGTAATAAAATTCAAATAACAGATATTATGAAGATTAGTGATCTCAAATTGATGTCAGATAAAATTCATGAATTCATACGTACACAAAGCAAGGAACAGCTCTGAGCTGCAGCACCTGACACTGAAAGTGGAATCTTAAGTTCAATCTCTTGCTCTTCATTCTTGGAAGCAAATTCAGCAAGGTTCAAGGCTGCAGAACCAACTATAGGAAACTTGTTCTTCGCCCCTTGATTCAACCCCTAAACAAAACCAAGCAAGTTTAGTTCTCTTGAACAAAACTCTGAAAGAAAACAAAAATCCATATGTTGATCTCAAGAGCTTAATAATAACTCTTTAACAAACCTCTGATTTTAGAAAAATGCAAACATAGACGTAAATGATCCGTCCGTTTGAGCCCCATTTTTTTCAAGTTTTCATTCTCATTATTTACTTTTTCTGGGCCGCACAGCAAATATTTTCAACCAGTTGTGCCAGGGATTTTTGGGTGAGTGACCGTTGAAAATTGGTTAGACTAATATACCCAATTTGTCATCTATTATTTACGAAAATACCTACTATTATTATCCACACTTTCAAATTTCCTTTACAATTAAAAAAGGGTAGATTCGGGATAAAAAAATTTGTCTACCAAATTCTGAAAAACCGTATGAAGTCAGGCAAATAATCAGTCCAACCCAACTGTTGAAGCAGTCCAAAAATCGAGAAAAATGAGAAAAAAATGGGGAAAAAATGGGGCTCAAACGGGGGCGATATAACATGGTATAATTGCTATCTTGCAGAACTCGCGATAATTGATTAACAAACCAATTAAATTAAATGGCGTTAGACTCTACCTATTTTTAGCCAAGAGCACATAATACTTGACCATATCAACAATGACCACGTGATAAAAAAAACCAAAACAACATCCACAAAACCAAACAGTGTACCGTATGCCACAACATGTAGAATTTCTGGTTATTCGAATGTGCAATAAAAAATTGGACCATTACAATAACGACCTAACTAATTTAACTATTTAAAGTTCAAACAACAGGGCATAGGCAGCCAACTTTGATATAAGATAAACAAAGTTCAGTGTATCTCAAAGCCTTCATAGACTACATGAAGGAAAGAAACATTTAAGAAGACAAGACAGGGTTCAATGATGTCTGCAAAGTCAAATACGATTAAAAGATTCTTCGGCACACATGGCAAACCACACATAACGATATACAGAATCTATAATTTCAATTAAACGAGGACAAGAAGCATTCGGAAAGCCCATGAAATGGTGGCTTAAAGATCCTTTCACTATATGAGGCATTTTGAACCAATTCAAATAGGCGTTTTAGTAATCCGATAACACAATCCCAAGAATAGGCGTTTTGAACCAATTCAAATACTCGATTGACAGGTATAACACATACGTTTGTAGTAATTTTGACTCCCATCAAAAGACAGTAAAATTGCATATCCTAGCCTTTGTGAAGAATTGAAAAAAAAAAAGTTGCCTAAATTTGGGGATGGAGCATCTGTGTAGGCATTTGTCTCCCCATCTCTTTTTGAATATTTCAATCTCAAGATCACATAAAAAATTATATTCTTCTGTAAATAACGTTGGATTTGACCCCAAAAGACTCTTAAATACGCCCCATATGAAAGTTATTCCCTAAATCATTACAGATCATATATTACTATAACTCTTGTACTGAGATGCACATGCTCAAATACCAGATGTGGGATTTTTCTACAATAGAAGGAAATAATCATGAAACTGAAAATCTCACCTAATAAGCCAGATACCCAATCTTTATCACATCGAATAAAAAATTTCAAGAGGTGTTGAAAAATGAAACCCACGAAAGAACCCAAGAAAAGATAAAAAATTAAATTAAAAAACCCCCCAAAAATGTATATTCAAGAATCGTGAAAATATAATAAGAAAAAGAAAAGAAGACTCACATGCAACACAGTGAAGGCAACCTCCCATGGATGAAACACGTTGTCCTTGTACCCAGAAAGATTACATTCACTCTGAAACTCTTCATCCCACTCCACCAAAACGCCGCCGTTTGGCCCGTCCACCCTTTTTACACTTTCCTCTCTTGTGCAGTTTCTTTTCACCGTCCTTCTAAATGATCCCAACGAAATCTTGGGACCCTTCCACCTGATCTCCACTGCAAGTCCACTTTTATCCCTATCTGCATCCCCAACTACCCAATCACAACCGCCATCAGCCTCAAGCCTCTGCACTTTAAGTTTCACTTCATATTTTCTTGAAATCAGAGGTGGCCACGGTCTCCACTTCATCATCTTCACAACCATTTCGTTACTAATTTCAAGAAACGGTAAAACATGAAGAAACCCAAAAAAAAAAATAGAAAAGATTCCTTCTTTCTTCGTTCAAAAATGATTTTGTTTTCTGTCAAATGGGGTCGATAAAGAATGGATTTAAAGTTAGTGAGAGAAAGAAAGACGCATAGAAAAGAATATGCCGTTGGGTTTCTGGGTTTTCATTTTTCAAGATACAGATAATAATTCACATCACACCTCTATATATATCGAGAGACACACACACACACATACAGACAGAAGGAAAAAGATTGTAGAGGGGAAGTGATGGTGAAGTTACCTAGAGTAGGGGCTAAATGGGGTTTGTAGTTAACGTTTTGTGGACTCTGTGTTGCAATTTGCAAATGAAACGGCGTAAAAAGTAGGTGGTTGACTTGAGTTACGACTTACGAGTATTTATTGTCAATGAAAATCTAGATTACGGAGGTTTGGGCCACCTTGTTTGTTTTAAACTCCTGTTTGAACAACAATCGAACCGGTGAAAAAAAAAAACTCGAATAAATCATATTTTTTTTCAATCATTCTAGTTGGTTCAGTTTGATTTCGACGATATTGTTTTATCCCGCTCTTTAGTTTCGAGATATCATTTGGACTTGATCAGACTTGATTACATTTATTTATTTTGTTTAATATTTATCTCAATTAAATTATTATTATTTTTAATGAAAATTCAATTGTTTAAAAGAAGGGGATTGCATGCCAACAATATTTTTTTTAAAAAAAAAATGGTGGTAATATGTGCATCATGCTCGAATAAGAAATTTTGGATTGAATTACTACGTGTTTGACTTGTAGAGGAAATAAGTTTTTGGATAAGATTTTTCAATAATTATTAACAAAAAATGAGTTTATTTTAGAAAAATGACTGCATGTTTGAATTGTATTGAACGAGTTTCGAGATAAGATTTTATGATAATTATTTTCAAGAAAATATGATTTCTTTGAATTACTTCTTGTTTGAATTTTAGATAAGATATTTTCGATAATCTTATCGCTATGTATATTTTTTGATTTTTTCGAAAAAAGTTGTGTAAATCTCAAATATCGTGTGCAACTATGGTAGAAAAGTGATATTTGAGAGCTTCTTCGTATTTATACACATTTATGGCACGTTTGGAGTGTGTTTATATTCAATATATTGTCGAGTTCAACGTATGTGAAATTCAACATATTTGGTTGGAAAATTTAGTTGACTGATTTTGAAAAGAATAATGCTATTCATTCCCAATGAGAATGAAAACACAATTTACGTGGCACTAATGTGGCATTAAATGATATATGAAATTAAATGACTTATTTAATTTCACATTTCATTTAACCTATCATTTAGCGCCACATAAACTGTGTTTTCATCCCCACTTGAAATGAATAATATTACTCTTTTGGAAAATTTAGTTGAATGATTTTGGAAGAGATGCATTTAAATTCGTCCATGTTTAATTCAACTTGAAAAGCGCACTTCGAGTGTTTCAATATTGAAAACTTACCTAGCATTTGTTTGAAAAGTAATGCTATTAATCTTCATTGGGGTTACAAATATAGTTTAGGTGGCGTTAATGTGACATTAAATGATAGGTGAAATTAAATAAGTCATTTAATTTCACATTTCATTTAACTTATCATCTAGAGCCACATAAACTGTGTTTATAACCCCACTGGGGAAGAATAATATTATTCTTGTTTGAATCCCTTTTTTCGATCAAAATGCATTTTTGAACCGTGATTTCAACTATTACAATCACACGTTTTTCAATAAAATAATGTTACATTCAAATCAAAAAAAAAAAAAAAAATTTAACTGTACATTCTTCATCAGACACTATTGTAAAATATATATTTAAAAAAAGGAGGAAGGGAAGGGGGGGGGGGGTGACCCTTGTGTGAAGCTACGGGTAGTAAAAAGCCGATCCGATTAGACACATTATCGAGTTCAAAGTGGGACTCGTGTGTCATAATTAGGACTAATATTTTAATTAAATAAAAACTCGGCGTAGAGAAGAATGCTACGTGCATTTGTTGATGACTTGATACTAAAAGTCTAAAATGTCTACTTTAATATATACTTAGAGCGTTTTTGTGTCCAATTTTTTGCTAAAAATATATTTTGACGAAGAATATGTGGTTAAAAAATAAATTTTTTTTTTTAAATTTGTGTGTAATTTTTTTTATTGAATAGTATGTGATTAAAAATAAGATAGAAAAATATATATTTTAAAAATAATGAAAACAAAGTTAATAAAACTCATATCTACGATTACAAAAATTCAATCTCTATTTATAATGAGTATATTTAATAAAATTGTGAGTTTCAATACTCCGCTACTTAAATTATTTATATTATAATAAATATTTAAATTACTAATATCTAAAAATATATATTAAATGAAAACAGAGAGGATGACCTGTGAATATTTAAAAAAAAAAAAAAAGTAAAATAAGGAACGTTTGTTGGAGTGTATAAAAAAATATTCTTTAAAATTAAAGTTACTTTCTATTATCTTGTTTAAAAATAAAGAATCTATTGAAAATGTTATGATTGATTTCGGATGCTTGGAATTGCCATTTATGAAAATTTCACGTGTCTTCCATGAATTTGTACCCCTCTTAAAGCGATTTGATTTATTGGATTAACGATTTCTGATGCAAATGCAGTATGACGATTCAACTTACACCCTTATGCAATGCTTCACAATCCTATGGTGAACACCCTCATCATTTGATTGGTCAAGGCCAATCACAGCGACAATAATTGTGACTAATTATACGCTTTTACATTCTAATAAATCGTTCACTTCCCGTGCAAACGTCAAGCATACATGAGCTGACACTTGCCATGCCTCGTGCCTTTAAAGCGATGAACCCTTTGCATGGTGCATAGTCTATGACGTAGTTTATGGAGATGTTCACACTTACAACTTAAAGAAAGTGGAATTGTTCATTAAATTAGTACGCTTTTTATTCATTTTCTAACGCGAGGTAATTCCATTTATACATATAAAAACCCAGTATAAATCTCTCCACGAAGCTCACTTTCGAAACTATTATTTCAATTCACATAAAATGTTGATATAGCAAACTCAATATATCATTAAAATCCTCTCCTGGTAAGGATAAATTACCACCTAATTAATTGAGTAACGCTCTACAAAGTCTTCAAAATTGGGTAAAACTTCATTTAATAGGCTGATAAAGGATGTGTTGAATAATTGTTGTGAACTGTTGAAAATGGAGCTTTTAGTAGTAGTACAGTGTTGAATAAAAAATTGATAGTTTGTTAGTCAATTCAAAAAGTGCTTAAAATAGAATTTTTGGTATCATAACTATAAAGTGTTTTTGTGTAAATTACATATTTGTTTCACTAAACATTAATTATTGGTTATATATCTTAAATATGAAGTGTTTTTGTATAATTACATATATCATTAATTATTGTTTTTATATAAATTGCATATATAATTTAAAATAATAATTAATATAAAAACTTAGATTGACTTTCAATCATTTCATCTGAAATTCAATCAGTGTTAGATTAAACTAGGGCTGTAAGCAAAAACCGCCAAACCGGAAAACCGAACCGAAACCGCAATTTCGAAACCGGCGGTTTGGTGCCACGTGGACCCGTCAACGAAATGGTTTTGAACCAAACCAAACCGGTCAAAAACGGTTTGGTTTAGGTTTGAGAATTTTAATTATGGTTTGAAACCAAACCGGACCGGCGAAAAATATATAAAATAAAAAAATAAAAATTTGATTTTTTTTAAAAAATTTATCCAAAATTTCAATTTTGTAAAATTGAATAATGTTGTCATTTTGTAGGTATTTTTGTCAATTTCTAATTTTCTATTAATTATTAAGATTTATGACCTGCCCAAGCCTAATTATATATAAAAAAAAGGCCCAAATTTGAAAGAAGTAGCACTAAACAGCTCAATCCAAATCCATATACTCACAAGTCACGACCATAATCTTCCAATTTCCATTTCTCTCACTCGCAACTCGCTGGTCGCAGCCTCGCTCCCCGCGGCGCCTCCTAGTTTCCCCCAAATCGTCAACGCCCTCGAAATCTCGAACCTCTCAATCCCCCGTAGTGTACGTTCGTCGATATTATTAGATTATTTTAGGTTCTTGCATATTTATTTGATCGTGAGTAAGGCTTAAAATTGAAATTTTGTCAGTTTCTAGTTGAAATTTGTTTACATATTTATTGATCGTGAGTAAGGCTTAAAGTTGAAATTCGGGCTATCAGGTGCGCAACAGACATTTGTTTACATATGAGAGAATATGTATAATTCCGTGTTAAATTGCAGAAGATGAAGGTGGGTATATATAGTGGAATGAGAGAGAAAAAATATTTGCAGCTTGTCTTTTGGAAGCCATTATTAGATGGATCCGTGTCTTAATTCTTTTTTTTTTCTAATTTGCTAATTAAAATTTTTTTGTGTATGAAGGACAAATTGATCATGAGTTATGTGGCTTCTTGAGTATGTGAATGTTTCTTCCTTTTGCTGCTAGTTCTGTGAGTTCTGTGACAAAATTTGATGTTTCTTGAGTTATGTAACAAAATTAATTCGTTTATTCCTTTTGCTAGTTGAAAATGGATATTGTTATGTGTTTTTGGACCTTATATTTATTTTAGTGGACTTGTATTGTATCTTTATCGTAAAGTATTATCATAAAACGTCAAAAGGGCGAATAAAAAACTATGCTTTAGTTTTTATTTTATTTTACTTTTATTTTGTTGGTATTTAAATTTATAGTAAATATATTTAGTTTGTTTTAGATTTATTTCTAGTAAGATATAAATATATATTGAATTAATGGCATAAAAGTAGATACTAGATAAGAAAAAAATATACGCGAAACCGGCGGTTTAAAACCGGACCAAACCGTTAGGTTTAGGTTTGAGTTTTTTTCAAACCGGTCAAAACGGTTTGGTTTAGGTTTGAGCTTTTCTCAAACCGGTCAAAACGGTTTGGTTTGAAAATTTGTCAAAAACCGCAAAAATCGGACCGCTTACACCCCTAGATTAAACCCTTTCCGGCATTCGATCATCATAATTTGAATGACCCTATTCATGGGTTCATGAGCAATATTGTTGTACACCAACGTACCTCCCCCAACATGAAACTCTCGTGACTCAAACACCAGACTTTAATTCTGATATCACTTGTTAGAGTTGAGTTTCGACTATTACATCTAAAAATCAATTGGTACACAACGAGCACAAGTTATATATTTTAGAGATTTGTTACATTAACAGACACAGAAGTCATACACACACTCACAAAGTCAGGGTGGGTGGGTAATTTTTTTTCCTTTCTTATTGTGTGGGACCCACCCTCATGTGAGAGGGTGTAAGAATTCTGTGAATTCATTTTCTATACAAATGGATTAATCCTATATTTTATGACATTCGATCACCTTCATTTGAATAACACATCCCATGAATTCAATAACGACCATATTGGTCCCCATCATAAGTAGACATTCATAATTTCAGCATTTTCAATGACTTGCCTAAAAATAAGCAAATTGTTTTGGAAACTAATTGTTAAGCCCTTGTGCACGTCACTTTCCGTATTTTAATCAACTTAAACTAGTAATTAAGCCCCCGTTTGGCACCCATTAATTTCTCATTCTCATTTTCATTTTCATTCTCATTCTTCATTTCAACCACACATTCTCCAAATAAAATAATATTACACACAAATCAAAAACTTTTCATCACTTTTTCACCACACATTCTCACATCAATCACTATTCTAAAATTTCTATTCTCCTCAAAATTAGATTCAAACACACCCTAATTAAGTTAAGTTAATTGAAATTACACATCAACAGCTGGCCATTCAAACTTTGAAAACTCAATCTTGACTTATTCTTATTTTAATAAACAATTTGGGCTTTTCTTTTTAATTTCAATGAATAAATTATTAAAATATAATTCTTCCTCTAACAACTCTTAAGACTCATTTGGCACAACTTATGCTTAATTAGCATTTGGAAGCTAATTTCTAAATGAACTTTTTTTCCTTCGAAAGAACTTTTAGAGAAAATTACATAAATCAGTGTCCTTTAAACATTTTTATAAAATCAATCAAACGGGTTCAAAAATAATTTTTTAATCTCAAAAGCTCATTTTGACTTTTCAAAAGATCTGCCAAACAGACCCTTAGTTTGTTACTTTATTTTGTGGAAATAAGTTATTTGCTTGTCAAGGTATTGAATTGTTACTATGTTATAAAACTGCATCCACCACTTTATTTCAAAAACAAACTACGTATACCCATCGTTAAGTCGGGTACTAAGCTCGACCAACAAGAAAACTATGACAAGTTGTTTGATTTTTTCTAAGAAAGAATAGCGAAAACATATGAAAATTAGTAATATTAACAACCTGTTTGGCTCCCTTTCTTTCAATTTTTAATGTTTGGAATAATTTTTTTTTTTTTGGAGAATGTGTGGTTGAAAACGAATAAAAATTAATATTATTTTATGAAAGATTATGTGATTAAAAATAAAATAGAGAATAAAAAATGAGAATGAGGACTAAACGGGGGGCTAAATGTGAATTTTTTTTTTTTTTAATAAAACATTTTAAATTGAAAGTTCAAATGGTAATATATTTCACTTTGACCATTACAAATATCAATTTTGAAATTTCTTTTCTATCTTCCGTTCATAAAATAAGTTAGAATTTATGTTATTTACACTCGAAACACGTAATTCTTCTTGTCACCATACACTTTTTGGAGAATAAGGCCTTAAAAGAGCCAAAAAAAAATAAAGTTTTTCGAGTATTTTGTCAAAAAAAGTCGGAAGGGAAAGTTGAATGGAATTTTCATTTAGTGATGTCATTGTGACGATTGCATGCGTAAAAAAGATAAAACTGATAGTTGAATAATCAACACACTTTATGTAAATTGAGAGATATTGAAACGACTATAAAGAGTCAACAACAATAATATGCACAATTGAAGTAAAATATTTATAGTTTTGTACTCTTTGAAGGTGTAAACTAGGTCCCATCACTTCAATAAAGTCCAATTTTGAGGTGATTTCTTCCATGTCACACCTAATTGTACGAGTTATAAAGAGCCTGCAGATTTTATTTATTTATTTATATTTTTTTCTGTACAAATCCAGACGTTTCGCGATCTTCTACAGCATATAGTAATGCACGCCGGAGCTGGTCTATATAGACGATCGATTCACAAAACATTCTCTCATAAGTTAGATTGTGCTATAATCGTAATTTTCATGTGTCCAACTATTTCGATTTTTTCAACTTACATTCGAAGTTATTAACAAATGAAACATTGGAAGGACTACCAGAAAAATACATAAGAGTAACACTATAGACTGCACAAAATGACAAAGTGTTGCAACAGCACAAGACAAAATGCAATGCAAGTGGGCCTTAAGGAATTAAACTAAATATGACCAAATTCCATGATTTTCAAGGGTTTTGTATTTGTTTGTCACGGACCATAAAAAAATAAAAGAACATGGTAACATGGAATGATTATTTGAACATCAAATATAAGAATGAATGAATTATTTAAGTTAAAATATAACATTTGTTAGATTGGCCCTGAGCATGAGAATTGAAATTGGCCCGAGGATGACGGGCCAAGTTCTCTATGAAGGCATGAGATCGAGGCACTTTGAATCCTCGACGATATTAGTAGGCTCCTAAGATCTAAGAGAAGCCCGATGCCTTGTACCTAAACCAATACATCCATACTACGCGTTGATCAAGTTCGGATCAAGTCGAGCTCGTATTTACATGGGCTGAGCTCCATCCCTAGGGCACCATGCGAAGAGGGATAAATGCTAATTGAAGTTAAAAGCATGTAGAAGTACTTGTACAGACGTGGCAAATTTCCTGAAGTTTATTAATTCTATAATGCTTTATTTATTTCTCTAGTGCTTACTTTTTTAGTTGGGATCTGTTCACCTCGAAAAATGGTTCCGACACTTGGCCAACAGAAGAAGGTCTTCAAGTCAGCTACTCCTTGCACATGTGGCACACCGTCAATCGCTCGAGGCCTTTTTCGGAGGGGTTGGGAGCAGTCGCAAGCACTCCGACGATCAAGTCAGTTTGAAGTTTCAACCAAAGGGGGTTCGCTGACTGTTAGAACACTCATCGGGAAGTGATTGAACGTGTAATGATAAAAAATGCCAACAATATGGGGGAGAAGATAATACTCAAGTTTTGTGTAGTAGTGTATTGGATTCCAGTCCTTCTTCAGACACAAGGAAGGAGTATTTATACCAAGGATAGGAAGAGGAGAGCCGTTAGATGAGGAGACACGTGTTGTTTGATCTTCGAAACTCGTCCCATCCTAGGTGTCATTCTATCCATCCATAAGCTGGTCAGCATTGAATATTTCTGACAAGAGCAGTTGATTTGACCGTTTGAGTCCTGCACGCGTCCCATCAGTCAGTGATTTGACTTTGGAAGAATCTTTGTACAAGAGATCTTTGATGAGGCGAGGCGAGGCAGGTGAGGCATTACAACGTTCTAGAAGTGGAGTGCGGGCCTTTGTATATGCGATGTGTTGGTTGATGAGTCCGTTTCGTTCGATGGCGCCTATTCAGTTCGTTCCTTGCGTAATCACTTCGACATACATACACAACGATCTCGTCCCATGAGGTAATCACCTCGGCCCAAGTGTCGGGTGTGTGGGCCATCTCCACTGACACGTGGCGTCGAGGTGGAGGGTCTGACACAGTCCCATAACAGGGTCTATTTGTTACTTTAGAAAAGAAGAGGGCTTAAACGTAATATTCTAATTAGGGTTTGGTTAGTTCAGTTATGTTTTTCTTGAATAAAATAATATTCTGAAAGTTTTTTTGAATCATTTATCAATTGTTCTATTTAGTATCTTTCTAAATTCACTCGTATTAATAGTATCGCACTATATTAAGACTTATTCTCCATTTACATTAATTCTAATGCATCAAATTTGGAAATAATTAACTTGATGCTATCAAAAATTGTACATGAAATTATCCAATCTTGAGCTGTGAACACATGAAGGATGAGCACGAACAAGATCTTCAATCAATCTACAATAAATGATATGGGAGTTGTTCTGGTAGCCCCTTGATGCTTAAGTTAGAAAGTAGTTAAAAGAAAAGTATAAGTGTGAGCTATAAAGTGATCAATAATGAAAACGTACCCGAATAATGAATTAAGCGTGGATATGTTGAGAGAAAAAGGTGCATTCCTAGAAGCATTGATACACTCAATAACAAAACGTAGACCATATATGATTGAACTTTTATAGACTTAGAACTCTAGTTGGGATCAAAAGGGTGGAAAACATGGAGTAGGACTCCTTGCCATGACAAGATAGTGAACCTTAGAGTGAACCTGTACCGGATTGGGGTTCATTGCAGACCCACGGGCTGACGTTAAGATTGAGATTCTTGACTGTGAGTCAGAGGTGGTTGCCTCGAGATTAAGAAGAAATCAAAAACTACGATGCACGTGTCAATAGGAACTTGCACTCCAAATCGGACCTAAAAATCATGGTATCGTCAAAACTAATGAAAGGAAATCAAACAATTGGAACATAAAACCCTCACGTCATTAAGGGAAATGACAATGAAAAATGATCGATAACTTTCTAGAAATGAATGAAAAGAAAAATGCAATATGGGCATGAAATTAGGCCCGACATTGGCTCCATGCAATTGAAAAAGTTGGTCGGTCAATAAGTAGACCAAAAAAA
The DNA here is from genome assembly GCA_035079005.1 of Fraxinus americana. NCBI lineage: Eukaryota > Viridiplantae > Streptophyta > Magnoliopsida > Lamiales > Oleaceae > Fraxinus > Fraxinus americana. Next base: position 4,046,213 of record CM068717.1, on the reverse strand, counting down.
TCTTAGAAGGGCCCGGGGCTAACATTAATAATTCTAATGGAGTGGATGTTGTGAGAATTTTTTTATTTTTTTTTCCCAGATTTTTTTGGCATGAAATTTTTTAGTTATTTCTTTTAAAATTTTCAATTATTGAAAAGGAGTCATATGTATTAATTTAAATCAACACGCCCTTTCATGTTTAGTTAGAATCATTTTTACTATCAAGTGACTAGCACGTGCACAAGTTTAATAAATGAGTCGCAACGCGACTTGAACTTATTTATTTTATCTTATTCCAATATTATTATTATTATTTTCATTATTTTGTTTCTGAAATTTACTTCAAAAATTGAGTAAAAGTTTTCTTCACCGGCTTGTTTGGGCCGAAAACAATTTTGGCCTTTTGTGAATTTGGGCCAGGGCCCTAAATCATATGCAGACAGTTGAGTTCCTTGGACCAAGAAAATAGTCCAATCTAAATTATGTTCATGTCTACACTCAAAAAGTTCTAATTCATCTAAAAATCTACAGCCCAGTGCTCATTTTTCTCATCATCAAAATATCTTGTTCATATGATATCAAAGCTGAGCTTAGGGTTTTGGTCAATCTCTAGCTATCCATTTCAATTTTATTTGATTTTACACACGTTCAATCGACATAGGGAGAAGGATAAAGCTACTTTTACACCCAAATGTGTGCACACGCCTTCCATGTGTCAACAATTTAGCCATTGATTGAAGAAAATATTGTTAAGATTAGAGTACCGAAATTTGCCAACTTACAGTAATGTAAACCAAATTGTAAAACATTATGCACATGTAGCATGACCGAAGTAAGAAAAACAAAATTACTTTCGACTTTATTATTTGGAAGCACTCAATATCCAACAGGGAAGCAAAATAGGCAACTCCATCCAATAGTAATTGCTCGTGGGAGGAAGCCGAAGTTCCCTTACAATTCAACGACAAATCATAACCGGTAAATCTAATTCAAGAACTCAACTTCAACCACGAAAAATGAAAGAAAAACATAAGATGGTGTGTTCATGATCACGAAGAAAAAAACAGTCCGAATGCCTGCTTGAGTTTACGGATGAAGGATTCGAAGATTTGGCGCTTTATTTTTCCTCGGACCGGAATCTTGAATGATGGGCATGCTTTGATTTTGGCCATGGTTTTCTGGGAGTTGGAATAATTGGAGAGAGATGCGATTTATATTTCTTCATATATATATACGCACAAACGTGTAGGGTGGAAGGGATGAACAGGAAACTTTCGTGGCAATTGTATGACTTTGGTTTGTGGCTCGCTCTGACAAAGTAGTGCGTAAAAATTAAAAAATTTAGGCCACTGTGTCACTTTCAAGAGTAGGACAGAGTGAAATACGCGTTCCTATGTCCATTCAATCAAGGATTACCTAATGAATTACGTAATATCACGTAACACTTTATTATTTGTCAATTTAAAGTACAATCAACTATTTCAACAAATATTTTCCCTTTACATTGTATTATGTAATTCATTATGTACATTTACAAGTAGTAAAATCCTTCAATCAATTGATGATTTAAAAGTGATTTTATGAAAATTATTATTATTATTATTGAGAATTTACGATTAATGAAAAAATGTGAATAATAATATATTTTTAAAGAATGGGTAATTTCAAATTGAAATTTGATGTGTTGAATTTTTCTATAGACATGAGAAAAATACTATTTTTGATTTCGTCAATAACTGTGTAGTCAGTAGTCAAATAATGAGCTCTGCTAGAAGTATATGAGCCTCTTTCACAGACTCCTGCCAGGTGACTCACGTGGGAGGAGGTGAGCCACAAATTTTGTTTTTTAACATTGGGATGGGGTCGGCTACAGTGAGGGGAATTAGCCTCAAATAATTCCATTTGTTTTCTAAAAGAGGCTCCTGTACTTGGGGAATTAGCCTCAAATAATTCCATTTTTTCAGCGGACAATTTCGAAGTAGGTGCAATACAAATTGCTTAAATACGAGGTTGTCACATCTCAGTAGGGACCTAAAACAAATAGTCCATGGTTGACAACAATTATTTTAAATTTTTTTTCTATGTACTCATTTTCAACTACAAATATTCTGCATGTAAATTCAAAATTTTTTCCTACTTTTTAAAAACACATCCTACTAAAAATCAATATTTAAAACATTATTTTTTAAGAATAATTGCCATCGAACAGGGATATAAGTCGAACGTATTGTGTCTTTAACTTAGAGAAATGAGACATGTCCCTATCTCCTATGAATGCAGAACGAAAAGATAGCGTGATTTCGATTCTATTGGGTGGGGTGGGGTGGGGTGGGGTGGGTCATTGACCGAAATTCTCACAAGGAGACTTTTAGATTTAGAATTTTTAAGGGGAATTTTCATAAATGTCACTAAATTTGAAAATCCAAAAAAAAAATGTCATTTTCACTTTTTTGAGCAAAAATGTCACTTTTTTTGTACAAAATGTCCAAAATACCCTTAATAGCACCTTTTAAGGAGCATTTAATATTTGATTTGAATGCAATTAATATTATGATGTGATCATTTACTTTAAATGTTATAAAAATTGTTTATATATATATTATAATTGAATAGTATGAGTTTTCTTTAAAAAAAAAGATTAAAGAATTTGAAATATTAAACTCACAACACATTCTTCTTCCCAATTCACAAACCCTAACTTCTTATCCATTTTTTTCATTCTTTGATCAAGAACACATTACTATTGAATTCATCATCTATTTTCAGATGTTAGTCATTACAAATTGTTAATAATTTTATCTTTATAGATTATTATTTCTTAGATATAAATACAATATGGTCAAATCCAATGGGAGAAATTTTTGAAACTATTATTCATTGATTTGTTTGGCTTTTGAAATATTTGTGAATTATTAATATACCAATATCATATACAAAACTGAAGGATTTTTCATATTTAATGAAGCATTGAGTTATTTATTAATGAGAACATGTTTTCATGTGATAGTTGAGAATTGATTATCACCATTATTGTTTTCAAGTTTCCCGACAGTTCGTGTAGTTCATCTATGGAATAGTTCGGTTTAGAGATGTGATCTGTCGAACCCAACATTTATGAACTGTCGGGATAGACAATTTAACTATCGAATTCGACAGATGAATACTATTAACACATCCTTGATTTGACCTTATGCTACTCCACGAATGTCAATATTCGAAAGTTTCACATTCATATTATCAAATGTATGTATATTTATTGTGCGGAATTCTTACTGTTACATTCACAATGTTTCAGGTATGAGTAATCATTTGAAATTCATCGTATTGTATGTAGGACATTTTGTTAATGTGATAACGAATGGAAGTGAAAAGGGGACAAAACCACTGCCATATTAGTGCCGACAAGTATTACCCTGACCGAACTCGTGCTACGATTGAAGGACAAACTTGATATTCTTGATCACCGGACTCAAATTGAATTGAAGTTTAAAGTCCCTAACTTGAATATACCGCCGACCGAAATACACTAAGATGAAGACTTAAAATGGTACATATCAGTTCATAATGAAATTGTCATATGCGTTACTGTTTTGGAAACCGAGCTCCCAACTGTTGGCATGGGGAGAGATACAAATTGTCCAAATCGTTCGTTTACCGTAGCGGATGTTCACCAAAATGTACAACGTGAGGAACTTAATCATCAGCAGAGTGTATTAAACAATAATGCGGAAGCCGAACTCTTAAGTGTTGGCATGGGAAGGGATACAAATTGTCAAGATCATTCGTTTGACGTATCAGAGTTTCACCAAAATGTACAACAAGAGGAGCTCAATCATCAGCATAGTGTATCAAACAATAATGCACTCGAAACTCCAAATTTTGATATTGGGACTGCACCTTCCGATTTGAGTCTACCACACGACTCAGGAAATGCACTCGCTGCTGTAGAGTTGGTCATAACCGACCCGCAGTAACACAATCGATGTAAACATACTTCATCTCCGGAATTCATTTACGCAGTATGTTATATGTTCCCCAATGGCGTTGTACAATATGAAGTTATGTCATCGTTTTATTTTCATTATGACTTACAGACGTTATTGCTCTTTATGTTCGTGCGTTATCGTTTTCAACTTACATTTCTTTTTCGACTTTACATTCTCATTCTAAATCCATTATCGTTAGTGGATAGTAGTAGCCATCTTCACATTCACTACTACAATATAACTTTATTTCTGCATGATAATTCGACACTTTATCTGTCGTTCCCGACAAATGTTTCAGTCGTTCTCGACAGTTGGGACATAATACAAACTCTAACATATGAAAACCCGAAAGTTCATATGTCGTTCCCGACAGATTGTCTCTGTCGTTCTCGACAGTTGGCACAAACCACACTGTAACTACACATAGGATAACCCTACAATTCATCTGTCGTTCCCGACATATTGTTCCTATCATTCTTGACAGTTGGCACAAACTATAAACTGGAACTACACATACGGGGAACATGTTGTACTTAACTCTTTGGCAAAGACTGTTACCAAAATCATCCATCACAAAAGTGACTACAAAAGAATGACGCACTTATTCATTTGTACACAACCATATGCAACTACCTCCTACCTCATTCGTCGTCAACGTTTGAACTGTCTCCTATCAATCGGAGGGTTAAAATCCTCATCGTCCGAAGAAATTATGATAGGATATAACGGGGACGAACCAGATATTGGCAAAGGATCATTTAGGTTGAACGGTTCATTGCTTCCCATGGACGAAAACATTAGGAGAATGCAAATGCGACAGGTGAAACTGTTGTTCTACTGCATAACCAATACAGAGTGACAAAGCTTATGAAGTTTTCAAGTGTAACTCACTTAATTATGGTTACCTTCTATTTATAATGCACTTCTTTGCAGTCAGCAAGTATGGGCAACTATTACACAACCACAAAATCACATCTAAAAATTAATTTGACAAACATTTGATGTGATTGTTCAAGGTCTAATTGTACAATTCCTTCTTTCTTTGTACATAATTTATGACAACTGTATATTTACTGATTGCCATTCACAACTAGATGTATCTGTTGCATTCACAATTGTGTCCAATGACAAAATTTATAATAAGTTCAATCTTAACAGGGAAAAACAACAGTGTCCAATTTCACCACCAAAATATATTAGACAAAAACTGGGTGTGTGTAGGGTAACTAAACATTACAAGACTTCCAAATACGGCTATAACCAGAAAAATATTTATCTCCCCTTCCGGGAGTGGAAATTGCTAGTCACTAGTGTCTTCTCCTCTCTAAAAAGTTGAGTTGATTCATCTGATAGACTAGGCAACCTTGACACACGACCCTGAGAGAGATGAATAAACAATCAGATTGAGAGTTTTTAGCTACTCAACTAGAGAGAGATGAATAAATAGTCAGGATGTAAACGGAACGTATCGCAAGTTCACCGTCAAATTTACCTGGAACTACATTCCATCGAGAAATACAGGTGCTCTCACAAGTTATTTTCCCATCACCGCATTTTCCATTACCATTACAAGTTATTTGAACATATTATCATTAATTATTTTGTCAATTATTTAGTTATGATAAATGTACATTTGACACATTCACTATCTTACTTTTTATTTTTCAATATATATTTAATTTATTTAACCATATTTGACAAATTCATTACTTTTTCATTTTTCAATATGTATTTGATTATTTACTCATTTGAACAATATTATCATAAATTATTTTATTAATTATTTAGTTATGATCAATGTACATTGACGATTCATTCCACTTGTTTGGATAGTAAATTAAAATCATTATTATTTTTAAACAAAAGATGAATATTCTTAGAGTTTTCTTCCAATTGATTTATTCAATGAATGTTAAGATATGAAGAAGGTAAATGCGAGGATATAATGCGTATCTTTAATAAATAATTTCAATTGATTTATTTAATGTGTTGAAGTTTGACTCAAATTCAGTTGGATTTTGTTGGATTAGTTGATGTGGGCCTTAAAGAGGTCAAAATATAGATCAATGAATGATTTCAATTGATACCAGGAGATGTCGTTCGTCAAAGTGCTCCAACACTCTTTGCATGTACTTGAGGTTATTTCGCTAGGATATGCGTGCACGCCAAGAATTCGAACTCCATGGACTCCGCAATGAATAGGAAGGCGAAAAAGGGTCAGCTAATCACATGCCATCAATGTTGAAACCAATACACACGGATGCAAATCAATGTGCTTCACATTATTTTATAAGACAGCATATGCCGAGAATTACTGCGTCTAACTATTAGGATCGACAATTCATCCGTTCGAATTATCCCAACTGCCGAGAATTACTGCGGCGAACTGTCGGGTCTCGACAGTTCAGTGTTCATGACATTTCTCTACTGGAGTTAACTGTCGGGAAATCAACAACTTAAATAAAGAACATATATTCAATAACACTTCCAAATGTAAATACCAAGCATAATTTCCAATAATCACGTCCAATTTGTTGCAATACATTAATTTCAATTAATACATGACTATAGGCACTTTACCTTCATTGTTTTTATGCCACTCATTTATGTTTCGATCATTAGGAGATAAAATTTAGAATTACAAAGGGATAGTAAAATTATCTTTACTATGTGCATTCCTAATGACCAATTACGAAACAACAACCAACAAGAGCATGAAAATTTTTAAGTATACCGTTTAGCCCCCTCCTACTCAACACTTAGTTTTTGTATGCTATAATTCTTTTCTTTTCCGCAAATGTATATAGCAAGTAAAGTATTTACAATCATCTCACCAAACCGGTCAATCCTCTCCACATAGTGGAGCCAATTAGATAACGAAAATATCAAGAAAATTTTATAAACCAAATACAAGACAAGATAATCAATGAAACTTCTTCCACATTATACCATTGACTCTATAAAAAAAAAGTAAATGTAAGGTACATTATTAATTTGCACGATCTGAAAACTACCTTTACGTCTTCTTAATTCAAAATTCATAAAGTAACACCCATTTTACCTACAAGTTAAACAACATTTCACTTAAAAAGCTGAACATAATCACCAGTGAGAAGGTAAAAATACATGATCCTGTAATACATAATCGCCACCTCTATTTTGATTTTTGATGAAGTTCCCAAACGAAATCTCACATATCACAAACACAACTCACAAAACAAATGTTCAAAGCAAATTTACAAATCACATATTGACAAAAGCAAAAATTCAAGAGAGCATCAAAATGATCAACAGGTTACAGAAGCAGACGGATTAAACCATTCAAATTCACCGGTTCTAAGATTCATGAAATCATCTATTCACTATTCACAGGCTCAAATATAAATTACTGGAAATGAGTCACCGGACGGGAAGAAAAATCACTAAATCAAAAATGTTAATGTACTAACCTTATCACTCCGTTTAGGGCTTGACCTGTTACTAGCGGTTGGCTGTGGACTACGGTAGTAAGTAACAACGACGTGAAGCGGGGGTAGGCTTATTCGTTTGCGATTTTTCCATTCCGATCGAATAATCACCAGCAAGGAGTCATGGACAGGATTTTTGAACACAATCCTAATCAATAAGAAACATAATTAATTTTACAATAACTTTTAATTAACAAGCTCTATGTTAGGAAAGTTATATATTAACGAAAAGGCGTTTCTAAGCTATATTCATAATACATAAATTCATATATTGATAAAAGAAAACAATAGAATGTAGAAAATAACCCAAAGGAGATAGAATAGCTTTTCAATGATTCTTAGTCGTGTAGCAATACATATAGACAATTTTAGAAGTGCTACGGCTATTTTTATTAGAAGTTACATAATAACTAACGAAGGGGAAAACTACAAATGAGTGCACAAAAGATTATTCATTTCAATTCACACCTTTGCATTACCCAGAAAAATCACATTTTTTTAACCCTTTGCACAAAAGAGGATCATAAAAGTTATCCTAGTTTAACCAAATTGTGTTGTGTAAAAGAAGCCCTTTTAATTTTCATGAAGACAAGAGAGTTAGGATAAAACATTCACTACTGCCCAAGAAAATAAAATTCAAAACAAAGTCTTTCATGTTTCTCACAGAAAGCTATATAAAACACCAAAAAATTATATTCTTGGGGAAGGTATTTTCTTAGATCTCGAAAGAGGAGTAATCCTACAATAGAAGTAAAATAATGGATCTACCACTACCTACTCTGTCCGTTTTAGTGAATTCATTTGAGTTTCACAAAGGTCATATAAAGCTAAATGGAGTTAGGCGCCAAAATCAAAATCACCACTCAACTATGCTATTGCCACTGCTGGCCTCCACTACCAACTACACATGGTGAATGTATTTAATGGTGGTGATGTTGGACACTCATGATAGAGTTGATGGTGATAGTAAAGGAAATGATGGCTAAATGTGAGGATATGAGTATAATTATTCTTTTTTCCATGCTTACTCTCTTGCTCTAGCCATCAAAGAAAGAAAAGCCAACTTCCTGTCTAGTCCAGACCTCCAGAAAAACTGCACTCCAGACTACTATTTTTCCCCATATGTTTCACACCCTACACTTTCAACATCTCAAAGATATCTAAAAGGTTATTGAACTTGTAGTGATATTCTCCAGTATAATAAACACATCCACATCTTCACAAGTTTTCAGAGGGAACTTAGAGCTATATACTTTTTAATTCTATTAAACATTGCAAGAAGCATGGGGACTATTAAAACATATAATTATATGGACATATATTAGTTTTCACCCTTACATAATACATATTCATTGACCTTCCGGCACTCCGCAGGCATCAACCCTGGAACACTATATGTAAATGGCTTAGGGAAAACCAGATTAATCTAAGCAAAGGATTAATACAAGCACTTAATAAAATGGGAAAACATTTGGGATGAGACATTTTTGCTTGTAAAAGTTTCTTTTAATGGCAGGATGTACATTGAATAATCTATTCTCCATATAATATGCGATTTCAACATTTGACCTCAACTAAACACAGTTATTACTTTACCTACACAATTTATAGTATTTCAAACCCTAAACAAATCCACTTGCAGCCTTTAGTAAAGACAACCTCTAAGTACTCCATTCAGTTCGGGGGCATTATTCAGATTGACCCAGTTGACTATCCTTTTTGTAAAATTGGTTAAAATGTCTATATTACCCTTAATGATATGGGTTTTCATTTATTGCAAGATGTATTCTTTTCTTATGTATTTTTTGAAGATTAACACCTTATATTTAAACATATTCATTTTTAGATCTAAATAATTTAAATATTAGTATTATAACAATCAATTCCAGTATTATTCATGGCTTAAAATATTCTAATTTTATATTCTTTATTTCTAGTATTTCTGGAAGGTCTTCTCATCTTCTAAAGTTTTCTTGGATTTTATCATTTAATTTTCTTCTAATTTGAAATATATCCGAATAACTTTTAAAATATTTTTTTAATTTTTTATCAAAATTTTCAAGTTCTGATATGTTTCCTTCTTCTTCTAATTGGATACATATTTGAATAGTATATTTCATTTCATCTCTCATTTTTTCTAACAAATTATCTAATCCTTTAACTGTATATCCTGACATATCAGATATGATAAGATAATGATTTAAACATCATGACTAAACATCCAAGTATAAACATTATGAATATAGTCATTAAAATAATTGATCCCTACGATTCTTTAAGATCTAAGAAGAATTATTTCTAAATTTAACAAAAACAATAGTTTTACCTTAATTTTGATCTTTAGTTTCTTTTCTTAGGGTCGAGTGACATTCAGGCTCTGAATATGCAAATTGTTCCCTCAAGCGGCCATCTGCCTTAATAGGGTTCTTTGCTATTTCAGCTTCTTGCCTTCACTGTATCGGTTCTTAGAATTAAAACTATAAATTTTAATTAAAGAAATCTCTCTTTTTGTTAAAGTAAGAAATAAATTTATTCTTCAACATTTCAAAAATCTATGGAAAAAGTAGTTTAGAATCTCATCTTTGTTTTAAGAGGATTGGAATGTGAATGATAATATCTGGATAGTATTGATATTGAGAAATTGGTATACAAACAGAAGATTTGGTTTTCTCACAAGTTGAGTGCTCAAATTTTTCTCTCCAATTCGTTCTGTTTTTTCCTTAGCCCAAAGGCCTCTATTTATACATATAATCGAGGCAAGAATTATTGGCCTCTTACATCATTACATTCGTCATATAGCACTAAACTATTTGTGCTTTGAAATTAAGAGCCTCATGGTCCCTCCATTAGAGTCACATCTTTTTTAGGTATCTGTCTTCTTATGCATCTGTCTTCCTTTAGTCACATCTTTCTTATCTCTTTGGAATCTCCTTTTTGATTTTGTTGGCAGGTGGGGCAATCTCTTGCTTCACATGCACGTTGTAAGGTAGATATGCATCCTGGCATCTGATGTGTATCAAATTTGTTGATATAATCTCTAAGGATATCAGATTTTTGTAATCCATCGTTTGCAAGTAGGGTCCATCCTTCATATTGACATAGGCATCTAAATCTTTTTGCATAAAGATTTTTAGCCATATTGTAAAGAACTTTATATCCAAGAACTCTTCGATTTTTCATCCATGCTCTGGTAAACTTTGGTAATGGTTTAGTAATTGCTCCAATATCCATGGAAAAATTCCATCCAACATATCCAATTGTAATAATATATTCTGTTGTGTAGAATATTCCTCCATCTACTTCTGGACTTGATAAGTGTGTTTTTACATACTTATTTTACTGTCAAAATATGAGCAATTGTTGATTAAAATGTTGGAATATAGCTTAACTCTATGTAATTTATGTTTTGCAGAACAAAGTGATGAATGTAGCGAAATTGAGGAGAAAAGTGCACAAAATGACTAAAATGGAAGAAAGTGGAAGTTCAGGGACCAAAGTGCAGATACTCTAAACTCGTTTCTAACCTTATGATGAAGATTCGAGAGTATTAGAAGTCAATTGGATGAAGGAAGGAGTCAAAGGGATGAAACATAGTCAAAACATTATCATATATCAACTTTCAAGCTGAAAAGTTTTGCACCGGTTTTCAGCCTCATCTTGAGACCAGTTTTTGACATGATAGATGATCGAACTGGAAGTAGACATCTGAATCAAAGTTGTAGATCTTTGAGTCAGCTTTCCAACGCAACTTGAATCACCTCAATCGGACATCGGGAGAGGAAGATACGACCAAAATACTGAAAACTGCTCGGCTGGAAAAAATACGTACCCATGCGATCGCATGGGGTTATACCTTGCGATCGCACAGAAGCTTCCAGAACTTCTATGGCTGAAATTATTTGTTCCTTGCGACCGCATGGGTTTATACCTTGCGATCGCAAGGAGTAAATCTGGAGCGAATTTTTAGGTTTTGCCCTTCGATTTGGAAACCTAATTTTCTACCCTATTTAAAACCAAACACGCCCCAGAACGCCGCAATTCCCTTTTTTTACACTTTTTCTTCACATTTTTGACATCAAGAACTCCATGGAAGCCTAAAAACATTGGTGAAGCAAAGAAGGAACTCAATTGGAATTGGGGATTTCAACATCTTTCATTCATGTAATGTGTTTTTCATTGTTTAAACAATTCTAGAGTTTATGTTCCCACTCTTTATTAATTATTTTGAGATTTACTTAACTTTTATTAAGTTTTTCATGGATTTAATCATGTTTCTTCTATTGAACAATTAAAATACTTGTTTAAGTTTCAATTTCAAATACTTTATTGGCGTGATTTAATTATTGCTATATGTTAGAAATATATATATAGTCACTCTTTGAATCTAATTTCAATAAATTAATGTGGGAATGTGATTTAGAAAACTTAAATTCTAGAATTACATTTGTAAATTATATTGATTTAATGGTTTATTCTTCTTATCATGAATGTATTCTAAGATTGACTTAGTTTTATTAAATTGGTCATAGGATTAGTCATGCTCTTTCTATTGATTGATTGAAATAATTACTTAGGTCTTAATCTTAATTATTTTAGTTCATTGGTGTGATTCTCTACTGCTTTATGCTTTAGTATATAGTCGATTTAGAATCTGATTTCGATAAACCACGTGTGAACATTGCAAATGAAAGATTAACCATTAGGATCATGTTAGAATTAAATTGGTTTGTATTGTTAAATCCTCCGATTAGAAAGTTAGGACAAAAACTTCTAATTGAGTAGAAAATGCATGAATAATTGATGTGATTGATCCAATCCAATTGAGGGAATTCCGACGCTTCACTACCCCAAACTATTGATTTTAACTTTGCTACTTCAACATTGAATTTACTACAAATTTGAGAGGACAAATTCATTCTTTTTGGAACCTTTAAATATTTTTCCATCTCCCTGTGGATACGACACCCCAAAGCTACACTACACTACAACACCGCGTAACACTTTGGGCGTAACCAGGACTAAGAGTGTAGAATTTTAAATATATGGATCTTCCTTGAGCATATTTGGAAACTTCAGATTTGAATATATCATCAAACTTTTCAAGTTCTTTAAAATTTTTATCTGGATAAATAAGATCTAAATATCCATAATCAGCCATCATTTTTACCATGTTTGGTTCAGATCATTTCATCATTATTATCCTTGGGTAGATATGATCACCTGGTGATATGAAATATGAATCAGTTGGTTGTATTTCATATATCATTTTGGTAACCATTTTGTATTCGTCTTCTTTTGGAGACAAAGTGATTTCATCTTCTTCATCTGGTTGTATTCTGATGGATTTGGAATGTCCTTCATTGATAATAATCTTTTTGGGACTTTGAATAGTAATATCCTTTTTTGGTCCACTGCTACTTCCGCTTGGTGGATCACTTCGTATTTGTACCTGTTTGGTATCAACCTGTTTGTATCCAATAGTATCTTTGGTATCTGATGATCCTAATTGAGCTTCAATTCAATCAATAATATCATTAGTAATTTTCATATGTGATGAACTTATTTCCATCATAATATTTACATTATATTGTAAAATTTCGTTCATCTTATCCATCATAACCATGGATTTAACCATGGATTTAAGCTCATCTAGTATTTTTTTGGTATTATCCATCTGCAAATTCTATATTTCTGTTTAGGAAATCTGCAAGAAAATTGTTAATTCCCTTAATATGGATAATCTCAAAGTTATAAAATGATAAATATGCTTGCCATCTGTGCAGTCTTCTATATTAGGGTTCCATTGGTAATTTATTCTTGATTAATCCTGCAACTTGAGAGTTATCAATTTCAACAATAAATTTTTTAGATAATAAGAATAATGAGAACTTTTTTATCCCTCTAATAATTGTTAATAATTCTTTTTCATGTGTGGTATAATTTATTTCTGCTTGATTAAAGGTTCCACTTGAATATCTACAAATTTCATTTAGATCTATTTTTAATATAGCTGTCCAATATTTATCTGAGGCATCTGTATTGACAATTAGATTATCTTTTTCATCTGGTAATCTTAATTTTGGTAAATTTTTATATTCTTCTTTTAATGATTTAACTATTTCTATATGTTCATTATTCCATCCCTTAGTATTCGTTTTTCTAAGTAGAATTTGTATTTTATGTCTCTTTTTTGAAAGATTTTCAATAAATCCTTTTGCATAGTTTAGACATCATAAGAATTTTTCTATTTGTTCTTTGAATTCTAATTTATTTGGAAAATTACTTATCTTCTTAGATATATGAGTTTGTAATTTGATTCCTCTATTATCTATTGTTAATCCAAGAAAATCAATTTCTTGTTTTTCTATAATAGCTTTCTTCTTAGAAAGGACAATTCCTTTCTTTTTACATTCATTTATGAATTGTATTAAATGGTTTCTATGTTCTTCTTTATTATTGGAACATATCAATATATCATCTACATATACTATTAGAAATTTATTAAATTTTCTAAATATATCATCCATTCTTTTTTGATATATTTGAGGTGCATTTTTTAATCCAAAAGGCATGACTAACCATTCATATTTGCCTTGAGGTGTACTAAAAGCTGTATATTGTACACTATCTTCTTCCATTTTTATTTACCAAAATCCTGATTTACAATCAAATTTAGAATAGTATTGTTTTCCTTTTGCAAGGTTTATTAGAACTTCTTTATTTGGTAAAAAGTATCCATCAAATCTAGTATATTTATTTAATTCCTTGTAATTTATAACCATTCTGATTTTTCCTCTAACTTGCTCAGAATGTTTCATAACCATAAAAGCTGGACTACTATGGGGTCCATTACTTGGTCTAATAAGTTTTTGTTCTAATAATTCTTTTATTTGAATATTGAATTCTTGTGTATCTTGTATAGTATATCACTATATCTCATTGGTCTTACTCTTATAATCGCATTCTCTATTAATTCTATTTTTGCTTTAGGATGGTATGGTTTCCAAAATATCAATGGGTTTTCACCATAAACTTTTTCTAATTGTTCTATGATTTTCTCTATACTTATTTCTACTCTTGTTTTTAGGACTTTTTTATACATTATTCTCTTATTTCTTATCTCATTTTGAATAATTGATTTTTTCTCCCATCTATCACTACGCTGGGCTGACTGAATTCTGTATAGTCTAAATTCTCTTGGTATTTTTAATAAATATCCACAAGGGGTTTGTAACATAATCATATAATTATTTTGTTTATAATATTGGAACTATTGTATAAAGTCATTTCCTAATAATATATCACATTCTAACTTATCATAACTATATATCTTATTGATTATTATTTGCTTACTTCCAAGTATTATACTAATCTTATCAGCATTATGTATTATCTGGGTTTCTTCTCCTATAACTCCTGTTATTTTTATTTTACTTTTATTTTCCCATGTCTTAATTAAGAAACTTTTAAATATAGTTATATCACTTCCTGTATCTACTAAAGCACAAGTTGTTATATCTATTTCTATAATAGTAACTTGTATATATACTGCTAATGGAAAACTTATTTGGTTATTCATCTTTGTTAAATAATACATTTTGTCCCTTATGAAATATATATAATCCTTCTCTTTTTATACTATAATTTTCAAACCCATTTAAGAAACTCATTCCTAATAATATATGAGGGTTAATATTCATACTTTCATCTATATAACATGGCACTATCAGGTCAATTCCTCATATTTTTATAGGCACTTTAACTTCTAATTCTGTAGTATGTATTTGTCCATCAAAATTTACATATCTATACAGTTCTGTTTTATATGGTACTAATCATTTATTTCTTATTGAAGCTATATGACATTCACTAGCTCCTGTATCTATTAATATATTTGATCCTGATATTCTTTCTCTTCCATTGAAATATTTTTCATTTATTTTCATATTTCCTGTATTCCTATGTAGTTTCATTTCTCTTGTATGACTATTTTCACCTAATAATCTAGGTATTCTAAGACTTGTTGATCTTCTAATCAATTTTCCATCTTTAAATATTATATTCTTATCAGGGTATTCTTCTTCCCTAAATTCTATTATATCATGTTTATCAGTTGATATCCTAAATTCATATTCCTTTGGAATCAAATTTACCTGTTTATTTGGTTCTATAATTTTACTAATATCTTTACATTCCTTATGGACTTCTATATATGATTTTCTAGAATAAATATTCCCATAATTAGAATTAGTAAATGTATATAAAGCTCTATATTCAATAGTCATAATTTGGTCTCCTGGTTGCATTATATCTTTTCTATGTAATTTAAAATGCAATCCTAAAACTTCATTAAAATTTTTATCTTTTAAAGAAATACAATATTTTGGGTAACAAGTAAATATTAATTTCTTATATGCTAAATTTCCTTCTATAGTCCCTAAATGACTATCCCTTAAATTTATTATTCTTTCATCATGTAAACGTACTGTTAAAGGTGAGTCTATTCCTTCTCCAAATAAGGATTTAAACATTATTTGTATTCCTGCTAAATAAATATATTGAATTTTTTCACTTTGTTTTTTATTAATTTTTTATAATAATTCATCAACTGTATTTTTTGTTAAAAGATTTAATTTATGTGTTCTTTGAGTTGTTCTCACATCTATGGTTTTTTCAATCTTATGATATTCATTTATAGCTATCTTTTCTCTTTTCCATATTTTATCAAAGATTTCCCATTTTCCAACCTTTAAATCTAAAGATAATTTTTGTAATTTTCTGAATTTATTATTATCAAAAGTTACTTTTAATCCATAACCTTCTATCCATTCGTATTCTTGTGTTTCTATATTATCTTTTTCTATTTCTTCAATCTCTTTATTCGGATTCTGATTCATTTTCTTCTGATTCTGTTTCAATTACATATACTTCTTGACCATAGTATTGTTCAATATCAGATATTTCACTTAATTCATCTTCTATTTCCAAATATTCCATTTGTAATATTCTAACTTTCTTTTTATTACAATCTGGACTTATATGTCATATTTCTCCACAATTCCAACATTTGCATTGACTTTTATCTTTTTTATTATAGGGTTTATTCTTTTGTTATTTATTTGGATTAAATTTTCTCTTATAATATCTTCTTTTAGGTTTTGTATATTTTTTCCTAAAATTTCTGAATTTTGTAAATCTCTTATTTTTATATTTTCTCTTAATATTTTTTCTTTCAGGATAACATCCGCATTGTGTAGGTTTTTCCATATCCTCACAACATATTCTTGTTAATTTTCCTGATCTTTTTAATAATTGTCTTTGTTGACATATATAGGCAAGTCTATCAAATAAAAATTTTATTCTTGATCCTAAAGATCTTGGTATTCCTATATTATCTTTTACATATTTTTCAAACTCTATTTTGAAATATATTCCCCATGTTCCAGGTAATTTAGTATAATACATATCAAATATACCTCTTGATTTTCATTACTATATAATTGTATATAGTAATAATTTTTAAATTTACAAGTGTATTCTTTTATTTTACACATATCACAAATTGTTAAATTTATTAATTTTATTCTAGCATCGTCTTTTTCTCTTTTTGCTTCATTTTGAAAATTTCTAATCCATTCTTCTCCTAAAAATTCATTTGCTATATATGCTACCAATCTTTCTATTCCCTCTTTATCTGATTTTATTATTTCTGTTTGTATATTTCTTTTCATTAATAATCTAGTATCATCATTAACTCATTCCCACCAATTTCTTACATTTCCTTCAAATGATGCTATTAAGTAATCTATTCTTCTATCTGTACTTTCCCAAGTATCATCTTTGTTATATAGAAAGAATAGTATCATTGAATCTGCCCAAATTAATAAGGCTTTTTTAGTATCTATTTTACAATCTAAATCTAATTTTGTTCCTCCATGGTTAATTTGTTTGTCATAACTATCATTTAGTTCAAATCTATCCTTATACTTATTTCCTTTGGGTGGTTGTCTATTTATTATTTTATCATAGAATTGTTTATAAGGTTTATTATATATAGGTGCATAACTTTCATCTGGATCAATTTTTTGATTAGAGGTTTCTGTTGGGGTACGTCCTCTTCCAATATTCATTAAAACTTGGTATTCATCTATATTTTCTAAATTTAGTTGATCAAAATTTTCTATTAGTAAATCTAATTCTTTATTCATCTTTATTTTCTTCCTGAATTTCTTCTATAGTTTTTCTTTTTTGTAATGATTTTTTGTAATTTTCCTCTTCTTCTATTATTTTTGGTAAAATATCTTTTCTGAAATAATCATCCATACTACCTGCTTCTATTACTAAGTTTTCTTGTTTTATATGCTTTTTTCCTATCCTATACATTTCTTTTTCTATAAGTTTTTTATCTATTTTCTTATCTCTGCATTTATTATCTTCTTTTAATTCCCTAATTTTAATTTTTAATATATTTAATTTTTCTTTTATTTCATTTCTTAAATTTTGTACATCAGTTATTAAAATTTTTATTAATGTTTTTAAGTCTTCCATCTAATTATATTTTCTTTGATTGATTGAAATAATATACTCTACATTCAGTATCTTTACAATCTTTTATAATTTTATCATACTTTTTTTTTTTATTTTCATAAGTTGTTAGTTTTTTTAATTCTTCAAAATAATTTGCTCTTTCCTTATATTTTTCTTGTTTTAATTTCAATATTTGGTTTTCTTGATATTTTGTTAAATCTCCAGGGGTTAATAATTCGTCTAATATTAGATGATTAATTATTTTTATTCTTTTTAAATTTTTAGTCAAATTATTTTTCATTTTAATAGTTAGGTCTTACTTTTTATTGACTTAGATAAAATAGTTGACATTCAATATCTTTTGATTCTATTACTTTCTTATTAAATAAGAATTTTTCATATTCTGAAGTTGGAAATCTTGTTAGATTTTTATAATATCTAGCTTTTATTTTAAATTTTTCTTGTTTTAATTTTAGTATTTGATTATTTTGATTGTTTGTCATTTTTTGTCTTGGTATTAATACATTTTCTATTTGTTGATGTATTTTATGTATTGAATTGTAATCTTTATCTAATTTTTCTATATTAAATATTATTTTATCATGAAAATTCATTATTCAATGATAGTTCTTCTATTTTTTCTTTACAATGTAGTATAATTTTTTCTTTTTCAATTTCTTTATCAATTTTTTCATATATGTATTCATCTATTATAGTTTCTATTATTAGTTTATCTAATATTTGTTCTCTTATTTCTCTAGGCAATTCTTTATCTATAATTAATGTTATCATTTTTAATTTTTTAGGAAATGGTTCGATTATATATTCTCTTTGTTCATCTTCTAATATATAATACCAGTTTGTTTTGGTAATTGTAACTTTTTTAGTCATATTTTCTTATTTCTTTTTCAATTAAGTCATACATATGTTTTTCATAGGTTTCTAATATCATTTCACAAGTATACATATCTCTAATAATATCTAGTTTTATTTTTTCAATTATAAATTGTTTTATCTCCATAGGTAATTTTTCAAATAATTTTAATGTAATTGTTACACTTTTATTATTTAATATTGGTTTTATAATTATTATGTTAAAATCTTCTCTTATTATATGATATCTATTACCTAAATAATAAGTTTTCATTTTAATTGTAGTATTGTTATGATTATTATATATCTTATAAATCTTTTGTAGGTCTTTATGGCTCTGATACCAGATCAAGTGGATGCTACTGTGAGCGAACAAAAATCTAATAATCTTAAAATCTTAAAAATCTAATAATCTCTAAAATCAATCTTCATGCTTTATAATGTATTGAGTAAATCTTTAAAATCTATTAATATCTATATTTGGGTTAAAAGATATGTCGTATTTTAAAATATTTTTTCTTCTTTTTTCTAATTTATCTATTATATCCTGTATATCTTTTATTATTATAGATCTTACAATACCTTTAACAAAATTTTCTATCATATTTTCTTTAAAACATTTTAATATTTTTTGTGATGCAATTAATTGTTATTGATATTCAATTTTATCAAATTCATTTTTAAAATCAATTTCTTTTTTATCTTTAGCAAGTTTCTTAATCTTGTATGGTCATCTTTTAGATCTTGGTTTTTTGTAAGTCATTTTATGACAATCTAATTCTTTAGGACCTAATTGTATTATTTTCATAGTTTAATAAATATTATATTTAGGGGTATTTTGGGTAGTTTCAATTTTTTAGAAAAGTCAAAGGTCATTTTGGAAATATGAGTTTGTATTTGGGTTACTTTGGCATATAACCTCATTCAGTTCGTGTGTTTTACGTGAGTGCCAACTGTGAACACTAGTACATTACCTCGGCTATAATGATAATTGCATCAATTGCAGCAAGCTGGCCACTCTCAACATTTAACTATAATAATTACTCTTAACCCCAAATATATTTCCAAACCCACAAGATTCAAATATCCAAAACTGTTCGAACCAAAAAATCCTAATGTTCCAAAAAAACCCAAATACTTAGAAACCACTAAAAATTACATAAACACATCAATTTTCAGGAAAAAAAATCATTAAAGAAAAATACCCCACAAAATATTTTTTCAAAAAACGTACCAGGAGCATTTCGAGCTATATTAACCAAAGCAGAGTGAGCTCCATTTTCGGCATCTGCTGCTTCAAATTTGAGTGGAATATGACGCGAAGTCGGGAGTCTTCGACATCTTCGGCATCCTTCACGGGCGAGCCTCACGACGACACGACCTAATGGAATCGGGAGTCATGGTTTTCTCTCTCTGTATTTTGTTGGGGTGGAGCATTGGAGGACGAGGTAACTAAACGGCTTGGCTGAAGGCTTGGGTTAACAAATTCAAAAATAAATAAATGGGCCACCAAAAAATGGTACTACATTACTGACATTTTGTACAAATTTTAAATATTGTCAAATCTCACTTAATGCTAAACATGTAAGGTATTTAAATTATGCATAGGGGCAAAAATGTCCAAAATTGACAATCTTGAAAAATCTTTAAAAAAGTGACATTTTTGTAAATGCAAAGCCAAAAATTGACATATAGTGCAATTTCCTCAATTTTTTTTAATTGAATATGATCAGATAAATTTGACATTTTGTAGTTTTGATATCCCACTGGCATGACGGAAAGCAATTGTAAGCATAAAGTTGTAGCGTATCTTATGCTTAAGCAAATCGATCAACACGCTGTGCGATTTCATCCATTTACATATCTTTCATCCAGCAATTGCCTTCAAGTTTCTTCAACCTCGGCTGGATGGAGAGCAATTGCGAGGGTAATTCTATTCGTACATAAATGAATGACAATGGAGGTTGACAACCTCTCACGTGCATGCGAGCAGGGGCAGATCCAGGATTGGATCTAAGATCGAGCTACAAAATTTCAAACCGAGCTAATACGCGAAAAAAAACATTTTTACACATGAAAAACTTTTTTAAGAAAAAAAAAGAAAAACCTTATAAAAAAATTTTTTTGGGCCTTGAGGGGGGGCTATAGCCCAGCCAAGCCCCCTTGTATCCGCCCCTGCATGCGGGCCTCATGTGATTAAAAATTTTCAAAAAAAAGTGGACCCCCTATTGTGAGTGTTCGATCATCCACACTATCATCCATTTCGGTACATGTTGCATGGTTGAACGATGCTTATGCTAATACTCCTTCAACTACCCTAACAGAATTGACAATTGTGAACAAATCTTTTTACACTTGTCTTAATCTAGGATAGTTGTTAAACGAGCAACACGATTTGTGTCCACACGTGCTTTCCGTCGGCGGTGGCCGACTGAAAGTATTCTTCGAAGCACCATCATGGTAAGAAGGAACAGTAGGAGCCAGCCGATAGTATTCTTCCAAGCACCATCACGGTAAATGGAACAACTAGAGATGGATCCAGCCCCAAGGCTTCGATATTGGTAGGAGCATACGCCTTCCCATAGGTAGTTGCGTCTCTCCATAGCAGGCAAGTTGATTGTCCCCATTTGTGTATGATTGCATGTTAGATGGACTTGAAAACAGTGTAAGGACTGAGAAATTTTGTAGAAAAGTAAGTTCATTAACCCCCGAGACCGACAAAGGAAACATCTAACAAAATTCTTTATAGAGCTTGTTAAAGGGTATTTAGGTGTTTTATGTAATACCTAGGGTTTCCTAAGGTTTTCCTAACTCTTATTATAAATAGTGGGACAGGCTAACACAATTGTTAAGCCTTCTAATTCTTTTACTTTAACATAGTATCAGAGCAAGGTTATGGGAGATTAATTCCATAAACTTTGTTCAAACAATTTTTTTTCTTCTTTTAAAAAAAAAAATCCGGGTACTGTTCATCCGCGGTACTGTTCATACCGCGCGCGGGTACTGTTCATCTGCCGACATTGTTCATCCGCGGTACTGTTCATCCGGTTACTGTTCATCCGCCGACACTGTTCATCCATGGGTACTGTTCATCCGTTCGTACTGTTCATCCGGCTGGTTTTTGGTCAGTGTTCAATCTGCTAATTTCGGATCTGCTTCTGGTTATTGGTTATTGTTCGTATGACAGCACTACAAATGTTCGTAAGTCTGGTTATGACTCTCACGTTCTTCGTTTAAGCCCTACAGTTGTTTGTATTGTTGGTTTGTTTCCCTTGTGCGAGCTGTTTATTACTTGTTGAATTGGAAGGTATTAATATCGATGACTACACCTTAACCATTAACAACCCGTAAGTTGAACGAAACCAATTATTTAAATTGGTCTAAAGCTGTGAAAATAGCCCTAACTGGACAGGGAAAACATCGTCACCTCACGGAATCCGCCCGACAGAGATGATAAAAAGTATGACGACTGGATTCAGGCTGATGCGCAGATTGTAACATTGTTGTGGAATTCGATAGAGCCTCAGGTGGCTGATCTCTGTACTCATCTAGATACGTGCAAAGATATATGGGAGTATCTCCGTGTATTATGTTCTAGTAATCTCACCAGGATGTATGATTTATCAGTGGAGTACTTCCAACTTCAGCAAGGCACGCAATCCGTTACAGATTATTTTGCCACATTCAACCGCCTCTATGAGGAGATAAATACTATCCTTCCACTGACTATCGATCTGAAGGAAATGCAAAAGCAACGTGAGCAGATGGCTGTCATTAAGTTCTTGGCTGGGTTACGTCCAGACTTCGAACCAGTTCGATCTCAGATTCTTTCGAGTGCTACCCTCCCCACCATCACTGAAATGTATTCTCGTGTTTCCCGTAGTACTACCAAGGACAATGTTTCTGGCTCGGGTTCGTCTACATCATCTGAGCATTCGGCACTTGTTACACAGATTCCCACTCGAAATCGAGATGATCCACTTAGTGGTGGTCGTGGTAGTTTCTCTCGTGGTCGCCGTGGTAGTGGCCCTCGGGGTGGACGTAGTGGCCGTGATCGTGTCTCCATTCGTCAGTGCTCCTTTTGTGGGTTGGAGAATCATAATCGAGACACATGTTGGGATTTCGTTGGCCGTCCACCCAAATTTGCCAATGCAGTGACATTTGATCCAGATATTCCTACCATTTCAGTATCTCAGGCGGCTAAGGACATATCTGATGAGGAATATGCTCAGATCCTTCAGTATAGGGCATCTCAGCAGGCATCTCTTCCTATTGCTTCTTTAGCTCAACGAGGTACTTCTTCTGCTTGTCTTTCCATTCGTCCATCCACTCCCTCACCCTGGGTCATCGATTCCGCAGCCACTGATCACATGTCGGTACATCTTCTTTATTTACGCATATTCAATCCTCTTCTTCGTTGTCTCCTGTTACGGTTGCTGATGGTTCCACTATCCCTATCAGTGGCATTGGTACAGTGGACCCCTCACCCTCCTTATCTCTCTCCTCCGTCTTGTATATTCCTTCGTTTTCCTTTAATTTGATGTCAGTTAGTAAACTCACCAAACATCTTAATTGTTCTGTCTTATTTTTTCCTGATTCTGTCATTCTCCAGGATTTGAGGGCGCGGAAGACGATTGGCACAGGGCGTGAAGACAATGGCCTTTATTACCTTGATTTTGATGAGAGTCCTGCACACCCTCCTACTGCATGTCCTGCTGTTGCATCTGCTCACCAAATCCATTGTCGCATTGGTCATCTCTGACTTGGCAACCTCAAGTTACTCTTTCCTAGTTTCAGTCATTTGTTTTCTTTAGAGTGTGAGTCTTGTCAATTGGGTAAGCATCGTTGTGTTTCATTTGCTTCCCCTGCTCATATTCGAGCATCGAGTCCTTTTAGTTTAGTTCATTCAGATGTTTGGGGTCCTTCTCGTGTTACTTCTACAATTGGTTTTCGTTATTTTGTCACTTTTGTGGATGATTTTTCAAGAGTTACTTGGCTTTATTTAATGAAAGATGGTTCCGAATTATTCTCTATTTTTCGTGCATTTTGTGTTGAAGTTCAAACCCAATTTAATGTACCCGTGCGTATTCTTCGTAGTGATAATGCTCGAGAATATTTTTCTCAGCCCTTTACTTCCTATATGTCGCACTCTGGTATCTTGCATCAGTCTTCTTGCCCTCACACACCACAGCAAAATGGGGTTGCTGAGCGTAAGAATCAACATCTCCTAGAGGTGGGCCGTACTCTCCTTTTTGAGATGAACGTTCCCAAACATTTCTGGGGCGATGCGGTTCTTATAGCTTGCTTCCTAATCAACCGGATACCGTCCTCTACCCTGCGAGGCACGGTTCCCCATTCCATTCTTTTTCCCCGTTCACCTTTATTTAGCTTACCTCCTCGCATATTTGGGTGTGTTTGTTTTGTTCATCAATTGACTCCCGGCAGGGACAAGTTAGATCCCCGTGCTTTAAAATGTGTCTTCCTCGGCTATTCTCGCACGCAAAAAGGTTATCGATGTTATAGTCCATCATTACGTCGCTCATTTGTGTGTGTCGATGTTACATTCTTTGAGTCCACCCCTTACTTTTCTACCCCATCATCTCAAGTTGATATGGATGTTACACTTCCTTTGCCCATTGACCCTACCCTTACGCTATCTTCCTCCGCTCCAGATCCTATCCCCTCCAATCGTTCTTCGGCCCCTTTGCAGGTATACTCTTGTCGCCAGAAGGACGCCTCCGCTGCTGTGCCCATCAATTCTGTGCCCTCAGATTCTTCTCCAGCAGACCCGCCCATGTCTGACATGGACATGCCCATTGCCATCCGAAAAGGTAAGCGCACCTGTACTACCCATCCTATTTCTAACTTTGTCTCATATGCGCACCTATCTCATTCATACTCCTCTTTTGTTGCTTCTCTGTCCTCTGTTTCTGTTCCTAAGTCTATTTCAGAGGTCCTTATTCTCCCTGGTTGGGCAAAAGCAATGGAGAAAGAAATGACTGCTTTACATCAGAATGGCACTTGGGATCTTGTCTCGCTTCCTCCTGATAAAACTACAGTTGGATGTAAATGGGTGTACACTGTTAAGGTTCATCCGGACGGCACCGTTGATCAACTCAAGGCTCGCTTAGTTGTTAAAGGCTATACTCAGGTCTACGGTCTTGATTACTATGAGACCTTTTCTCCCGTTGCCAAGCTCGCTTATGTTCGTTTGTTCATCTCTCTGGCTGCCACTTTTCTTTGGCCCTTACATCAACTCGATATCAAGAATGCTTTCTTAAATGGCGATCTGACTGAGGAAGTTTATATGAAGCAACCTCCTGGGTTTGTTGTTCAGGGGGAGTCTAATTTGGTATGTCGTTTGAAAAAGTCTATTTATGGCCTCAAGCAGTCTCCTAGAGCATGGTTTGGAAGATTTAGTGAAGTGGTCACTGAATTTGGTTTTCAACGTTGTGGAGTCGATTATTTTGTCTTCTACAAGCACAGTAAAGTTGGCAGAATATTGTTAATTGTGTATGTGGATGACATCGTGATTACTGGGGATGATCACAGTGGTATTCAAGAACTCAAAAAGTGTTTGCATAGTAAGTTCCAAACCAAAGATTTGGGGTACTTAAAGTATTTCTTGAGGATTGAAGTTGCTCGATCAAGTCAGGGCATTTACCTGTCCCAGAGAAAATATGTCCTTGATCTATTGAGCGAAACAGGAATGCTAGGAGCAAAACCCATTGACTCGCCTATGGATCCAAACACCAAATTATTGCCAGATCAGCTCAATATAGACGGTTAGTTGGAAAGTTGAAATACCTGACAGTTACCAGACCAGATATCTCCTTTGCTGTTAGTGTTATTAGTCAGTTCTTGGGTCGTCCAATGATTTGTCACTAGGATGCAGTGATTCGTATTCTCCGATATCTGAAAGGCGCTCCTGGTTGTGGTTTGCTATATCAAAATTTTGGACATACTCAAATAAAGGGCTACACAGATGCAGACTGGGCTGGATCACCCCTAGATAGGAAATCTACTACTGGGTATTGTGTGTTTGTTGGTGGTAACCTTGTATCTTGGAAGAGTAAAAAGCAGACGGTAGTGGCGCGGTCGAGTGCAGAGTCGGAATACAGGGCAATGGCGCATACCACTTGTGAGTTAACATGGTTGAAACATTTGTTGGAAGAACTTGGATTTGAACACACTTCACCGATGGAACTGGTATGTGATAATCAAGCAGCACTTCACATTGCATCCAACCCAGTCTTCCATGAGAGAACGAAGCACATTGAAGTTGACTGTCACTTTATTCGAGAAAAATTGTTGCAGAAGCAGATTGAGACTAAATATGTAAACTCAGCTGATCAATTAGCTGATATATTTATTAAACCGTTGGGGGGTTCAAGGATAAAGTACATTTGTAACAAGTTTGGAGCACACAATATATATGCTCCATCTTGAGGGGGAGTGTTAAAGGGTATTTAGGTCTTTTATGTAATACCTAGGGTTTCCTAAAGTTTTCCTAACTCTTATTATAAATAGTGGGACATGCTAACACAATTGTTAAGCCTTCTAATTCTTTTATTTTAACAGAGCTAAAATTTGGGAACGTGGACCATCCAAAATTTGTGGACAATCTACCTTTGCAATTTACGTCATTGCTTACAGTGCTTACATCACAGCCCCCGCTTCGACCCTAGTATTGATTTAAATCAGAATTTAATCTAAGTCAAACCCAAACAATTAATATTATTCATATATTTTATGGATCTCATAACTTTTTAACTACATATTTCAAATTATTTTTTTTTTATTAAAATCTACTAAAAATCTAATTTTAATCATCACCAAACAAGGGCTTAGAGTCTCAAATCGAGTTTTGCTCAATAATCATGATACATGTACATCTTGTTTTATATCTTTTTGACATTGTGTTACGTGTCGGCACATGATTGGACGGTTGTAAAAAAACCATTTTTCCGTCTAACACCTTTTGAGTCTTCACTCAATGTAGGCAAAATGTTATCCATGAAATGTACACTTAGGGCGCGTTTGATTGACTTTCTTTTACAGGGAACTAGAAAAATATTTTTCATTTTTCATCTTTTGCGCTGTTTGATAACCTAAATTTTCTTCAGAAAATATTTTCCCACTCACCCGCCACGTCAGCATTTTCCTTCGTTGAAAATATTTTCCCAACATTTACCGGCTGATGCAAATTATTATTAATTTTTTTTTGTACAATGGAAACAAATATTATAATTAATTGTAAAAAAAAAAATTCACTTTAATGGACAATTTTCATGTAAAACGAAGTCAAACGAACACTAAATTTTAATTTAAAAAAATGATTTTTTAGGGAAAAAAAAAAAAAAAAAATATATATATATATATATATATATATATATATATATATATATATATATATATATATATATTTTTTTTTTTTTTTTTTTTTTTTTTAAACTTTTTTGCAATGAAAACAAATTTTATAATCAATTGTGAAATTTCATAAAATAATTTTATACGTAAATCATTTTTTTTCTAACCACCCATCCTCCAAAAAAATCATCATTTTAAAATACACTTCTCTAAAAAATGGGGCAATGTCACTCTAAGCCAACACCAAATTTTTAGTGCAAGTGAATGGTGTTGCACCATATTTGATTAAAGACCTTTTTGCCCTTTTTCATTTAGCACCACATATTGTTAAGGGTATTTGTGTTATTTTATACTATATATAAATTTTAATAATAATAATAATAATAATAATAATAATAATAATAATTATTATTATTATTATTATTTGTAATAAACTTTATTCATGCAATCAATAATAATCACCATTTTCAAAAATTCATTGCTCGTCATAAACAAATTGAGATAAAAAAAAAAATATTCACATTGCACTTCGAAATGCATTAATTGAATATTTGTGGGATGAATATACGAATTTTGATAATTAAATTATAACACTGGTTTGATTGTCGTATCATAATATCGGGATTCGAAATGTACTACGTTATTTTTTAATAACATGATTTAATATTTTCTTAGTTGTGGTATTTTTATTAAGTGTACTATATTTTTTAAATTTATTAACAAATTTAATAATTTCGTTAACGAAACGTAATTATTTATGTAATAATTAATGTAGTGGTAAATTATATAAATAAATCATTTTTCAAATATATATGAATTGTTAAAAATAAAAAAATGAAGAAAATGATTAAATATTCATTTGGTGCAACTTTTGATGTAATGGATTAGAGATGATTTTTAGTTTGGTGCAAAATTTAGTACAAAATGGTGCAAAATTTACCTCAAATTTTGGTGCAGGGTTGGATATGTCTAAAACATTCTGAACACCCCAATTTCACCACGCAGCCGCGTTGTGTAGAGCTTAAAAGTGTCGAGCGCCCTAATGTCAACCAATACTTGTATATTTGTAAGGACAACATAGGTCTGATGGTCCCAAAACAATTAAAAACAATTGATCAAAAATTGTAAAAACTTAAAAATTGTAGAAATTTAAAGAACGCAAGAACACAAGAATTGTTTTTTCCCCATAAAAGGGGCAGATTTTCAGTCAAGAGACCTAATCATCCGTCGAGCATTTGCCAAGAGATATTGCTCAAGATTCACTAATATCAACCAAGAACCAGTACAAAAATGTATATTCTAGAGATGTCTTCAAGAAGTTCTCTCCAGCCTCTATTACAAATCAGTAACAAACACTTTAAATCTCTCAAAGATCGTACATGATACCATCATTCTTACTAAAAGAACAAAGATTAAAATACGAAGATTACAGTTACAGTTTTTCAGAGAAACCCTAAACCACACAGAGAGAAATAACTATCCAGAACCGAAGAAGAAGATAGGGGCCAAGTATATGTACCTATTTATATCAACGGACGCAATCCAATGTCAGGAATAAGCTATGTGGACGACAGATCACAACCCCTTAAACAGAGGCAAAAACGTGTAGCAAAGAAACACGTTTTTAATAAGATGGATCTCAACCCAGTTTGCAAATAAGACGACCTAACATGCCGAGTAAATAGTGAGACAGCCCCAACATTTAACAATCTCTAGTTGCTGAACTATTAATTGACATCAAGTAATTCTATTACTTGACATCAAGTAATTGATCTAGATATTAGTTGGCTTCACTTGCTCTAAGTACCTGTATAAAAAAAAATTAATTAATTTAGTTCAATTTTCAACAAATAAAGCCTGATATTCTAAATATCACTAGATCACTATCTTAAAGCGATGTTTAGAATCTTCAAGCAATTTCTAAATTTATTAAGAGATAGCATTTTGGTTCCTAAATTAGATGGATTAAATTCTATAGGAATTTTAATTAAACAATTCAGTCTTTTCTCAACATATTTCTCACAAAGTGAAATTTTATATCCACACGCTTTGTTTTATCATGGTATACTGGATCTTTACTAAGATGAATGTACTTTGATTATAAGTATAAATCCTAACAGAATCATTCATAAAATAACTTTCATTTAATAATCCAGTTAACCAAATACTTTCATTAACAGCATCGTATGCAACAATATATTCAGCCTCAATGGAAGACAGAGTAAACAATTTTTGCAACTGGGACTTCCAAATTATACACCAATCACACAAAGTAAAGATATAAGAGGATGTAGATCTTTTCTCATCTAACTCACCAGTAAAATCAGAATCAGTATATCCTTTAAAAATTATTCCTTCGTTGCTTCTTTTAAACATTAAACCAAAGTCAGAATAACCTTTTAAGTATTTTAACATCAATTATATAGCTAACAAGAGTGTTGCACTTGGATTTGTCATAAACCTACTTAAAATGTTAATGCCATGAGCTAAATCAGGTTTGGTGCACACCATAAGATACATAATAGACCCTACGACATTGGCATAAGGAACATTTTCCATTCTTCTCAATTCATCATCAATTTTAGGTGACCGATTACTAGACGTTTAAAGTAATTAGCGATAGCCAATGAAATAGGTTTACGCTCAGGTGTAGAAATTTTTTCTAGTATTTTCGTCACATAAGAGCATTGTTTCAAAATTAAGATGCAATTATTTCTATCTCTTTCTATTTTCATTCCAAGAATCCTTTTAGCTTAACCTAAATCTTTCATTTCAAATTTTGATTTCAATTTTGATTTAATAAAATCAATTTCAAAAATATCGTGGCAAGTAAGTAACATGTCATCAACATATAATAACAAATAAATAGATTTAGGTTCACCTAAGAGTCAAATAAATTGCTTTTAACAAAGCTCAAAGTCTGCACATAAGAGTCAAATTTTATATACCACTATTCGGGGGCTGTTTTAACCCATAAAGAGATTTTTTCAACAAGCAAACCTTATCCGTTTTTTCAACAAGCTAATTCATATATATAATCTCATCAAGATCACCATTAAGAAATGCTGTTTTAATATCAAATTGATCCAATTCCCAGTCAAAGTGAGCAATTAAGACTAAAAGAATTCTTATAGAAGTATACTTTGCAACTGGGGAAAATATATCATTGTAGTCCACTCATTCTCTTTGAGAGAACCTTTTGGCCGCTAATATGACTTTATACGTCTCATTTTTTGTATTAGAATCTCCTCGTTTGATTTTAAAAATCCACTTAAAGTCTATTATCTTTTTGTCTTTAGGTTTGTTAACTAAAACCCAGGTTTTATTTTTAAGTAAAGAATCATTTTCTTCATTCATGGCTTTCCAAAACTTAGAGTCGGAAGAAAGAAAGCTGGGTCAGAAATTTTTGATAGATTTAGACGCCTGGATGGATCTTCAAGCTGCAGGTAATTCTGACTAACTGTCAAATACAATCAGTTATACAACTATATACAGGCAAATTGAAACTCAACTTGATTAGCATTTATCAGACTTGGATGAGACAAGAAAGACAACTAGATTTCAGTCATGAAACTTCAAGGATTCTTCATTGAATTTGGAGAGTCCAAAGAATGTCATTTGCATATCCAACTGTTTTATGATTTCAACTCAAGTGCCGCATTCTAATGCTTTAATGTGACAATACATCATCTTGCTCTATTTTTACAATAGAAAACCAAGCCTTGGTCCCATTAATGGAGTTGGCTTTGTTTTCGGCACTCTGTTCGTTTCTAGGATTCATGTCATAAGATTCAAAACGAGCTTGTTCTGCTAGACACTGGTTTTGAAGGAAAGACAAGTGCTTAATGGTAAGTTAATAGTTTCAGTTTGTGTCTCGAAATTTTATTCTGAGGATGTTTGTTAAGCCTAAAGCAAATTAAAAGTACTTTTTTGGAAGTAAATATAGACTTGCTTCTAGAAAAGTAAGTTTTGAACAAAAATTTAGTTTACTTTTTTCTGGCAAACGTGAAAAATTTGTTAGTAAATTTAAAGCTTGGAAATATGTTTGGCTAGGCTTACAAGTTAGTTTTAAGTACTTTTCCTCTTTTAGGCTAAACGTGCTCATAGTTTCAAGTTCTCAGTTTTACTTTTTTTGGTCTACTCTGGATTGAGCATAAACTAACTTTGTATTGTTGTCAATGTAAACTGAAAACAAAGAAATCAATTGTTATAGTGAATGAAAGAACGGAAACAGAGAACTGGTGAATGAAAGAACGAAGGATAATTTCCGATGAAGTGCATTTTTATTTCTTCTCAGAACTACTATTTAAGAGTGTGTTTGGGACACATTCTTTTGAAAGAATGTATTATTGAATAATAAATTGATGGAGAATGTGTGGTTAAAAATGAAGGAAAAGTTATTGATGTGATGGAAAATATTATTTTATTGAAGAACGTGTGGTTGAAAATGAGTAGAAGAATGAGAATAAAAAAAATAATGTGTACCAAACAGAGCCTAAATAAGAAAACATAACTAACCACTAACATCATGAATCCTAGAGTCATGCCACGACACTACAACTGAAACAACAAACTCCTAAAAACTATGAACTAAACCTTGAAACATTCAAATTAAATAATCAACAGCTTTAATAACGTGGCATCTATCCTGAACATTATTTCCAACACTCCTCCTTGTTTAGATGCTGCAAACACCAAGTTTTGTCCTCAGAAATTCGAACTTGCTAACTGGTAGTGGCTTGGTGAAAATATCTGCAACCTGATCTTCTGTTTTGCAGTAAATAAGAACAACATCTCCATCTTTCTGTACTTCCCTTAAAAAGAATAACTTAATGTTGAAATGCTTAGTCTTCCCATGAAACACAGGATTATGAGAGATAGCAATTGCAGCTTGATTGTCAACGAGAATCTTCGTGCTTTCCATTTGCTCCAAATTAAGATCGATTAAAATCTTCCTCAGCCACAAAGCTTGATTAACAGCAGTTGTTGCGGCAGTAAACTCCGCTTCAGCTGTGGATTGAGCTACAGTTTCTTTCTTTTTCGAGCTCCATGAGAAAACACCAGAACCAAGTGTGAAACAGTAGCCTGAAGTGCTTCTCATATCATCAATAGAACCTCCCCAATCACTATCTGAGAAACCAACCAGCTTGAACTCTTTGCTTCTCGTGAATTTAATGCCAAAATCACATGTGCCTTTGACATATCTAATCACCCTCTTTGCAGCCTTGAGATGCCATTCACTTGCATAGTGCATAAACCGAGACAAAATGCTTACAGCATTCAAAATATCAGGCCGAGTTGCAGTGAGATACATCAAACAACCAATCAGACTTCTAAAATATGCTTGATCAATCTTTTGTGTTCCATCTTCTTTAGATAACTTTTCCTTTTGGATCATAGGAGTGCTCATTTCTTTGCATTCTTCAAGCTTAAACTTCTTCAGAATCTCCATGGCGTATTTCTTCTGACAAATGAAGACTTCATGTTCTTTTTGTTTAATTTCCATTCCAAGAAAGAATGTCATCAGACCAAGATCAGTCATCTCAAAAACTTTCATCATCTCCAGCTTAAATTCATCAATCAAACTTGTATTATTTCCAGTCACCAAAAGATCATCAACATAAAGAGAAATAACAAGAATATCAACTTTGCATTGCTTGATGTAAAGGGTGGACTCAGATAGGCTTTTTACAAATCCTAAACTTAGCAAATGATCATCAATTTTGCTGTACCAAGCTCTTGGAGCTTGCTTCAATCCATAGAGAGCCTTCTTTAGGAGATAAACTTTGTCTTCTTCTCCTTTCTTTACAAAGCCTTCGGGTTGCTCAACATAGATTTCTTCTTCCAAGAAACCATTTAGAAATGCCGATTTAACATCCAACTGATACACTTTCCAACCCTTTTGTGCTGCAACTGCAAGTATTAGCCTGATGGTGTCTAGTCTAGCCACTGGTGCAAATGTGTCTGAGTAGTCCACTCCAAAAATCTGAGAGTAGCCTTTAACCACAAGCCTCGCCTTGTGTTTGTTGATGGAGCCATCAGCATTTAGCTTGGTTCTGAATACCCATTTGACCCCAATGACTTTTCTATCTTGAGTTCTGTCAACAAGCTGCCATGTCTTGTTTTTCTCAATCATATGCAGCTCCTCCTGCATTGCAACCATCCAATTTTGATCAAGTTTTGCTTCTTCAAAACCTGCAGGCTCACAAACTGCAATTTTACATTTCTGATAGACTTCAGAAAGCAATCTAGTACCCCTGACTGGAATGTCATCTACCATTTCATTTTGCCAATCGCCAGATTTTCTTTCAAGCGTGTTTAGAAGAGGAAAATTGAGCTTCAGATCATTTGAAGCTTGATTAGTTTTCCTTGCTTCATCCCAATTCCATTCTTCATCTTCTACAAAATGTACATCCCTGCTGATGACAATTTTTCTAGTTTGTGGTTGGAAAACTTTGTAAGCTTTGGTGACATTGCTGTAACCAATGAAGATGCCCGGTGATGCTCTTTTGTCCAATTTATCACGCTTCGTTTGTGGAATGTGAGTGAAACACAAACAACCAAATATTTTAAGAAAGTTCAGAGATGGTTTGTGTCCATACCAAGCCTCAAACGTTGTTTGATTCTTCACAACTTTTGTTGGGAGTCGATTTTGCAAAAAAACAGCAGTGTTTGCTGCTTCTGCCCAGAATTCCTTTGGTAGGTTCTTTTCATGTAGCATGCATCGAGTCATCTCCAATATGTATCTATTCCTTCTCTCACTTACACCGTTTTGTTGTGGAGTGTATGGAGTTGTTAACTGACGTTGAATGCCTGCTTCCTCACAAAAATGGTTGAATGCTTCAGATGTATATTCCTTACCGTTGTCTGATCTAAGAATCTGAACTGCACATCCACTCTCATTCTCAACTCTGGCTTTGAAGCTCCAGAAAACCCGTGCTACCTCTGATTTGTGCTTCAGAAAGAATATCCAACACATCCTTGTGAAATCATCGATAAATGCAACGTCGTAGAGACTACCCTTCAAAGAAGGTGTTCTTTGAGGGCCTGCAATGTCTGTATGAACCAATTGCAACTTTCTTGAAGCTCTCCAAGCCATCTTAGGAAACTGTTTTCTGCTTTGCTTACCAAACTGACATGCCTTGCAGTTTGGTGAGTGATCATCAAACTCAGGCAGATCACTTGCCATTTGTTTTGCTTTCATTTGCTACAAGCCTTGATGGTGATAATGCCCAAGTCTCTTGTGCCAAACCTCAGTGACATTTTCTTTGATTAAAAAAACAGCTTACTCCTCTTCCAGTGGATTAAGTTTGAAGCTTTTCCCTTTCATTTTTACCTTAAACATGTCTTGACCAGTTGCATCTTTAATTAGGCAATGCTTGTCTTTAAAAGTAACTTTGAAACCTCTCTCAATTAGTTGGCTAACACTTAACAAATTTTGATCAATTTCAGGAACATAAAGTACATCAGAGATCAACTTTGTACCTGAACAGCTTGGTATTGCAATAGTGCCACGTCCTTTCACTGCTATAAGTTCTCCATTTCCAATTCTGACTTTGGAGGTTCCAGCAGGCTTCAAGTCCATGAAAAGTTCCCTATCGTGAGTCATGTGATTTGTACAGCCACTGTCAATTAGCCAGCATTCACTCAAGCCACTGCTTGAGAAACATGTTGCAACAAAAAGCTGATCTTCCTCATCTTCTTCTTCAACAACTTGAGCTTCTACCTCCTGTTGCTGATTTTTACTCTTACAAATTATAGCTTCATGGCCAAGTTGATTGCATTTAGTGCATTTTGCATCTGGTCTATTCCAACACTTGAAGGGTGAATGACCTTTCTTACCACAGTGCTTGCATGGAGGATAATTTCCCTTCGAGTTTCCTGCCCTGCCTTTGTTGTAGTTGTTTGGGGTATTTTCTCCATTTGTAGGCTGATTCTTCTTGTATTTCTTCTTCTTGTTCCTACCGAAATCATTATATTTGGCTGGCAGTGCACCTTCAGTTACTCTATCTTCTCTCATGAATTTTCGTTGCTCTTGTGCCTGCAAGGCATTCAATAATTCTGCCAAGGTAATCTTGGACAGATCCTTAGTATTTTCTAAGGTTGTTATTGTTGCCTCAAATCTCTCAGGCACGGTCACAAGAATTTTTTCAACAATTCTTGAGTCATTAAACTCAGAGCCAAGCAATCTTACCCTGTTTGCTAAGCTTAGAAGCCTTTCAGAGTAGTCTTTGATAGACTCTGATTCTTTCATCCTTTGCAACTCGAAATCTCTGATGAGATTCAGCACTTTCATGCCTCTGATTCGTTTATCTCCTTCATATTCGACCTTGAGATAGTCCCAGATAGCTTTGGCTAACTTTAGAGACATAATTCAAGTGAATATGCTCGAAGAAACAACAGTAAACAAACATGCCTTTGCCTTTGATTTCTTTGTTTTTCTATCCTTGTGATTTTTAAGCTGAGCCATCGTGGGATTGTTTGGTAGAGGAGGAATTTCATAGTCCTCTTCCACTGCTTCCCAGATATCCAAGGATTCCAGATAAGTTTCCATCCTTACAGCCTAGATTTGATAATTTTCACCATCGAAAACTGGAGGTACGATCGATGAAAAACTGGTTTCTGTGTCCATGGCAACCACTTGGATTCAATCTTAAACACTTACAGGTCCCTTAAGAAGAGGGCTCTGATACCAATTGTTGTCAATGTAAACTGAAAACAAAGAAATCAATTGTTATAGTGAATGAAAGAACGGAAACAGAGAACTGGTGAATGAAAGAACGAAGGATAATTTCCGATGAAGTGCATTTTTATTTCTTCTCAGAACTACTATTTAAGAGTGTGTTTGGGACACATTCTTTTGAAAGAATGTATTATTGAATAATAAATTGATGGAGAATGTGTGGTTAAAAATGAAGGAAAAGTTATTGATGTGATGGAAAATATTATTTTATTGAAGAACGTGTGGTTGAAAATGAGTAGAAGAATGAGAATAAAAAAAATAATGTGTACCAAACAGAGCCTAAATAAGAAAACATAACTAACCACTAACATCATGAATCCTAGAGTCATGGAGGGAAACCCACATAACCTACTAGAATCCTGAGCAAGTACCCGTTGATATCGGCTGTCCGCGTGCAGGGTCCAGTCGACAATTTGGGAGTCGAGATTGTTAGGTATAGAAGCATTGACATACAAACCTAAGCTTTTCCAGGAATCCTTCTTGTGCTGGGTACTCCGTACTCTAGGCAGTGTCTCTCTTCTGTATTTGGATATGTACAGATTCCAATGTCGCCCAATCATATCGTTCGATTATTCTTGATAATGAATCTACTGCTGCTTGCATTTATAATCTTCTTATTTGCCAGAGGCTCCTATAATCTTATACTTAACGTTATTGGATTTAATTAAGATTCTTCTTGGATGAAAATTTGATAATAATCACAAGATTTCAACCATGTGTAAATGGAGTAACAGGAACTGATATAACACAATTACACACACCTATGAGAAGTGGCTTGAGGATGAGAAGACACAGTTCAAGATAAAACTGATGCAACCACATAAAATATAAATTGGCCACCACCCTAAAAGAGAGGAACAAAAAATTATGAAGTTCGTGCCCCAGGAATCACGAAAAAAGTAATTATTGGGATGAAGAGTGGAAGAAAAAAAAAGGAAAAAGAAAAACCGGATGACGTAGATAAGATGATATGATGTTAAAATGGTTTCAATCGATATAAATCATAAATATTTACAGCAAAACAGTAATTAGAATTCATGTTAATATTTTTCTTCTTCTTTGAAGATCCGACTTTTTCTGCAGTATAATCTTAGCTAGATTCTGTTTTCCCTCTCTATTTAGCCCATAAATAACTGTTCTAAAATTTACTGTGCTGGGAACAATCCCATTATCCAGCATTTCAGAAATCAGTTTCAAAGCTTCTTCAGACTTACCTATTCTACAGAGACAAGTAATGAACATTGTATAAGTCTTGAAATCAGGCCATGGTCCATTCTGCTTTATTTCATGGAAAACATTCCAAGCAGCAGTAATCTTCCCCATTCTCACATATCCACAGATCAATGCTGAATACGTAACAATTGTAGGTTGACAACCGGCCTCTTTCATTTCCTCAAAAGTTTCAAGAGCTTTATTTATCTGTTTTTCCCTAAGGAAGTGGACAAGTAAAGCTGTATATACATGAACAGTAGGACGAATCCCGACCTGTTTCATGGATTCCATCTTTTCCAGTGCTTCTTCTAACCTTCCTCTTCTTAGCAGTCCGTGAACTAAGCTTCCATAGGTGTACTGATCCAGTGTATTTCTTTCAGCCCCGACTTCATTTGTCAAAGATAAAGCCTCCTCCATCTTCCCTGCACGACAAAGGGCCCTAATGTACAATGAATATGTCAGAGGAACTGTAAAACAACCAAGTTCACGTAAAGAGTCTATACAGGATCTGGCATCTGACAGTTTATTAACTTCACATAAACAGCCAAGATAAGTTTCCAACAATTCTTTATCAGGAATGCATCCCACTTGAATCATTTCTTGATATATTTGGATTGCTTCGTCAACTTTTCTGCCTTTTTTTCCACAAAGAGAGATGATCAAATACTTATACGAGCTTTTGGTTGGTTTACAGCCACTAGACTTCATCTCTCTGAAGTTATTTAGAGCAATATCCGTCAAGCCTGTTCGACCATACAGCATTATCATGATTGTCCATGTATCAGATGTTATTTCGCAACCTTTTCTCCTCATCTCATAAAAGAGACTTTTCATCTGTTTAAAGTTCTTCCCCTGACCTGCAACTTTCATGGCCATGTTGTATGATTCTGTATTGTGCCTATAACCAGGTTGCATCCCGACCCATGTGAAAAATCTTATAGCGTTAGCATTGTACAAACTGCAATTATGCAAAATTTCCACTACAAGGTCAGTTGTAAATTTCACAGAACATTGCTCCAATTTTTCTTTTATAAAGCACCAATCCTTTGAGGACGATAGAATTTGACAAACTTCACGTACATAATGTTTAGAATGTTCACTATAAGATTTTAACACTGACTCTGGTAAGTAGTAATCCAGCCGAAGGTGCTCTACTTCACGCTCAAATTCCACACTGCATTCTGGTTGACTACATAATTCAACGTTTGGTGTCTCCATTTCTGCAGGACAACATTTACGAGCTCTCTGCATCCGTTTTATCTCTTCTAACTTCCCTGACTCTCCTTTCTTCTCCATATGAGACAAAAGCTGTCTGAATATGTCATCTCCAATGATTATTTCAGAAGCCTGCATTTCATTCAAAACTTTGATGATTTCATCTGTTGCAGAAACTTTACATAGCTCCTTTATGTATACGGCATATGATTTGGGAGTTGCCTTGATTCCTTTCTCCTCCATGCTCTTGAACACCTTCCATGCGTCAGAAATGCAATTTTGTCTAACATAGCCTGCAGCCACAGCAGTTAGTGCCACACTATCCAATTCAATTCCTGTCTCAATCATCTCTTCATAGAGCTCTAAGGCCTTTTCAAACTCGTTCTTCTGGAAGAGATGCTGCATCAAATTCGTGTAGGTAGAAACTGTTACATGTCCAGAGTGCTTTATTTCATGGAAAAGATTAAATGCCTTCAAAACATCATTTCTTCTCAAATACGTGTTTATAAGGATCCCATAAACATTTCCATCAAAAATATTCCTTCTCTTCATTATTTCGACTATCTCCACTGCATCCTCAATCCTATCTGCTCTACAGAGTCCTTTGACCAATTTTTCAAAACTTTCAGAGTCAAGGTCAATGTTCTTATTCTTCAAGTCGCGAATCAATTCTAAGGCTTCTCTAATTCTCCCTGCAATGCAGAAACTCTTTAGCATTAGACCATAAGCATGACGTTCGGGAATCTCTGAAACTCTTATCATGTCATCGCCAACAACACGAACTGCAGCAGCATCTCCAGACAACGCCAAACAATTCAATAACTGTTTATACAAAGACAAATCTAACTCCACCTCTTTATGTACCATCTCCTTGTAGAACTCCAATGCAATGTTGGCTTTTCCGGCAGTACAAAGTGCCCGCAACATAATTCTGTGAGTCATCCCATCAGGTTCAACATTGTTTTTTTTCATCTTCTCAAAGACCAACAAAGCTTTGCCAATCAACTTTGCTTTCCCATAATGAGACACGAGAATGGTCCATGTCTTAACATTTTTCTCACAAGAATTCATTTCCATTTCCTCTAACAACTCCTCGACCAACGCTAACTCCTTGGCTTCCCCAGCTAAGTAAATCATTGTATTATAAGTCCCTATCGTGTGTCGAAACCCTGCGTCCAGTTTCAACCAATTGAAAAACCTTAAAGCCAAATGAGGAACCTTGAAGCACCTCTTCAAAACCTTGTCAACTATCTCCTCAGTATATCTAAAATCCGCATTTTTTAACTTTTCCTCCATTGAGACCACACAATTTTTACCTCTTACAATTCCTGTAATTTGATGAACAACAGGACTAACATCAATCAATTCATTTCCACTCAAGATTTCCATTTGATCATCCTCTAAACTCGACAAGCTATCAACGTTCTTTTTTTCCATTTTCTTATCGGCATTTTCACAAACACCTTGCAAACTATCAAACGCCTTTACATCTGTTTCAGTATTTCCCGAACGGATTGCTTTGAACATTGAAAACCCAGATGAGCTTTCGTTTTCATCCGTCTTAAGATTTTCAGTTCCTAAAATACCGAGGATTTCATTGAAGAGCGGGCCAAAGTTCATGTTTTCTCTCTGGTTTTTCAAGTGGGTATGCGATATATCAATATTTTTCTTATTTTTAAGCCTGCTCGAAGATTTATTGGAGAGAATTGAAAAGTAAGATTCTTGAACAACATGGCTCCG
Organism: Fraxinus americana; assembly: GCA_035079005.1. Taxonomy (NCBI): domain Eukaryota; kingdom Viridiplantae; phylum Streptophyta; class Magnoliopsida; order Lamiales; family Oleaceae; genus Fraxinus; species Fraxinus americana. Next base: position 4,006,101 of record CM068717.1, on the reverse strand, counting down.
ATCGCTATTCAGCAAATTATTGCAAGAAGCTGAACGTAAGAATCCATGTTTAAATAAGTTCCTCATTTTGCTGGAAAAAGAGAAAAAAATAATAATTCAGGGGAACTTCATGGTTGGAAATTTTATTTGCTAAATTACTTCATTCGGATTATAATCACGTCATAATTAAAATACAATTAATATTCCTGATCCAATAAAAACTTAGAATGAAAAAGAAAATAAAATATTAATAGCATATTCATCAAATCTATTAGTTTCGTTTGATTGGTTTAAATTTTATTAAAAATATCACATATGAAGAATTCAATTTTTATTTTGACTGTTTGATACGAAAGTGAAAATATAGTTCGAATTCCAATGTACAACCACATTAAGAGCCCGTTTAAGACCGATTAAAATCCAATTAAAATTGAAAATATAGTCGTTATTGGACCCCACTCATATAATAAAAGTCAACAATAACGGCTTGTTTTTCAATTTTAATCCGATTTTAATCTCTATCAAACGGGCTTTAAGCTTGCTTTTTGTCAATTTCATAGAAAATGCATTCTTACGTGATACTTGAATTTTTATTTTTCAACTTATATGAAATTGGAAAGTCTTTCCACTTTTGTCAATCAAACGAATCCTTAGTAGTTTATTAAGGTACAACGTTGACTCCATCCCTCTCTCCCTCTCTCTCAGTCAAGATATTTTTTCATTTCTTGATATTTCCGATATTCTGGGTTTTTTTGCTAACAAGCCAGTTTTTTGGATTTAATTTAAACCCAAGGTTGAATCAAAGCCCTGGAATTATGTTTCCGATAAATCCGAATGGCAGGATGAGCAGGTTGCTCCACCGCCGTCCGATGATAAACGGTGACGTTAGGTGAAGTGGACTTTTTTGCAGATAAGCAGAGGGCCAGTGCAATAATGATACTTATGTTGTTGATGAGGAAGATGTTGAAGCTTCCAAAGAGGAATTAAGTCCCGTTTGGTGTACATTTTTGGAAAAATAATGCATTTTTACTGTTGATGTGATGGAGAATACGCGTTTGAAAAAGAAAGAAAAATTATTGATGTGATGGAAAATATTATTTCATTGAAGAATGTGTGGTTAAAAATGAGTAAAAAAATGAGAGTGAAAAAAATTACGTTGCTCAAACAGAGCCTACATATGAACGTACAAAAAGAAAAAATTAGATTTATAATTGTGGTGTATTAATAAATTATTTTATGTGATAAATATATTAAAACCTAATTTTATTTAAGTAAATAAAAAATGTTTAAAATTGTAGTCTAACTAAGTAGTGGTAATTACCCATTTAACCCAAGAAAAGCTTTATTTTCCAACGTTTGGATTGACACCTCAGCTCTGAAATTCAAATAACATAATCTCAACATTTTGAATTTCAAATCTCGTATAACGGCCAAATCATCGCCTCCTGCCCCACCCACCCCAAGGATTTTGCTCCCCGAACAGTAGCTTTTGTTCATAAAATCCAGCTATCCATTCCACAATTCTTCATCTCTGCTACGGGTGTTTGTGGGTGTAAATGGCAACTCTAACACCAGGAATCCTACTCAAACTTCTCCAATCCATGAATTCCCACACAAGAGTCACCGGAGACCACCGTTCGCCGCTCCTCCAGGTCATCGGGATCGTGCCGGGGCTTTCCGCCGCCGATTCTCTCTGGCCCCACCATGGGTTTTACGTGCAGCTCTCCGACTCAATTAACTCCACCTACGTTTCACTTTCAGACCGAGACACCGATCTAATCCTCACAAACCGGCTCCAGCTCGGCCAGTTTGTCCACCTAGACCGTTTTGTCTTCGATTCTCCTCCGGTTCCAGTAGCCGTCAATGTGCGTCCCATTGCCGGGCGCCATTCTTTTGTTGGAACCCCTGAACCCTTAATTGCCCGGATTTCACCTTCTAGAAATGGATTTGTTATTCAGCCTGTATCGGATTCCGATTTTTCTGGGGATCCCATTGCAGCCTATTTGTCGAGAACCGGGAAGAAAGAGGCGGATTCGGGTTCAATAACTAGTGTTGCTAATGAAAAGGCGAGTAAGGCTAGCAGGCAAATGAGTGATCCGAAGGAGAATGTGAATGTGAATATGAATTATGAAGATGAACAGGGTAGTAACAGTAGAACGGGTTCGGAAAAGGGGTCGAAGAGGTTTTCGTCCCCAGGGGCATTGAAGCAAAAATCCATGTCTGCTGGGAAGAAGGCACCAGGGGCGGAAAGGGATCCATCGCCAGCTGGGAAATCAGGGAAGAGGTCTGCTTCCCCCGTGCCTTCAAAGTGCATGGTGCCGAGTCTTGTTGTTGCGAAGGAGGAAAACAGAAGGACATCAAGGGAAGCGGCCATAATTGTGCCTTCTAGATACAGGCAGCCATCGCCCACTACTGGGAGGCGGCAGGCCAGTCCGGTGGTGGCGAGGCGGATGTCACTGTCCCCTGGCCGACGGTTGTCTGGTGGGATCAAAGTCACACCAGCTGTGGACTCTTCTGGAAAGAAGAAGATGGCTACTATTGCAGCTGGAATTTCTAAAGTTTCTGAGGCCCTTGTGGGTCCTGCAAAGCTGGGCCGGAAGAGCTGGGATGAAGGACCAGCTCCGGCTGGCGGAGGTTCTTCTGAGCAGAAAGAAAAGGCTGGAACTAAGAATAGACCGGATTTTCAGGCTATTTTGAGAACTCAGGTTAGATCCTTTTCAGATTTCTCTAATTTGCTGCTGATTTCTTTATGTCTGGGATCATAATTCTGATCTGTTCATAAATCCATGTTTGATTTCTTGAATTTTACTTTTTGCGAGGATGATCATTGTGATTAATGCATTAAAAACGTTTTCCCTAGGTTAGTCGAAGCGTATGTTAATCAGCAATAGTCTTCCTTGACATACATTTGAATCGTGATTTTGCAGGCTGCTATTTCTAGGCGATTAAGTGATGTAAATGAGCAAAAATTTGATCTCAGTTATTTGGAAGAAAAACAAAAATCTAACGTGGCTGAGAATCCTCCTCTGCTTGAGAAGCCAAATGAAGCATCTCCTGTAATCACTATTCATGAAAAGAAATGGACTGATGGAAGCATTCCATTGGATGCACTCTCTTCAGGTCTTGCATTGCTTGGGAAGGTATTTTTCATTTTCAAATTAACTGCCAGTATAACAATAAGAAGTTGTTGTGTTTTCACTTTAATTCGCTTGTGTCCTCCAATGTTGGTGTTGAACGAGCTTATCTAAAAACTTGAGTTGTTAGAAGGGGAACATATTTATGTATTTAAATTTAGTTTTCAAGAACCACCCTCACGGACAATCTGGATTTATGTTACATCAATAGCAAGATATGTTCACAATTTGGTAAACAGATAAGGGTGAAACTTATTGTCATGTCTGCTTCGATATTATGTTGAAGAAACTCATCTAAGTTTAAATTGTTTGAGAGGAAACACATTTATTTAAATCTAATCTTCAACAATGGAATATGATTAATTATATTTTCATGGTACAGGAGGCTATGCAAAGGAGAGTAGTTGCTTCCACAGCTGCAGCCGAAGCTTTAGAAGAGGCCATTGCAACAGAGTCTATTGTGAGGAGCCTGAGGTGATTATTCATTTTCTCTCTCTGATCACAATATCCTTTTTGGAACATATGTTTGAATATGTGTTATTTAAATTAATACGCACTGGCTTCCGATGCTACTATATGCAACTCCATCGACAGATAACTTGTTCAATATCATTAGCACACAATTTTTTTCTTCTTGTGTTGATTCCAAGTGGCTATTAAGAAGTGTTCAGTTAAGGAGTGAAATAAATGTCTTCTTATATATTTGGGAGCAAGTACTTCAGATTTTAAGGTATGTGAATTTGTCGTTTCTAACCTTTTCTTCTTATTCAATGACAAGATGAGGAATTAAGGTAAATGAATTATTAGAATCATATAGTTCAATTAGTCATATTACACTTTGATTTTATTCAATGATGACACTAGGAATTTGTCATATATTACACTTTGAATTGCGTTTCTGTATTGATTTGATTTTTTCAATTTGTCATATTCCATTTCTTGTGCCTTCTTCCAATAAAATTGTTGGAGAGCAAACAAATATAAGCCATAAAATAAATTGCAGTTTCCATTCTAAAATACATTTAAATAGATCTTGAACCTGTAAAGAGTATCATTGCTATAATTCTTGCTGCTCTCTTGGTGTAATTAGTATTGTAATCAATATATGCTCTGCTTTGTTATTTGCTTCGTTTATTATGTTTTGCATACTGGGATTGCATTTTGTGTTACAGTTAGAATATAAAAATTTTATGCAAGAATTTCTTTGTTGTTGCTTTTCTGTTCGATGACAATGAGATAAAAAATTACTTGATTTAGAAGAATCTCCCGTACGTTTGATTGACCAAAAATAGGATATTGAAAAAGAAAAATACAATTTAACTCTGAACCCCATCTCATTAAGTTGTTATTTGCCGTATTGCTTCACTGTTTTCCGTTTCTGCGTCTTTGATTATTGTTATTTGCTGTATTGCTTCATTGATTTTCTCTTTCTGCAGTTATCTTTAATGATTCATTGAAACATTAACCTTTTTTTACTTGTTTACTCTTCGCAGCATGTTTTCAGAACTCTGTATGAGGTCAAAGCCAGAAAATCCTCTACCTACTATTGATCGATTTATGACAATTTATGAAGATGTTGTGAAATCTACAGTAGTGGTTGAATCAGTTGCTATAAATCGTAATTCGATAGCTTGTCAA